>OX359293.1:81710500-81930500 GCA_947179395.2 Pulicaria dysenterica | reverse complement strand
AACATCTCATTCATTTCTGGCTTGTAAAGTAAAAGAATAAACCCTATTTTGAGTCAAATCAATCACAATGCAACAACTTCGACTTCTTTGCTTTTCAGCTAGAAAACTATAACACATTGCCTACACAACTAATTATCGTGTTTTAGCAAGAAAACCCAAAACACTTTTCATTTTCCCCACATTCGTAAGTTTGTACACAGAGAATACCATTCGAGTCATTAAAAATGGCTTTACATTCCCACTTAGGTCATCTGGTAACCTGATTGGTAACGGTAAGTGTCATGCCATCAGGTTTGTCCCAACCAAATATTAAGTTATCAAATCACCAACATGAAACAAAAAAGTCATGCATGGTATTTTCTTGAGTACAACAATAATGAATGCAGCAATACCAATCTTAAATGGGGATTGGACGAAGAATAATATTCAGCATCAAAGAAAGCACATTTCAATCATTCATGCTATACCTAGTACAACAGATTTAAAATCCAAACAAACAAACTTCTATAATTGGGGATTCTATTCTATACAGCTATCAATCCATCCACATTATCTTTTATGTCATCAATTTCATGTTAATACCCTATGGCTTATGAAATTGTAGGTTTGAGGTTTAATGTTCTTTTTAGAGGATGATAACATCACTAACTACTCCTTTATCCCAAGATAGTCATGTCTGTCACAAATTTGTACTTAGACAATATCACAATAAGCAAAGCTCAGAATAACAAAGTCAACATGAAACAAAGAATATATGTTTTCTTAGTTATCATATTGCCTATATTTATACACACAATAAGAGGGTTTATTATTATTATTATTATTATTACTATTATTATTATTACTATAGGGGAAGGTTCAAATGAGAATGAGAAATTAATTGAGAATGGGAGACTAAATCTTAGCCGTTCATTTTGTAAGTGGAATTCATGGATGGAGAGCGTGGGGGAATCGAGTGTGGCAGAATGCATGTGAGGAATTCATGGGTGGGCAATGACATTGAAGAAGGGGAATTGGACGGCTGGGATTGAGTCTCCCATTCTCAATTAATTTAAGGTTCTCATTTGAACCTCCCACTATTACTATAACTGTAATAGATACCCTTTTTATCTCAGCTTCAGAAACTCGTGTCATATGAGGGGGAAGTTCCTCCTTCTCCAATTCCTAAACATTATTATGAACACAAATCAGAGAAAAAAAGTTAGAAAGAACAAGATTTCTTCTAACAACATAATGTTTTTAAAACAAAAGAACAAATGCAGTATGTCATACCAGCTCACCAATTAGAACCACGTTTTCACCACGAATTACATAAAGACCTAATGGGATGTCACAATAAAGATCACCAACAATTACTCGCTCACATGCACCTTCGAGGACGGCATTGGCTGCATGTCAACACAATATCAGTTCTCAATATTCTCACGCAAATCAGTACTTTACACCAACTTTGATAAATTAGTAAGAACTTCGTATACCAAATTGATCAAAAGACCTAAGTATCCCCAATAGCTTCCTACCATCTCGTAGCAGTACAAGAAGCTTCTCTGCACAAAAAAAAGTAAAGTTTCTCATTAAACTCAATGAGCACTATAAATCAAAGGAGCATATATAAATGCACGTAACCATAAACTGATATACATCATTCCTCCACAACACATTGATCGAGCAACTTTAATGCTAGTACTGTAGCTTGTCATAAATGCCGAATCAGTACTTTGATAGAGAACATGCTATTAGTCCACATTCATATGGCCTATACATGTACCGAAGAGGCCCAGCTAAATTGCCCAGATTCTACTAAAGAAGAAATCATATATATATAGCTTATAGAGGGAAGAGGGAAGGTATCAAGAATTATTTTCTGTTTGGTTCTAGGCTGTATAGCTTGGGCAGGAAGACCTTGGTGTGAACTCTGATTTAGGGCAGGGGAGCATCTATTGAGATTTCCTTTTGATTTCACTTCTTCTTCTTCTTCTTCTTGTATTCCATTTGTTCTTGTGATTCAACCTATTTCAGCACCTAATATACTTATCGGTTCCCTATTCCTTGTTCCCTGTTTTATATCATCTACTTTGCTGATTGGATTCCTATAATCCTATCATATTTCAATCTTTATGGGTTCTTCTTTTTACATAATAGCATAGATTGTAGTGATATCCAAAAGCATACTTAAACATCATAGGCGTATCTTCTCTTAATATGACAAAAACATTACACTTTCAGTATCAAACAAAAATATTAACTTGTGATTCAACTATAAGATATGAAACATCATTGTTAAACCAATTGAGTTGTGATTCTGCTATCAGTCTTTCACACTATACAATAAAGTAGCACACCAGTCAGTTTCTTAAGAAAATCTTAGGTGCAGACGTGCAGTTTGTTTCACCGTAATGTGAAGGAATATAATGGAATTGAAATCAAAATTCCGTTGTATATTGCGTTTGGTAACATTATTTGGAAAAGAAGGTCATTCCATAACTAACATGGATGTTATTAAAATCATTTCCATTCATTCGCACTACGGTGAAACAAACGGGACCTTAGTTCTTGAACTAGTTAAATTACTACCGGTTGTCACAGGTTCAATGTTATATGGAAACTGAAAGAGCAGCAGATTGCCAATAAAAAGAAAGAAAAGAAAACGCAGCAGCAGTCACAGGGGTTTAATTTTCTTTTCCTGTGGCCAGTTGACACACTTGCACACCGACAACAGAAAAATTACACGCGGATGTAATCATGCAAGTGGTAGCATGACATTTATGCTTGTCTAAGTAACTTCAAAGTTTATCATTAGAAAGCCCTTTACGAAAGTTCAATATTTTAAACTTTTTACTGCTCGAATTATAGTATTTCACAGAGAGGTTGTGTTTTAGATACTGGCTTCACTTCAAATTCACATCTTAATAGAGTTTTATGTGCTAAATCATCAAGTAAGATACCATTAGATCTTTTACATGTTTATTCCACTTATACAACTCACAATTGTCGACTGTCTACCTAAACATAGGTGGCCACTTAATCACTGTTTTACAAACTAATTTGAAAAAATAAAAAATATCAAACTTTTATCAGTCAGAGAAATACTTATAAATCAAAAGAGTTAAACGAGAATTCATGTGCTGTACATGGTTTACCAGTCAAGCAAACATTTTATAATCAAACTTTCATATATGTGACTCAATGACAATTCACATGTTTTGAACTAACGACCAATGCCAGCATGATGTTCTTAAAAGATACGAAAATATAACTTAATTGCCTCCAAAATAGCATGTTTTACATAAACGAAGCTAAATCCTATACACATCTTTTTATCATACACGATGATTGAACAATTTACACTTACACAATGCATGGCTAAAGAATAAGATATAAGTAGTGTAAGGGTATTGATTTTCCAAATGTGGATGGTAGATGGAATAAACTTTTGACCATCCCTTTATTCTATCACAGTAACGGGTTTCATGTCATAAATACAACTACTCTTTTCAGTTATGTTTCTATGTATTTTTCCAATTGACTAGTAACAGCATGAGAATCATTTCAAATCAAAACGAATTCCCAACCCATTCCACTAAAAGGTTCAACGATAATTAAAGGTATCTGCAAAATTCAAAGCACATAAAACCCCATAAACATGCACAACAAGATAACGAAAACATCAAAAGGAGTGAAAATGAAGATTATACAAGTTTAAACTAAATATAAATCAAAAGCTTACTGTCAAGATAGCTTGCAAGAGAAGTCGACAGATAAATATCTTCTGGCCCAGCCCACGACATTGAGCTCAAATCTTCGGTATATGAAAAATCACCGAAAATTTCTTGGCAAAATTAAACAAATTTGCATTGGCAGCAGCCTCACGATCTTAAGACTGCAAACACAATTACCCTATTTCCAATGATGAACACCAAAATTAAAAACCCTAGTCAAATCAGCAGGAAGATAGAATCAAATATAAAAAACTCTGCAAGAATCAGAGAATCTTGAAATCAATAGAAACTCTGGGATTGTAAAACGCCAAGAAAGGATGATACTTGTTTTATTTCCAGATCTATCTAAAACCCTAAATTAAGTATCCCCAAAACAGGGGGGCGTTGGGAAAATATGAGGCGATGATGTCGAGTTTAATATTTTACCAAAGATTGGATTCAACTGGAGTCTATCCGTGGTAACAATTTTATCTTCATCGGTCCTTTGAGTTATATTATAACCTCAACCCATCTTCTAATAAGTAGGAAAGAAAAGATATACCGAAAATTTTACGGATGGTTCATGTGTTTTACTACTTAGATATGGGCAAAATCGGTCCTGGACCTGTCCTGGACCACAGCCGGTCCGGTCCGGTACAGACCTAGTCGGTCCTGGGCCGGTCCGGTCCTCGGCGGACCGGTCTTCGCGTAAGACCATTTCGATAAATTCGGTCTTCGGGCGGTCCTAGACCACTTCCGGACCGGTCCTAGTCCGGACCGGTCCGACTTCGGTCCTAGACCGGTCCGTTTTTCGTTCGGGTATTTTCCGGTTCGGTTTAGACATTTCCGGGTTTTTTTTAGTTTCGGTTTAAAATTTTCAAGTTTTCGGTTCGTTTTTTTGTTTGAAAAAAAGTGACTTGTTAATTTAAAAAAAAATTGCAAGTTATAAAATATAAAGTATAAACATATATAGGAGGAATTGAAAAAAAAAAAAAATCGGAAACTAGCCGTTGGGACCGGTTCGGACCGAAAAACTAGCCGTTAGAATTTGAAATTGGACCGTTGGGCTTGGACCGGTTTGGACTGAGTTTGGACCGGTTCGGTCTGGACCGGTTCTTGGACCGTTTCAGATTCTGGACCGGTTCGGACCGCTTACGTCATTTTCGGTCTTGGACCGGTTCGGTTCGGGTGGTCTTTCTTGGACCGGTCCGGTCGGTCCTAAAAGCCCATCTCAATAAATGTACGGTTCTTAATGTTTCTTTATTAAGCTAGGCCATCCGTGAAATTTTCTCAAAGATATAGATGAGCATGAATTCAGAAGTCCAAATGAAACCTTTTTCTCATGTGTGTATATATATATATATATATATATATATATATATATATATTAGGGGATGTTAATTCGAGAACCGTTGTTGGCGCAAGAAAACCGTGAGAACCAATCTCATGTATATATATATATATATATATATTAGGGGAAGGTTCATTCAAGAACCGTTGTTAGCGCAAGAGCCGTGAGAACTAATCTCAGCCGTTCCTTTGATATGGGAAGATCATGGATGAAGAGCGTGGAGGGATAAAGTATGACATGAAGCATGTGAGGACTTCATGGGTGGGCAATGACATTGAAGTAGGGGGAATTGAACGGCTCAGATTGGTTCACACGGTTCTCGCACTAACAACGATTCTCGCATGAACTTTTCAATATATATTTATATAGGGGAGGGTTCATTCGATAATCGTTATTATCGTAAGAACCGCGAGAACCAATCTCAGCCGTTCCTTGGACATGGGAAGTTTATAGATGGAGAGCGTGGAGGGATAAAGTGTGGCCGGGTGCATGTGAGGAATTCATGAGTGGGCAATGACATTGAATTAGGGGGAATTGGACGGCTCAAATTGGTTCTCGCGGTTCTCGCACTATGAACGGTTCTCAAATGAATTTCTTCCTCTATATATATATATATATATATATATATATATATATATATATATATATATATATATATATGGGAGTGTTCAAACGAGAATTGTTTTTCGTACGAGAACTGCAACCAATCTTAGCCGTTGATTCGATAAGTGGAATTCATGGATGTAGAGCGTGGAGGGGATCAAATGTGACAGGGTGCATGTGATGAAATTCATGGCTGGGTGATGACATTAAACGAGGGAAAATTAGACGGCTCAGATTGGTTCTCGTACGAAAACCAGTTCTCGTTTGAACTTTTGCCTATATACACACACTAGCATAGCACCCGCGTCAATACGGTAGCGACGAATAGTTTGGTCAGCAACTTGTCGTTTTTAATTACTGAGTCATTTAAATTAAATAAATGTTTATGAATTTAGGTTATATGTTAATTAAATTCATAAGTCTATTTATTCATATTTTATAATAATTAATTTTAACTATTTATTATGTGATTGAATATATTTATAATAAAAAATTTAGTTGTTAAATTTTTTTTGTAATAATTGAGTTAATTGACATTGATTTGATGTTGTAAATATTTTCTTATTATGTAAGGTTTGTTCACTAAAATGATATGTATGAATTTCATTAAATCCATCTAATAGTTACTTCATATAACAATTTTCATTTATTTTGATTTAAGGGTAGTTTAGTAATTTTAATTTACTTAAAAATTTAGAGTTTTGAAAGTTGTAAATGTTTTAAATATTTTCTTATTAGATGAGAAATGATATTTAGGTGAGAATAAGAGAATAAATCTTAGCCATAAATTGTATGTTGATCTATTAGATCTAACGATCGTAATCACTCGTCACAATTCATAGCCGTCACCATGGTTGGGTTATAAATTAAACGAGTGAGCAATTATAAACCATCCGATCAAATTAAATGAAAGACTAAGATGGAGTATCTCATTCTCACCTATATATATATTGTTATTTAAACCTCCCTATATATATATATATATATATATATATAAGAAGGTTCAAATGAAAACCTTAAATTAAAAGAGAATGGAAGACTCAATCTTAGACGTCCAATTCTCCCTCTTTCAATGTCATTGCCCACCCATGAATTCCTCACATGCACTCTGTCACACTTTATTATCTCATGCTCTTCATCCATTAATTCCACTTACAAAATGAACGGTTGAGATTGGGTCTCTTATTTTCATTTAATTTCACATTCTCATTTGAACTGTTATATATATATATATATATATATATATATATATATATATATATATATATATATATATATATATATATATATATATATATATATATCCCTTAAACAAAAACCCTAAAGTCCAATTCCTGGCCGTTAGATCAATCAAATCAATGGTTAAGATCTACAATGACATTATTGTAAATAACTAAACAATTATAAGATTTAATTAGAGGAGGGGTATTATGGTCAAAGCCCTATTTTTTTATTTTTTTACCCCTTTTGTAACACCGTGATTTTCAAAAATACAGTTTAACAAAAATTTTCAGTTATTAATCATTCATAAGCAACGGAAGTCTTAAAACCTTAAGTACGATAAACGTAACCCGAAAAAAACCACAGTGTCACACCGTGTTCAAAACCGTTAAACCGTTACAAATTCAAACCATAATTAAAATAATAAAAGTTCATTGGTATCAATGTCTATAAACTATCTACCCAATAAGCACCCGTCTCACAAAGCCGATCTCTAAGCCACCTGCACGAGTACAAGACACCATTTAAAAAAAAAAACAAGTGTCAGCTTACGCCTCGTGAGTCAAAAGGGTTAGAATAACAAAGAAATCCATAAAAGTATTTAAACGAAGCGTTAAAACAATTATCATATAACCATACCAGTCCCGTATGTACATTTGATCCATCTCGTGAACCCCGCATAACAAATATCATATAAATGGGTCAAATAACCATTTCAATAAATATAGCATCTCAACCATACACCCAAACCGCATATCGAGAACAAACCATGTACCGTATACCGTAGTTCGTATATCTACCCGCTAAGTTTCCCTAGCCATTGGGCCCCGGCCAGCTAGGTAACCCGTTCACTAATCACACGCTAAGCAACCCGTGCATCGATTGGATAGCTACTCCCGATCTATGCATGAGTGTACCTTAGACGATGCTTTCGCTACTCCGACTGTGCAAATACAAGTACCGCGTTGTCGTTCAAGTGTAAGTACAAACGGGGGCAACCGCTATCAACCCCTTCTGACACTCACGTGATGCTATCGATATGACTACACCTGCTGTCATACATCACTCCAGTACTCAAGCACTCAATCGTACCCTCGTACCATGCGTTGCAAAGGTTATCTAGAAACCCCGCAACTCCGTATGTGGCTAGCACTTATACCTAGAAGGTCATTAAAACCTAATAGGTCCCTAAATCATAAGCGAGCATAAAGGGTTACTACCCCCACCCAGCAAGTCATGTGCATGTATATAAATCACATAAACCGTAAATTAATCGTAGCATGTATAAGCAACCTTGTAAGCATACATAATCATATAATTGCAAGTAATACACTTAGCACATTAAAACTATCATTATACATATTCGTTTAATAAAAAAAATAGATTTTGTCGTTGTACTCGGTTTTGTAAACTATTGAACTCACCTGAAGTTTCGAGAGAATAACCGAGAGAATCACCGTAAGAGTTCACCGAGCAACCTAACGAAATAACGAGTCCTAATAAGTAACCGAAAGATACGAATCAAACTTAACAACTTGATATGAATTAATCTAAATTCTAATCTAATCTTACCAAATGACAAATAGTAAAAACAAATAAACATGTCACAATTAATTTGCATGCCATTGCAAATCTTACATGCATGCATGATATCTTTGCCATTTATGAAACTACAACAGCCCTTCACTGCCTTCACGCCAAACACCCTTTCTACCAACTCCAAATCTCAATTGATCCAAAAAGAAATACTACTTCAATGGCCACACAACATAAAAAGAATCGTAGTTGTTTTCTTAAATCAATCGTTGTTCTACACTAATCATTATTTCACATATTAATACCCAATCGTAGTTCGTTAAGCTGAAGCGTATTTGACCTTGCCGTCAATTATAATTCAAATCTGGAACACTCATTCGGCTGCCAGCTTGCATGGTAATTTAAGACCCGTCATACTCAATCTTACTTTATCACAATTCAGTTTATCTCTAATCTAGATTCACGAGTCATGGCATCGAGATTTGTTATTCATTAAAAACAATTAAAACTTAATGTCGACAACATATTCAAAACCAAGAATTTAATTCTTACATCTTTGTTCTAAAAATCATCCATATGGGAACCTTCAGCGTCGATTATTGATTTAAACTACAAAACATAATCAAGTGTATTTCTAGATTCCAATACATCGACGAGCCTAGCATGAAACATTCTTATTGTTTATCTCATCCATATATAAACCAAAATCACAGCCCCAACTCATCGTACATCATATATAATACTTACTTGATCTATTATCTCCACAAGGCACCAATATTCCGTGTTCTTCCTGCTGCCAATCGAGAGAGAAAAGAAGCAACCTAAAAACTGCCGTGACTACCATTAGGGCTGCCCAAGGAGTTTTAATAACCCTAATAAACCTTAATCCTTTTAATCCCCTATTAATCCTTCATGTTTCCCCTATTAACCCCTTGGTCCCTTTCCTTTTTGTTTTATTCAAAATATAACTTTTAAATCACTAACACCCGATAATATTTAATTACGACTCCAACCTTTAAATAATCATAATCGACGAAAGTAAATATATATTTTATAATTATTACCTCGAAATTTCGGTCGTTACACCTTTGATCTTTAAATGACCATAACTATTTCATTTTTTTGAATTTGAGCAAAAAAATTATACCAATCTTCTCATTTTTCAATCCTCTTTCAAACGAGACCACTTGTAACACCCCAAAATGGGGCCTAGTTGTAAATAGTTGTACCTTATGTTTGTTAAGTTGTACATTGACTTTAATCAAGTTGTTTAAGTTGTTTTGTTGCTTAATTATTGTTATTTGTTGGTACACGTGGTTATGTGGCTAAAGTTAGAAATGTTTCATAAATAAATAATGTTGGTTAATAGTTGAACGGTTTCAAATAATGATTCCGGAAATATCTCCGTTAGTCAAAACGGATAAAGCTAAGTCGAGAAATAAGTTGAATAGGAGAAAAAAATACCCACACGGGGTATTAGACCACTTGGGTCGGTTAAAGGCTTCCTTTATCCACTGGAAGCTTCACAAATACAAGTCCATACAAACACACATACATACGTATATGCTAAAGCACACACATACCTTTTGCTCTCAAGCTTTTGAAAGGGAATCAAGAAGGAGAATTGGTAGCAACTGTTTTCGTGATTGATTCAAGTCTTACTGCTGATCTTGTGTTGTCTTCTTCCCTCTTTGTAAGTGTTCTTAACCAAGAAACCCAGTTTGAATGTTTTAGGTATGAATAGGTAGTTTGAGGGTTGAATTGATCAACCAAGAATGTTTTTGGAGTTATAATGCATGTAGTAATGTTGTATAAGTGTTAACTAACCAGTAGGGACAGGTAATACTAAGTTTTGATCGAAAAATAGCTCAAAAACGTAATTGGCAGAAGCTGTCGGAGAACAGGGACGAAGTCTACTGTAACAGGTGTCCTTGCGGTCGCAAGGGGTATCCCTTGCGGTCGCAAGCATTTGTGATGTTTTTCCCTTGCGGTCGCATGTATGGGTTTTGCGGTCGCAAGGGGGTCGTTGTCTTAGTTTACCGTCTAAGGACGATGAAAGATACTTGCGGTCGCAAGTACATAACTTGCGATCGTAAGCCCCAAGATACCACCTTTGCGGTCGCATGGAGATGTCTTTGCGGTCGCAAGTTGGGGTGGTTTGGGTAGGACCCTTGCAGTCGCAAGGTAAACCCTTACGGTCGCAAGTGGGGTGTTAAAATGACCCTTGCGGTCGCAAGTGGACCCCTTGCGGTCGTAAGTAGGGGTTTATGTTGACAGTTTTGTAGTGTTGTGTTATAAGCCTCGTTGGTTGTCGTTGTTTGGTGTCTAAGCCTGAACCTTATGTGTTAGGTGATTTGGACGACTCCGTGTGCTCCTGGGATTCCCGAATTCATATCTGCCTCTTATAATCTCGAGGTGAGTACCGGTTTTTCCATGAGTCTCGGTAAGTAGCGTTGTATGTTGTTTATTGATATATGTTGACAATGTCGCACACATGCGTATATGAGGTATGTTATACCATGTTGTTATATGCTATTACCATGATAAGTTGCTTACACGTTGGTTATAAATCGCATGCGTATAGTTGAACCCACTACGGGTTCTAGTTGTATATGTGGTACTTGTCCGGACTAATGTTGGCATGGTTAAGGTCAGTTTTCTTCCCGAAAGCTGGATCCCTTTGATGGAATAATGGGGATCAACGATACCCGGTGTGCAGCACGCCGGGGTGGTCTTGCAAACCGCCGCTCCTTAACGTGAGTTGGGATCTTAACTTCAGTTGAGATCCAAGATGTTGAGCTTCGAGCTTCGTAACGCGTTTGGTGGACTGCTCCTCGCTCCCCCACCATTGCGGATAGTTGTTGCTGATGGTCCCCAGTTTGAATCGTTGAGTGGGGTTCCCACCCTGCAAGATATGATTCCTACTGACTCGTTGGCGCGACACTATGTGTTAGGATAGCTTTATGTGTTGTCCCGTCGTTGGAATAACCTGCTCATTGATGCTTATGTGTTAATCTGTGCTCACTAGCTAGTGTAGCTAACCGGTTCATGATTTATCCTTTTTACAGGTGATGTTTAGGCAGCCTGGTGAGACGGGTGCTTGTGGGTAATTGTATTTAGCTCTTCTGGAACACTCTGCTGTTATTCATATCTGTGATCCGATGGTCGGTTTATAGTATGGTAATACCGGTTCGTTTTAAGACTTGGATTTAATATTTATATTTGTCAAGTCGGATAGTAACATTTTAATCAGTGTTTAGTTTCCGCTGCACGTCTTTGATCAACATACTTAAAAAGTTTAAATTACTCTGATTTTAAGCTCGTGAAACCCGGTGTTACACCACTCTTCCTATATTTCTAGAAAAAAAAATCGACGAAATGACGAAATTTATCATTTTCGTCACCTGCTGTTATATGATGTAATAGCAGGTCCCGAAAATGATAAATTTTGTCATTTTTATCATTTTCGTCACCTGCTGTTACATGATATATAAGAGGACACGAAAATGATTAAAATAACAAAAGTTTTATCATTTTCGTGCCCCTTGTATAACATCTAAGAGCAGGTGACGAAAATGATAAAAATTTTGTCATTTTTATCATTTTCGTATCCCCTTATATACCACTAAAACAGTAGGTCCGAAAATGATAAAAATGACAAAATTTTTATCATTTTCGGACTTGCTGTTTAAGTGGTATATAAGGGGATATGAAAATGATAAAAATGACAAAACTTTTATCATTTTCGGATCTGCTGTTTAAGTGGTATATAAGGGATATGAAAATGATAAAAATGACAAAATTTTTATCATTTTTGGACCTGCTTTTTAAGCGGTATATAAAAGGATATGAAAATGATGAAAATGACGAAATTTTTATCATTTTCGTCACCAACTCTTATATGTTATACAATGGGGCACGGAAATGATAAAAATTTCATAATTTTCATCATTTTCGTATCCCCTTATATACTACTTAAACAGCAGGTCTGAAAATGATAAAAATGACGAAATTTTTATCATTTTCGTCATCTGCTCTTATATGTATACAAGGGGGTACGAAAATGATAAAAATTTCGTCATTTTCGTATCCCCTTATATACACTTAAACAACAGGTCCGAAAATGATAAAAAAGACGAAATTTTTATCATTTTCGTCACCTGCTCTTATATATATACAAGAGGACACGAAAATGATAATTTTTTTTTTATCATTTTCGTCATTTTTGTAAATTTTTTTTTTCCAGAAATATAGGAAAAGTGGTCTCGTTTGAAAGAGGATTAAAAAATAAGAAGATTGGTATAATTTTTTTGCTCAAATTCAAAAAGTTGAAATAGTTATGGTCATTTAAATATTTGAGGGGTAAGAAAAATAAAAAAATGTGGGTTTTGAGGGCTGGAAGGTGAACGTGAGTTTTAAGCCTTTGGATTTCATTTTCTCATTTTGCCCTTTTAGATGAGTGGCTGAGATTGAGACTTTGGAGTTTTTGTTTAAAGGTGGGTTTCTATTGAACCTCACCCTATATATATATATATATATATATATATATATATATATATATATATATATATATATATGCGTGTGTGTGTGTGTGTGAATAGCCAAACCAACCCTGTTGGCTGGTCCATCTTAGAAAGAAGATAGGCCGGCAAGCCGGAGACGTACAACCACGGTCCCAACCTTACCACCACCGGGGGTGTATTACTCAATGAATCCCCGAAACCTACTTTCTTTTCTGACAAAAGCAACCAAGCCTAACCGGTCACGACATGTTGATGTTTTTAATAACACATATATTAAGTGTTTTTATACTTGTAAACAATTCAAAACACAGACTAACAGTCGAATGGGTGATTCTCGCCCTAGTCATCCCTTCCTCTCTCGACCACTCCACTCTCGTATCTCGCCAATCAACATTGGCGAATGCCATTTGAGTGGAAATAGTGTTCGGCAGCACCCTCCTCTCTCGCCGGTCTCCTCCTTCTCGACGATGACCTCCACTGTTGCCAATTAGTCCTAATTCATTTTCACGCAATGATTCACGAGAACAATTTGATTTTGCTTTGCGTTAATATTCATTGTAAACTAATTTGAGTGATGATGTGGACATATTATGATTTGTTATGTTTAAAGATAGATGAATATTCATATTAAGCTGACTTTACTCTTTTGAGTTTTTAATTTAGGCATTCTATGAATTGGAGTTTGAATTACATGTAGTCTATCACCATTGAAACACTTTTTTGTTAGTCCTTTTGTTTTCTTTGAACTTGCTGCCGAGTTTTGTTTTTGCAAACGTAGCCTGAACTCTTGAAGACTAATTGAAAGTTCTCTTGTAGTGGCGATAGCTGAATTGTAAGTTTATTTGAAATGCCAACAAGTTTTCATTGCACTTTGAGGCCACAACTAGACTTCTTTGAAGAGAATTATAGTTTTCATCAAGCTTTGTAGGCGTGCTTGCAAACTTTAAGATGATTTTAAGATCACAACATGCTAATCCTAATTTGATTTCATTTCATGGAACTTTTGTTGATAATTCGGAATTTTGTTATTAGTTGATGATTAATTAATTATTTAGTAGGTTATTGATATATAATCTAATTGTTATTGTTGAACGTTCATAAAAAATATTCGTTTTAACCCGAAACCGTTTAAACCTATTCTAATTCGAATCCGCTCTGATCTGAATCAATTCTTACCTACTATTCAATTAGACTCAAACCGCTTATTTTGTCATCTCTAAACTTAGCTGTTACAGTAGTACCTATCATTTTCCATGTAAGTAAATTTATTTAAAATACTTAATTGCGCATCAAACTTACCCATATATATTATATATGTGGGCACAGATGAGATCAATTAATATTAGAAATTTATTATCATTGTCATAATTAGTTTTAGTTCTATATGTTTTATTTCATGTTATGATGTTTTACTATATATTACCATGAAATGATGAATGGTTTAGCATAATATTTCTTCATCCTAAAAATTCTTCAAACTATAGTTCCCTAGGAATAAAAGGGCAAAAAAACAACACAAGCGTGAAAAATTCACAAGTTATTAGAAACTAAATTATATTAATTACGTACTTTGATACAAATAAAGCCAAACAAAAACCTAAGACATTCATTCATGTTTATATTGGACAATCTTTAACTTATATTTACGTTGTCAAATGAATACACCCATAATCATTTCTGAAATCTCCCTGGTTGCAACCCTAGCTTATATATGATCAACTGAACTATTTTTCTTTTGAAAAGAAGAATATATTACCTCAACCAATTAAAAAAGGAAATGTCCCACTTTGCAAGATGCAAAATGGTCCATGCTGAAACAATGGTTAATTAACTAGATACATGTCTATTGCCTATCTAGATGTATGACCACTTGCATTGGCCCTTATACCAACGAAACAAGCAAAGACAATCACGACCCGATTTCTTCGGAATTGAACTATTGACCTTAGGTCTTCATGGTTTGTGACCTTTTTAGCAAGAAAATTGCCTAGATCGTTGACAAGCATCTATTAATTGAAATAAAGATAACATGTTATAAGTAAAACTAATTAATTCCGTTAATTAAGTTGGTTTTAAATTATCAACGGGTCTAAAGATTTGGCCATATGTACCACTAATTATATGAGATTATTAATTAATATGAATGTTTAACTCTTAAATTTGCAGATTCATTGATCCAGAATATTACACAACAAATAAATACGTTTTTAACCGATAATCAATTAACAAACGATCGACTTTAAATTAAGCATATATAAAAAGTGGGAAAATTAATTAAAGGGAATTATAAATATATGAAAAACAATTAACCAAGCTAGACTTTAAGCATGTATATATCCCTATAAATATATATGGTTGATCATTGATAAAACAAACTAGTCAAGCTCATTAATTAATGTTACTGGGATTAAGATCCGGATGCAAACGTACAAAATGGTTTAATAAACATGTGATTGATCCAATTCTCCAAATTCATCTTCATATCTCTAACACAATATCTGAAATTTTCAATAACAAATTAATTTGTAAGGGTATGTTTAGCGGAAGTAGCTGGTAGTTGTAGCTGAAAGTTGTTAGCCGATAGTTATAAGCTTAAAGCTGGTAGCTGTAGCTGAAAGCTGTTTACTTTATTTATATATGTGTTTGGCAAAATTAGCTGGTAGCTAAAGCTTAATAGTGTAAAATAACAAATTATAAAAAATAGGAGAAGTTATAAAATAATTAAAGAGGACATTTAGGTAATTTGGTATATAAAAAGCTTTCAGCTAGTTTTAAAAGCTACTTCAAAAAGTTTTTTGTTTAAGAGCTTTTTTGTATTAAAAAAGCTTTCAGCTTTTTCATCAAAACATGACTTATAGTTTTTTCTTTCAAAACAAAAATCTACCAGCTCCAATAAGCTTAAAAAAGCTCCATACCGAAATACCCATAATGAAAATTAAAAAAAAAAAAACTTACATTCAGAATCGGTTTTGACCCATTTTGACCTATCATTTGCATCTTCCTCGTCGTCAATTTCTGTTGCTTTTCCTTTCTTGGGTGATTGACGATACTCAATTAACTTCTTGGCAGATGACGATGCTCGAGAAGAATTCTGAGGGTTAAGCTTATTCTTTAGCATTGCCCTTAGTAACTGCAACATATATATATATATAACATATAACATATTATATATATGGTTAACCAACTAATTTGATTAGTTTTCATATTTTCAGGGTTTAGGTCACTAATTAAAAAGCATCTTATTTTTCTATAAATGTTGATGTAGGTAATTTACCTTTTTATTACCACATAGGTAAACTACTTTGTACTTGTTAAAGTAAGGACCGAATTTTTTGATTACTCACACCATTTGATCACCACCATACCTTGTGCTCTAATCAGAATTCTTTCCTAGTAGTGATGGTGAAGTTTGATCGGCTTTTTATCTGCCGTCGTTGCCAGATTTTAGGAAAGGCAACAGCACAGTTTTCTTTAAAGTCTACAACGACAACGAACATGACTCCGATCAGACTACACCATAACCTCTAGAAAGAAATCTGTTCATGTCACCAAAGATTGGTGGTGCTCTAACAGCGTAAACTCCGGTAGAGCCAAAACCCTAAACGAAAAATTCAACTAATTACTTACTTTAACAGTTTACCACAAAATATGTTACTAATATGGGTAATAAGAAAGTAAATTACATACATTGACACTTTTGAAAAAGTATGATGTTATTTTATCGCCTAAACTTTTTTTTAATTAATTTCTCATGAAAATAGACTAATAATTTAAAATAGTCTACTTAAGGTAAAAAACTTTTTTTTAAACTTCTCCTAATATATTTATTGTTTCATTCATTCTAAAATTATTGTATGCATGTACCTTACTTTTTTAACTAGTCCTAGTTAATGTTATTTTCCATCTATGATAATATTAATTATAGTATTATTCTTCGTATTAAATATTAATTAAATTAGTTTTAAGTCAAATGAATTAAAGTTAGAACATGCATGCAGAACAAGTTTACCCTCTCCATTCTTGATTCTGGAAGTCGATCTTGCAAGCTAGGCATCTGTGGTAAACCGCTACCGCAGACAAACATTTTCTTCAAGAGAAAAGAAATAGATTTTTTCCCTATTGCCTTCTTACTGTTTTCCATGCAAATATCTTTGCATCTACCAAGAATCACCTTAATTGTGCGATCAATATCTTCATCTTTATCTTCTGAATTGCTGATAACGGTGGTTGAAAGCCTACGATCAACCTCTAAGCTTGATGGACAGTTAAGAAATTTATCCAATGGGAGATCAGCAGTTACTTCTCCTATTATTTTATTAGGAACTCCAGGTTTCTTGGATAAAAGATTTGTCAATTCTTTCTGTAGTTTTCCAATCTCTTCAGGCGTGAATTCAGATAGATCTGGTGAAGATGATTCTGTATTATTATTAATTTGTGTATCTTCGATTTCTTCATTTTTTGTTGGTTGATCATTGTTAATTCCTAACGTCCCTATTGCCAGCAGTCCATGAGGCCAATCGCTGAATTCTTGTTTCTGAGGTTCTTGTTGCATGTGATCTGCAAAGATTATACATGCTTTGTTTAGAATCAGTAAAGAAAACATGTACAAGGTTGGTTGAGGATTTTTTTTTTTTTTGGATGTTTAAGTACAGACAATTACCAAACTCAAATGTACATTGGTACGTACAGTACTCGATGATATATATATATATATAGACAAAAGTTCATGCGAGAACCGTTGTTAGCGCGAGAACCGCGAGAACCAATCTAAGCCGTCCAATTCCCCCTCCTTTAATGTCATTGCCCACCCATGAATTCCTCACATGCACCCTGCCACACTCTATCCCTCCACGCTAGCTATCCATGAAACTTCCCATATCCTAGGAACGGCTAAGATTGGTTTTCGCGGTTCTCGCATTAACAACGGTTCTCGATTGAACCCTCCCCTATATATATATATATATAATATACATATACACAGAAGGAATACCAAGAACTTAATTGTCCTTGACAACTAGCTAATACATACCTTAATTTATGATAAACTTAAACTGCTAAACATACTATGAATCTAATATCTACAACAAGGTTTGAACCCATGTCTAATTTTGTTTAGAGTAATTAAATCCTACTTCATGGCTATATAATTAAAGGCCACTTGGTTGTATAGTGTATGTAGATAAAATAAGCCTCCAAGTGAAGATATAAAGATGATCATGATATATATACTGTCTGATCAAGAAACTTTGTAAACGTATATACCGACCTTAAATAATATTCTTAAATTGAATAAATGTTCCAGAAGGAACATACTGACATCTGAACCATGCATCTTGTATGGGGGACGACAAAGCCTCAACATTCTAGTTTTTTTTCCCTCAATGAAAAACTATGCAAATTAAACATGCTGCTTCTGTGATATTATGATAGATAGGGGATTGGATCTGGCTAGTTTTAATTTAGGGAGTATTCTACATAATGCATGGTTATTGATCTTATTACTTTTCTCACGAAAAATAGAAGTAGGATCTAAATATATAACAACAAAAGGAAATTAATTAAGCAATATCTTATTGATTTGTTTCTTGATATTCAAGGACAAAGCTAGACTGATAAAACTAGCTTGTTCTTCAAAACAATACAGATACAGAAAAAAGATACCATTATATATCTTAATTAATTAATTAAGGGTAGACAGAAATATAACATGAATTACATACGAGCAGCTGAAGTGGCTGTTTTTGAGTCTTTATGTCCTTGTCCACCATTGAATTTGCTTTGCATCCAACTGAAGAACTGCAGCCAAAAATATGTACATAACTCAACTAATTCATAAAACGTACTGTATATAACACCATCCATTGATCTATTGTAAATTATTTACAATTACTAACCAACAAAAAAAATAAAATAATAATAAACTAGCACCACAGTGTTCATCATATCTCACCTTCATTTTGATAGCAATATTAGAGAGTTGGGATAATGCAAGATCATAAAGTAGTTAATTGACTGCACGCTGTTCAAAACCTTCATGAAGCTAGCTATATATGCTAATGAAGCAGTTGCAGCATGATTTGGTACAAATATTATGCGCCACAGCTACAGCAATTTCACAACATTTAATCACCCATATTCAGTTGTTCATATATCAAATCATTAAATTCTATGTTATATATAATAAATAAACCACTTACTGTTTAATTAATTAAATGATGAGAGAGAGAGAGAGAGAGAGTATCGATGATATATACACGTACTTACGTACAGTAGTGGGCAGTATCCCATGCATATATAAAAGAAAATAAGATGGAATGATGTTATTAATAATATAATAAGGAGTCCATGTTTCCTTGTAATAATACATGCCCAACAATGTCTAGTGCAGAGGTTAAAGCCAGGTGCACACGTAGCACCATTTCATTCCATTGGATCCATCTTCATACACTCTTCTGGCAGTTTTTGACCAAAATATGGTTATTGAAAAAAATATTTACCAAGTATAGGGTTATTTTAAAAATATTTACTAAAATAGGGATAGTATATCCAAACAATACCCTAACTTCTTCACAAACACACCAAACTCCCCCATCTCCCTTGTAAAATTAAACCCATCCTACCGCCACACCTGCCGCCGGACGATTATCGCCGGCCAGAAATTGACGCTTAAACTCGTCGCCGGCCACCTTACACTCGTCGCCGGAAGCTTTTAGAGAAGGGGCTTTTAGAGAGAGAACACACAAACGTGGCTGTTATCACCGGAAGCTAGCCGCCGCCATCGACGGAACCCTAGCCGCCATTGCCGGAACCCTAGCCGCCGCCATCAATTGTCGAGAACAACCGCTGCCGCCTCAAACCCGTCGACGACCATGGCTGGATCAAGCATATCTTTATGACAACTCACCTGCAATTTCAACCACGGGTCACCGCCATGGCCAGAGAACCTATGTTACAACCCCTGAAATCTAACCACCGGTGACCGCCATGGTCGTTGACGGGTTTGAGGCGGCAGCGGTTATTCTCGACAAGTGAGGCGCGGCGGTGGTCATCGACGAGTGAGGCGGTTTCCATCAGCAAGTGTGAGGCGGCGGTGGTCATCGACGAGTGTGAGTTGGTGGTGTGACTGGCGACGATTGCAAGTGTGAGGTGGTGGTGGTGACCGGCGACGAGCAGTGATGGCCGGCGACGAGCGTCCGGCGACGGGTGTGACGGCAGGATGGGTATTTTCGGGAGAAAGATTTAAGATTTGGCAAGGGTTTAATTTTTTTATAAGGGAGATGGGAGAGTTTGGTGTGTTTGGGAAGGAGTTAGGATGTTGTTTGGATATACTACCCCTATTTTAGTAAATATTTTTAGAAGAACCCTATACTGGTAAATATTTTATTCAATAACCATATGCTACCTCTCAAAGCCGACACCGGGTTATGTGCCGGTTAATTTCCTTTTACATGTATTCCTTAATTTTATCTATTTATTTAATTATTAATTACTTATTTGCTTCATTTTGTACGTTTAATCAGTCTTCCATCTTCTATCTTCCTCTAATCTAAATAAAAGACTAACATTATTAATTCTATTAAACAATTTTAACTACTGATTTAAGTAAAATTAAAATCTAAACATTCTATTTACATATAAAATTAAATTTGATTTTGACCTTTCACAAGTCAACAATCAACAAAACTTATAGGAAAATAGAAAAGTTTGAATTAATTACATTATCAACTATTACGAATTTGATTTCTTAAATAGAAGATAACGTCAATAATAAATTTGGTTCAATAAATAAGATTTATCAAATATGCGACAATGATTTAGTGACACCATGACTTCATGATTTGTGTACATTAATTGAGTTAATTTTATGTATTAGTTGCTTGCTTAATTTATTTATAATATTTAAAAAATAACATAAATATATTACATAATATTTATTAATATTAATATTTTTTTATTGTAGCCAAAGGAAACTAAATATAATATAATTAAATAATTAGATATGCTAATAATGTAGAAGTTATAAATTTTAAAAACCGTGGTAGTTTATCTATACAATGTTTATTTTTATTTATAAAGACTAATTTTTATATCTTATCTTAATATCATTAAACTACTTGATTTATTATTATTTTCAAATCAGCTAATTTATTGTCCCCGTGTATTAGTACGATTGATTCATTATTTCTAACTACGAGAAAATCATCGGTGAACAATATAACAAAGAACTAAGGTCAAAAAGTGAGGGAATATATATACTAGCTAGCTTAATTGTTGATGTTTGATAAGAATTTTTACTAAAAATGTACCAGCTCTGCTGAAACATTGTCTATATCCTATATAACTTAAGAATTAAAATCCTATGTGGCATGTGTAATTAAACTTCAAATTTGAAATCCAATATAATTAGATAAGGTTTAAATATAATGTAACACTTAATTAGATGATTTTTTACTCACATAGAAAGATATAAAAAGATACATATAAAACCAGTTAACTATATATATATATATGATAAAAAATAGTCAACTAATTTTCGTATGTATCTCTTTGTTTCATATTACTTTCAGATAACATCAATTTTCAGTTTTGATCGTGGGTTAGCATATATTGTTCAGACCATCTATCCTTATAAAATATTGACGACTCTAGAATATTCTAACCTTAATTTCCAATTGATTGGTTTTTATGAGATAAAAACACATTAATGAATCTATTAGTTTATTGACCCGTACACGTACGAGTATTTTGAAAGTGTATTTGAGATATTAAATATTTTAAATAAAAATAATACAATAAATGAAATTTCACCAAAAACTACATATGTTAGAATCTTTAACAATAAAATGACTATATTTTTTGAAACACTTCTTTATAGACTAAATTTGTTATTTTGTTAGTAACATTACATTACCACTGTTGTCACAAATCAAAATTTTAACTCTCTAAAAGATATATAGAAGTTAAAAATCAAAATATAATTTACTAAACTCAAAACAACAATAATCTAATTAGAAAGAACATGTATTAACTAATGCCATTTTCAGTAAATTCATATGTTGAAGTCAATCAGATAATATTCTGAACTGAAAACCGTCTCATATAATTTTTCACCATCATAAGAGATGATGCTACCAGATCTCTTTGTTAAACACTTTGATGGTTTATAGACTCTTGCATTCATGCGTATTAGTCTATTAGAGAAGTAAACTTAAAATGGATTATAAAAAAATAAAAAAAACTTAATTACCGTACATATACAAAAAATTCCAAATACATACATAAGAAACCAAATTATTTTTTTTGAAGTACTTTATACACAACTAACTCGAAAAATAACATAATTGAATATAAAACACGTTTAAAGTATGTAGATAACAACCAAACTATTAAAGACTAATACATAAAAAAATAAAAGGTAGACATACAAATTGTTTAAAATATATATAAAACAACAAAACACATAAGAAGCTTAAGCATGCTCAAATCATAACATCGCACGGATCAGTCAATAGACAATCTAGAAATAAGAAAAAGAAGCGAATATACTCAAGACACAAATTCTTAAATCAAGCAAAAACAACAATATTTTAATAAACAATCATTTTACTTGATCAACCTCATTATTGAGAAAGAATAAAATGATAGTCATTAAAAATTAATAAAATGACAGTCAGTATAGACTAGAGATGGGCAAAATCGGTCCTGGACCACAGCCGGTCCGGTCCGGTCCGGACCTAGTCTGTCCCGGGCCGGTCCGGTCCTCGGCGGACCGGTTTTCGCGTAAGACCATTTCGATAAATTCGGTCTTCGGGCGGTCCTAGACCACTTCCGGATCTGTCCAAGTCCAGACCAGTCCGACTTCGGTCCTGGACCGGTCCGTTTTTCGTTCGGATATTTTCCGGTTCGGTTTAGACATTTTCGGGTTTTTTTTAGTTTCGGTTTAAAATTTTCCGGTTTTCTGTTCGTTATTTGTTTGAAAAAAATAATTGACTTGTTTTCGGTTGGACCGGCTCGGTTTTCGGATATTTTCCGGTTCGGTTTAGACATTTCCGGGTTTTTTTAGTTTCAGTTTAGAATTTTCCGGTTTTCGGTTCGCTTTTTGTTTGAAAAAAAAGTGACTTGTTTTCGGTTGGACCGGCTCGGTTTTCAGTTTTTGGTTTTTGGTTTTCGGTTGGACCGGCTCGGTCCGGACCGGTTCACGGACCGTTTTGGACCGGTTTTGCTCTTGGACCGGTCCTGGACCGGTTCGGACCGTTTCTCTCTCCCGTAGTCTTGGACCGGTGTTGGATTGGCTTGGTTCATTCGGTCTTCGTTGGACCGGTCCGGTCGGTCCTAAAAGCCCATCTCTAGTATAGACTATCAAATATAAAGAACAACTAAAAGTTTTTCATATATAGAGAAAATGGAAATCCGGATTCACATAACTATTAAATAAATGATGATTTAAGTGCACATGTTTAAGAGAAATAAACTACACATACAAATTTGTACACATGAGCATTACATGAGTAAACCTGAAATACAACATAATCTAATATAGAATTGTTTGATAATTTAATGAATCAAGTTAGTTGATAAAGAGGTTCATCTACATGCTTAAATCCGCTACCTAGTGACCACATGTCTTACCTCTAAAACGGGCTCCATTGTATTTTCACTTTTAAAGCTGAATTTTTGTACACCTTGCAAATGAAAGGAAAAAAATAACTCACGTGTTAATTATTAGAAAATAAAGAATTGTTTCTTGTTTTGTGTATAAAAAATTAATATTTCTATTTTAATATTAAATTTGGTTAACTACCTACACTGTTAATATAATTTCAGGATCATCAAGAACAACTATCTTTATATCTCTAAATTTAGATTTTTAAACATGTATAATATATCATCTTCTAATGATACATTTGATTTTTAAACCATTTGTAATATAAGGTTTCATACATCTTTCTAGTAAAATTGAAAATGCTTTAAAATTAATAACTAAACACTTTGAATAACATATCCAAATGACTGTTCAACTCATCAACATAATCTCAAAAAAACTCACTTAGGTAAACAATAAATTACCTACCCACAATAAAATTTACACCGAAACGTAGATAAAAATGAGACGGTCGTAAATATATAATTTATTTTTCTTTAAATAAAATATATCACAAGTTACTAAACATAATTTATAAACAACCCATAATTAATTACATTAATATACAACTTTTATAAAACCCCCTCATAGTTTCTTAAAATTCCCTCCCATATTTCATAAATCCCCCTCACAATTTTCATTAAGCCCCCACACAATTGATTTAAAATTGAATTGATCGATTGAATCTTGTCAAAATTGTTTTTGAGAATTGATTTATTTTGAAATTGAGAGTTCCTATTGGTTAATTGAACTTGATTTAATGGCTATTTTTGGAAAATTGGTAAGCCTTATATATATATATATATAGATAATAAAAAATAGTAGAGTTTATTGACTTATTTAATATTCGATAAATTTATTATAAGAAATTTGGTATGTATGTTTGAAGAAAAATAGTTAAGCTTATTAGATCATCTAAGTTCTAAACAAATTACAAGAAATACATAATTTGATATGAACTATTTTATAATAAAAATAGTTAATTAAGTTTAGGATGTATTTATTGTAAAATATTTAGAAACTGTTGGTAAGATTTAGAAAATATTGATAGCATATTAGCTAAATTGGTAAAACCGTAAAAGTATAATAAAATAAAATTATACGTCTTCCCCGGTCTTTCGACAACGGCTTTAAAACAATCTTTCTAGCAGACTCGTCAGCGGCTGACTCTTCCTTCTTATTGCATGAATCCCAAACCTGTCATTTTCTTCTTCTTTTTTTTTGTCTGTCTGTGTGATCTAAAAGATTAATAGCACTTTAGTATTTTAGTTTTTTCTTTATAAAATAATCATAAGAATAAAAAGATTATATGCATAAATTATTATTTGAATAAAAAGTCAATCATTTATTTATTTTTCTGGATTAATACTACGGAGAGCACATGATACTAATGTCTTTAATAGGGACCATATTAAGCTAATTTATTAGATGGAAAATATTATGTGTTAATGAGAGTTGATACGTGTCGTTAGCAAACAACCATCATCGTGCTACCTCCGACCAACACGTGGACCAACAGCTCCGAATCCCGTAAATCAAATTGGTCTCCTTTGCGAAAATAGCTCCATCACGTATATTCATAATAATAATTATCATGACTAATTAATATCATATTAGTTTTTTAGTGAAATTTGATATTTTATTTATAAATTTGATTTATTCACGTATATTTTCTAATAATAATATCATTATTAGTATCGCTACTAGGCCACATAATATTAAATTAAATCTAATTGGTTAAAAAATACAGATTAAATTTCTTTACAAAGTGCCAGATAACAAAAAAATCTTCTAATGATTGATTAGTAAATGACGAGCCAATTTGGCTATGATGAGGAGCCCATCATGCCACTACAAGTAGTCATATTTATACTCAAATTCATAAGATCAAAATAAGTATTTAAATTAAATAGAAAGTTGTAAAAATATAATTTATGAATTTCATATGTTATTTTTTGAAACGCATGTTGTGATAACTAGTATCTTTGTCGTCAGTTTGTTACTAACCGTCACGTAAGTATCACTAACTTATTACTAACCGGTTGCGGTGATAACAACATTAATATACATACACAATTATTTATTTCAATTTTATTGGTTGATAAAACAAGAAAAAAAAGGATAAATGAGGGGGCTTACCCCAACGACGAGTTGACCGAATACAAGGTTACCCACGAGATAGCAGCATTAAAGAAGATGACGAGGTCACTTGTTTTCGCTCGTGAAAAAAATCACGACAATTTATTATGAACACTCTTAATAAGTAGGAAAATAAGATAAGAAGAAATAGTATAAATAAACATATATTTGTGTTCAAAATCTCATAAGTAAAAGAATAATTCTTTTTTTTCAATGTTTTATTTTCAAATGTTTCTTTAACTATATACAAGTAAATAAATAAATAAATATCTAGACACAATTTTTATTTTAAGGTTTTTAAAGAATTTTAATTAACTCGATCCGCATGTCTCTTTCAACAAGCGTTACCTTAGTCTCACAATTGCCACTTAAAGTGGAAAAGGAAAGAAGCTCAACAAACATGGATTTATCACCACAAATATATATTTTGTATTCCTTTGACTACAAAAGTTACGAGGTTAGTCTTTTATAACTCATACTAGATTAAATACCCGTGTGATACACGGGTTGATTTAAAAAATAATAAATATTAAAATTAATAAAAATATATTATATAATTATAAAGGGTAAATTTGATATTTGTAAATTAAGATGCATAAAATATAATATTTTGGGGTTTAAGATGACATATATGAAATTATCTTTAAGAAGATTTAAATTAAAATCAAAATTGAATCCAAATTTGACCAAAAAAGTCAAAATTTGATTTTAATTTTTATCAAAATGGATGATTAAGATTTAATATTATCTAAATTCAATGGGTAAGATTATCTAATAGATATAATTAAAGTTAAATCTTTTATATATCTTCTAATATATATAAAAGACTAATTTAATATAATTTATTAGACGATCTAAACCATTTATTTAAAAAATATTTAATTTTCATCATTCATTCATTTAAAATCAAAAAATAAGTTTTGACTTTTTAGAGTCAAATTAATTAAAGATAATTTCCTATATACCTTATTAAATTATATAAAATCGTATTTGTCCACCTTAATTTACAAATATCTTATTTACCTTTTATAATATTTCAAAATATCATATTTAAAAAAATTCTTAGTTATATGATTCTAAAATATTTTATACATTTTAATTCCTTTTTAATTATAACCATGAACGTTTAACTTTATACCCTAAATTGTTAAAATAACGACTGATGATTTATACAAGAAATACAATCACGTCTTTTCGTATCATGCTACGTACCATGTTTCTACTGTCAAGTCTGCCCTCCCGCTCGCGTCGATGTTTCCACCACTGGTTAGAGTGTTGATGTCGTACATCATCATTTTTTAAAATTCTCATTTAATTCGCGTTTTATTTTTATTTAATATGTTTTTATTAATATTTAATATTTAATATTTATTATCTTTTAAACCAATCCGTGTATTACACGAGCATTTAATCTAGTATGTATATATATATATATATATATATATATATATATATATATATATATATATATATATATATATATATAAGAAGATTGTAAGAAAGTCAATTTGGTGCTTTTTGAAATTTATAAACAAAGTGAAAATTTTAACCGAGTATAATTTTTTTAAATATATAATTTTTTGGATGAAATTTTCGAAAAAATAACAAATATTGGAAAAGTAATTTCATATTCAAAAGAAAAAATAAATTAGGGAAAAATAAAATACAAGATAACCATTAATTCTCCTTAAAAAGTGGAATGCTATGTCAAAATAAAAGCGAAATTATAGAAAAACAGAATAAATGATAACCATTAATTTGAAATATTTTATTTATATCATATACGCATACATATTATATTATTTATATAAATAAATATTAAATTTGCTAAGGTAATATATTTTATTTGATATCTATGCATACACATTATATTATGTATATAAATAAATAAATAAACATATTAAATTTTTTGACATTACGATTTCTTAGTTGTGTATAAATCCTTGATTTGATTAAGAGTTATCTTTATCTAATTGACATTAGTTTGACTCTAAAAAGTCAAAATTGAAATTTTAGAAATAAATAAATTAATGGCTAAAATTAAATCTTTTATTAAATGAATGGTCCAGATCATATAATATTTTTTTTCAAATTAGTCTTTTATATATATTAGAAGATAGAAGATTATTACAAGAAAAATCTTTTTTAACGCCGGTCGTTTATAAATACCTTTCTCGCAACAAAATAATTTATAAATGACCAATTCAACTTTACAACTTTCATAGTTAAAGCATTAAACTTGCAATTTTAAAATAGTTGAAGGACTGTTTGTCCGCTTAACTCAAAGAAATATGAAAGCAGAAGTGATATATATATGACAAGTATAACACATAATTAATCTGAGACCTAACTCACAAGAAAAGAAGGTAAATATTTCTTTTCATATTGATCCATAACATCCAACATGTAAGATTATATATGAATATAGATAGATGAATCTAATACTAACTTAAACTCAGCTAGCTAGCTAGTGTAACTGCTGTTCAAAAAAAAGCTAGCTAGTGTAACTGTGTAAATTAATTATATATCTAGCTAGCTGCACTACATGTTATTTATTTTTCTGAGAGGTACTTGTTTCCTTCCTCGAGATGTATGCATGTATGTTGAAGTTAGCATGGAAGAAATGGAGTTGATCTAGGAAGGATGAGTTCAATTAAGCACTCCCGCCGAGATTAATTATAATAATAATTTATTATTTATAAATAAATAATCAACTTTTATATTTACAATTTGGGAAATAAAAGCCTTGTGAGGGATACAACCACCGGATATCTTGGGTCAAATAAATACAGCAACCATCACTAAAACTTTCCATATAAGGAAGGTTATCATTCCTTACTTGGAATAAGTGAGCAAGTGGACCCCTGATATTCATAAAGTGGAAGCCACTGGACATCGTAAAACTTAAAAAATGAATGCATGGAGCCATATATATATATATATATATATATATATATATATATATATATATATATATAATAAAAAGAGTAAGGCAAACAATTTATGATAAAGTACCTTATTTGATTAAACAATCTTGATTACACTTGTCTTTACGACAATCTTGACATACATCGGGAGATATGAATATCTGAAAATCTAAAGATTTTGAACATTGAGAGGTTGAGAATCTGAGAGAGAGTTTCTTAGAAAGTTGCATAATATTTTTTAAAACTTAGGGGATGATGAATACTAAGTCTTGAATCTTCTTCATATAGGCATCTTGATGACTTGATGACTTGATAACCTTCAATAGCCGGTTTCGGATTTTAAATCTTCTTAAATTTTGAATAATAGGCACTGAGTCATTTGTCACTTTTGCTTTTGAAAAGTTGTCTGTCTTTACTTGATAATTGATCACCGTTGTTTTTGCTTTGGAATCTTGCCTTTTTGAAAAGTCTTTTGTCTTCTCTTGATGATTGAGCCAATTGATTGAGTAATTGGCCGACACTCTTTTGAAAATTGAAAAGTTGTTTGTCTTGGCATTATAATTGATCCGTCGTTTGTACCTGTAGATATTTTGAGAAAGCTGTTTGTTTGAATAATACATTCTTATGAAATACCAAAGAACGTATTTCATACGTTTGAATAATATAGTTTGAATAAACAAATGAATTTGTCTACAAAGACAAATCACCAAACTCACACAACGCTTTACATTGAGTTAATCAAAAGGGCTAAATTCTTCATATGGGTCTTGAGCATCTTGAGTCATGTCTTGAGTAGAGCTTGTAGGAGAACTTTGTTTAATTTCTTGAATTAATCTTCTGATCTCATCTTTTGAATTTGCAGCCATAAATTGCTTTATTTGATCATCTTCATTTTCTTCTAGTGGACTTGGAGGAGGTGTTATAGAAGCAGCTGCAACTCCAAAGTTTGTTTGATAATATCTTGATACGCCTTGAACGGTCATATTTTCTATTTGTCCTGCCGGAAGTTTATCCCACCACTTGACTCGGACAATTCTTTGAAGTATAGGAGGGGATGTTCCATTGCTGGGAATAACCTTGAATGTCCATGCCATAATCCATGAGATTTTGAATATAATTGAATATTGAAGCACATATTCAAAATCAGGAATGTTTTGAACAAAGATATCTTTGAATTTTAAAAAACCTTCTTTGACACATGCAGGAAAGGTATCAAGAAGATTTCCCGAATATTTGAACCATCTAACGAACCATCTTGGATAAACACCATCAAAATTCTTATCAAAGAAAAGGAACCAAGAATGGCCAAAACTTCTTAGATAAAGGAAATTGAACCAAGCTTCTTGATAATCATAGTAGTTGTATGAGGAATATAGAGGAAAATTTGATAAAGTCTTGTTGGTGTATGGTCTAGCTCTCCATTCTTGAATAGTCATGATATGGAATATTTGAGCTTTACTGTATTCTATCAGATCAGTTTTGTTTCCATTTTCATCTTCCTTGTAAGAATGAGTAACTTTAATAGATCTAGTATCTATTAATATAGCTTGATAATATTCTCTTGTTTTGTGAATATCTCCATTAAAGAAAAACGAATCTCTTGGGAAAATGAAATCTGTCAAAGTAAGAAAACTTCTTGCATGTAGTTGCAATTCATAGTCTTCTAGAATTTTAACAGTTTGGGAATTTGGATTATTTACATATGAGCTAGCTGTATGTTTTGAAGGAAAGGGTCTGTGTTTCTGTTGAAACGGAGAAATAGTAGTAGAAGGTTTGACAACCGAAGAACTTGAGGATCCTGGTATTGAGATAGATGTTTTGACTAACGATGAATATGATGATTTTTGTGAAGGAGGGGTAATTGGGGAGAATCTATTTTGAATAAGTAAAGGAGTAGGTGTTTGACTTTTGAATGGAGAAAGAACTGATTTTTTCTTCTGATCATGAGTAGAATTTTGAATATTATTTTGAGATGTCATTTGCCCTGTAGAAATTCTCTTGATAAGAAATCTGGTAAAGAGTTATTCTTTCCTTTGATAAATTCGATTTTAAAATCAAAATTGCTAAGCAAGGCTTGCCATCTTGCAAAAATTTGTTTTGAAATAACATTTTTAATATCATTTTCTAAAATGGGTTTTGCAGATTGGCAATCAATTCTTAATAAAAATGGTTTCATATATAGATCATCTTCGAATTTATTAATACATAAAACAATGCTTAAAACTTCTTTCTTGACTGTTGAATAATTTTTTTGGGTATCATTCCAAGCACCTGAAAAATATCTAACCAATTCTTCTTTAGTTTGATCATTAATTTTCTGCTTAAGTATGCCACCAAATCCTAGATCACTAGCATCTGTTTCAACTATAATCTTAGCATTAGGTTGAGGAATATTTAAGCATGGTAAATATTTGATTTTTTGCTTAATTTGTTTGACAACATTTGTATGTTCTTGAGTCCAAGGTTCAGGATTCTTCTTGAGTCTTTTATATAAGGGTTTACATATTGTCCCTAAATTTTGGAAGAAATCATGAACATAGTTTAAGCATCCTAGAAATCTTTGAAGTTGGGTTATGTCTTTGATTTCGTCAGGAAATTTATTTGCAAATTCTAAGCTTCTTTGAATAGGTCTAATAGTTCCATACTTCCATTAATAATTTCATGTCCTAAAAATCTAATTTGTGTTTGAAACAAACTCATTTTTGAGGAAGAAACAACTAGTCCATTTTTATGAATTAATTCATAAAATATATTTAAATGTTTAAAATGTTGATCAATAGATTTTGAAAAGATTAAAACATCGTCTATGTACACAATAGCAAAGCTACTTATAGGAATAACAATGTCATTCATGATATTCTGGAATTCTGAAGGAGCATTTTTAAGCCCAAAAGACATAACATTCCATTCATAATATCCAAAAGGAACATTAAAAGCAGTTTTGTATTTATCTTGTTCATGAATTTGTATTTGCCAAAATCCGGATTTCTTGTCAAATTTTGAAAAAATATTTGAATCGTGTAATCTTTTTAATAAATCTCTTTTGTTAGGTATTGGATATCTTATCCATTCTAAAACTTTGTTTAATGGTTTGTAATTAATTACTAGTCTTGGGGCTCCTCTTTCAAGCTCAGCGGCATTCATAACATAAAAAGCTGAACATGACCAAGGAGATTTAGATTTTCTTATAAGTTTTTTATTTAATAATTCTTGAATTTCTTTTTTACAATATTCTTGTAATTCTGAAGACATATGAATAGCTCTTGATTTTGAAGGTATATCTTTTTCATTAAAATCTTTTATATAGGGTAATTTAACAATATGTTGCTTTCTATCCCAGAAAGCATTTGAGATATTAGAGCAAACATTTTTTTCAAAATTTTCTTTTAATTGTCTAATTTTGGTTTGAGTAATTTTTTCTTGTATTTGATTATGAATTTTTAATACACTGATTTCATTTATTAAGTATTTTGCTTGATTAATTTTATTATTCAAGCTATTAAGTTCTGTAAAGGCAATTGGCTTAGTGAATTTGAAAATTATTTCTTTATCTAAAACTTTAGTACTAATTTCAGTTTCATCAATAGTAATAGGATAAAGTTGATTAAGAAATGGTGTTCTTAATATTAAAGTAGAGGTTAAAGTTTTTGAAAGAACAAGAGAGGTTTTATAACAATAATCATTATTACATATATGAACATTTGTAACTTTGTATTTAATATTTAAAGATGATCCATCAGCAGTAGCAGCTCGATTAGTAGTTTTTTCGTAATACTTGGTTGGAATAATTCCTTCTTGTATGCAATTTATATCTGCACCGCTATCCATTAATGCTAGAACTGTTATTTTAAATTCATTAGCTATACAAAGATTTATATAAGTATTCCATCTCTGGTATGATATGATTTTTGGTATTTTATTTTGACTTTTATTAATTTTATTGATTTTATTAGTATCTTCTTTTTTATCCATTTTAATTTCTTTTTCCTTTTCAACTTTAATTAATCTATCTTTTATTAATCTTATTTCTATTTTGACAGTTTTTAGTTCTTCTTGTAAATCTTGAATTGAAATTGTAGTTTTTGGTTTTGAAAATCTTTGATAAATTTCTTGAAGATTAAAAGGATTGTTATTATAATTGGTTGTTATTGTTGTTGATTCAGCATCTTTATTGTAATTAATAAATTTATTCATTAGCTGAGTTTTTATAGTTTTATCTTGAATCTGATCTATTAATTCTAAAAAATCTTTATCTTTATCTGTGATGACATTTATTTTATTACAAGTACAGTTTCCTATACATTCACATTCTGATTCATTATCAGTTTCATCGGTTGAGTAATTTTGTAAAACCTTTAAATCATTATTATCATAATCTGATAAGCTTGATTCAGAACTTTCATAATCATTTAAAAATAATTTACTTATTTGGATTTTTAATTTATCGGAAACATATAATTCATTTATAGTCTTCTTAACATAGCAATTTTTTGCCATATGACCAGTTTTTCCACATTTATAACAAATAATAATATCCTTTTGATTACTTTTAAATTTTTGTTTATTATTAAATTTTTTATAATTTTTCTTCTTATTAGTATACCCTTCTGTTTTATTAGGTTTAGAAACATATTTTTTATCTGGAAAACGTTTCTTGTAAAATTGTTTCTTAGGTTTAGAAGAAGAAGGGTTAGAAATTGGTTGATAACCATATTGTTGACAAAAGTCTCCTAATTCATTTTTACTAGTGATCTTATCCTTTTTGAGTTTAGCCTTTAATTTTAAATCTGAGCATATAGATAATCCCTCTTTATTAACATAACTAATTATTTCTCCATAGGTAAGATCTTTATAAGGAATTTGATTATTATATTTTTCTCTCAAATTATTTCTAATTTTTTCGGCAAATAGGTTAGATAACCCTGCAATGAATCTTTCTTTCCAATATGCTTCTTTACAGTCTGTTCTTAACATAACTTTTGTTAAAAACATATCTTTATACCATCTAAAATCTTGAAGTTTTCTACAAGTTAAGTTGAGTAATATTTCAGCACTTTTTCTTGAAGTAATGTTGGATCTCCTATATAATTTTTTATTATTGCATAAATGAGAGTTGGAATAATGTCATCTTCTTGAGTAGTAACAGTCTCATTATTTTCTTGTTTTATAATTACCTTTTTTGCACTAAGTATATGAGTTCTTTCTTCATTAGTAACATATGAATCCCACCATCCTTTTAAATTACCAGTAAATCCAGAAGTTAATAATTCAGCTATTTTCTTTTGGTTATTTCCTTTTATTAAATAAGCATTAGAAGTCATATTCATTTCTTGAAGTGTATTTAAAATTTGATGTTCAGAAAATCCATCTATGTTCCATTCATAAACAGATGTTCCATCATAAGCACTTCTTTGTAAAGTGAATTCCTTTTCTTCATATTGTATATCTGGAAAACTAGGTCTTGGGTAGTAATTTAAAGTAGTTGGTCTGTTGTAGGTATTTGTATTTCTAAGTTTGTTAACATTAATTAAGAATTGTTCTTGTAATTGAGAAATTTTTACATCATTATCAGTAGAGTCATCTTCAGATTCATCAGTTTGATTAATTACATTAATTTTTATATCACTTAATTTTTGTTCTAATTCACTAACTAACTTTTTGTTGTATCCTAAATTAATTGTTGAATCAATTTGTTGTGGTGTAAAAATGGGTTTTTCTTCATAATATTTTATTGTATTACTGTTTTCAGTTTTGCTGTTTTCTGTCTTATTATTTTTGCTGCTTTCAATTCTATTAAGTTGTTGACTCATAGTATTAAGAATCTCATTTGTATAATTATTTTGATATATGGTTTGTTTGGTTAATTCTTCTTTATTCATTTTTTCATTAATTGTGGTAAATGGTGTGGCTAAATATTTATTTTGAATTAATATTTTAGTTTTTGGAGGATGAATAGCTGTTACCTTTTCTTCTGTGATTATGTCTACATATTCTTGAGTTATTTTTGGAGATTCGTATACATTTAAAAAAGGATATGATATATTGTTTTGTTTGCAATATATTTCGTACCATTCAAAAAATGTTAAATGAATATTATTTTGATTTATATAATTTCTCCATTCTAATTGATGTATAAATTCTTTTTTACTATCATTAATGGTATTATAATAATATTCTCTTTTTTCTTTATTATGATTTGCATAAAATTCATTTTTAAGATGTTCCATGTTGATGTATGATTCAATCATTTATCAATGGATTAGTTCTTTTAACATTTCAATTGTTAGGATTAAGTTATCACGAAGACGATAGTTTAATAATACTTTTTGAAAAAGTGGTGAGTTATCAAAGTAAGATGATGAGGCATCAGTAATTTGATTAACTCTAATTTCTTTAGTAATCTCAAGTTCGAGCCTTTCTATATCATTATTAAATTGTTTTATCCTATTTCTTCTTTCTTTTATACATCGTTTAATATTGTTAGAATATGAACTCATTTTAGTGAATTTGGTTTTTTAATCTTTTTATTAGTATTGTATGAGCAATTTTTTGTATATTTAAAACTCGAATATGAGCAAATCTGCTAAAAACATTTTCTTCAGTAATAATTTCGTAATTTAGTATTTCTATGCTATGATTAACTTGTTTAATCCTTGAAATTGTATCTTTTATTTCTAATTTAAGTTTTTCTGAATAAAGACTCATGTCAACAAATAACTAATTCAGATCTAACTTGATTAATCCATGAGAGATGTAATCTAATTCTATCAATTATATGATTATTTCTTACTGTGAGATTTGCTAGTTGTACCCATTGGACATTTGTTAAGTCTTTAGGTTGTTCCCATTGAATATTTCTTTGATCTTTAGAGGATGTTATAATTTGTTGAAATTCTTGTTCAATTTCTATTAATTCTAATCTATAGTCATGAATAATTTTCCAATATGATTTTATTTCTGTTATTTTTGTAGCATTAAAATTACATAAAACTTGAGTCTTATTACTCATATTTGATTTCTTAAATTATTAATTTCTATTGTAAAATCTGATTGAGTTGGACTATATCCTTCAGACTCACTTTGTTTATCTTCGTTATAAATGGGTTGTGGAATATTTTGATTAAAATCTACATATCTTAAAGACTTTGATTTTTTGATAGAGGGATTTCTTAAGTCAATAGTACTACTAGTTGAACCGGTAGATAATCTTGAAGAAATAATTGGAATATTTTCAAAACTTATTTGTACAGAACCATCTTCGTGTTCTATCATACTAGATGCTCTATTAGACTCTCCTATGGGTTTGGGTATATTAATATCTTGTAGATTCCAATTACAAGATTGACTTATTTCATTCCATTTGAGACGTTTTGGTATTTGAACCTTGGTATGCTGTGGATTGGATTCAAAAATTATTGTTTCATTTTTAGGACTAACTATTTTGGATTTAGGTTCTATTGTTGAAGACATAGTTTTATAACAAACCCTATATATAATTGCAATGGCCTTTGTTTCTTCTTTGAACTCTAGATTTCTTGTTTTAATTGTTAAAACTAGAGTGTCTAGAATATTTGGGTCAAATAATCCTACTGAAAAATTTGGATAACAATTAAAATATATAGGACCATTTGAAATATTAGTTTCTGCCATAGCTAATATTGAATTTTGAAAATTAGTATGTCTAGCATCCCTTAATATTAATAGAACTGGAGCATCTATACCTAATCTAAATAATGGTTTAACAGCTACTTGAACAAGCCCAACATGTAAATATTTGTATTTATTTCTATGTTGAATTATTGCAGATTTGGATAATAAATGTAAATTATCATAATCTTTATTAATAGATATAGTTTGTTCAGATGCTTTGATTGAATACCCTTGTAAGAAGTCAAAATTTCCAATCTTATAAATAGTATTAAAATCTTGTTTTGGAATTGTCCAATTTGATAAATTTTGTTCGATATCAGAGATATGAATTTCCATAGAATTCATATGTAAATCAGTTTCTTCATTATTTTCTTTATCAGGATTATGTTTTTTAGAAAATAAATTCATCATTTTATTTGTAATCATAAATTGTAATTTTAAAAGTAGTATGATTCGAAAGAAATTAATTTCTTCTAATGATTTTAAATAGATAACGAAGAATACCTACAGTGCTTTATTGTTGTGGTCCGGCTGGGCGTCTTACAGACATTGCTGCGCCACTTACACTAATCCAACCAACAATAATGACTAACACTGACAATAATAGATCTTCTAACGTTATTATTTTGAAATCATTAAAAGATTTAATATTCTTTAAAAATCATAACTGCTTGAAAAAGTATTTCTTTATGGAAACAAATATCAGACTTCATTATAATCCAATAATATAATCAGGATAAATTGAATAGTGAAGAACGACTAATATATATATATATATATATATATTATTATATATATATATATATATATATATATATATATATATATATATATATATATATATATATATATATATATATATATATATATATATATAATCATACAACCACTATATATGCATGCTAATATAAGTATATACAATCACTACAAGAAAAAAGGGTTTTTGCGGCGACGTTTTTTGCGGCGACAATATAACGTCGCTAAAACACCGCTAAACGACAAACATTGGGCCCACTTTCATCCGATTGAAAAGTGTCGCCGCTAAAGGCTTTTTGCGGCGACACGCGTCGCCGCTAAAGGTGTTTCCCTCCACCGAAATACATGGCGGGATATTTTCCCTCGTAGAAAATTCGATGTCGCCGCAAATACCCACTTGACGCCGCTAAAGGTGTCGCCGCAAAAGATATTTTCTATTAATTTTATTTTATTAAACTATTTTCCATTTTTTTTATTTACTTAAATTAACTAGTCGCCGCAAAAGGCGTAGTGTCGCCGCAAAAAGCGTCGCCGCAAAAAATGTTACGAGATATAGGGTTTTTTTCCCTGCTTTCTTTCATTTACGAGACCCACACAGCCCCCTCCTCTCTCCCGTGGTTCGCTCTCTCTCTCGCGCCGCCGTTCTCTCTTGCCGTCGAAGCTGTTCCCGTTCTCTCGCCGGTCGTTGTTCGCCGTTCCCACCGCCGCTCTCTCGCCGGTCGTTGCTCCCTCTCGCCGGTCGTTGCTCCTTCTCGCCGCGCCGCCGTTCGCTGTCTTCTCCGTCGCCGGCATATTGTCAGTATCGATACGAGAACGTAAGTCTATTAATTGTTATTAAGTATAAAATGGTTGACCCGACCCGTTTGTGTGATATATTAATTGTTATTAAGTATAACATGGTTGACCCGACCCGTTTGTGTGATATATTAATTGTTATTAAGTATAACATGGTTGACCCGACCCATTTGTGTGATTTATTAATTGTTATTAAGTATAACATGGTTGACCCGACCCGTTTGTGTGATATATTAATTGTTATTAAGTATAACATGGTTGACCCGACCCATTTGTGTGATTTATTAATTGTTATTAAGTATAACATGGTTGACTCGACCCATTTGTGTGATATATTAATTGTTATTAAGTATAAAATGGTTGACCCGACCCGTTTGTGTGATATATTAATTGTTATTAAGTATAACATGGTTGACCCGGCCCGTTTGTGTGATATATTAATTGTTATTAAGTATAAAATGGTTGACCCGACCCGTTTGTGTGATATATTAATTGTTATTAAGTATAAAATGGTTGACCCGACCCGTTTGTGTGATATATTAATTGTTATTAAGTATAACATGGTTGACCCGACCCGTTTGTGTGATATATTAATTGTTATTAAGTATAAAATGGTTGTCCCGTTTGATTGATATAATGATTGACCCGACCCGTTCGTTTGATATATTAATCGTTATTAAGTATATAATGACTGATCCGTTTCATTTGTTTATAGCGTGACCCGGAAACGCAACAACCCCCAAGCTTAATTGATCAATACATGTTAAACCATTCACGCAATGGTGTCTTTACATCACCGGATGTTGAAGAAAATCATGTAAGTAATTATTTAAACTTCATTAAAATTATTTATAAAATCTGATTTTAATTATTTATATCTTATTCATACACAGCGCCGTATGGTTTTCATGAGAGATGGTCAAGTCGGGAGCCAGAACCCGATTAGCGAAGAAGATATCTTGAAGACGGTGTTGGGGGAACGCCGGGGACACGTTCGCGGAGTAGGAAGAACAATAAGTTCTTCATCCGTATCTGGGGCACAATCTACCGCCCAATCCCGGCCTACGGAGAGATTATTTACACAGGTCGAGTTACAGAGCTACTTAGCGTCTCAACGTGCAGAGATCCGGCAGGAGCTCCGGCAGGAGGTCATGCAGGATGTCCGGCAGGAGCTCCGGCAGGAGACATCCGCAATCTATAATATCTTATCGGCGGCAGGTATAAATACAAATATTTCCTTAATATCCGGACATCAACGAACCACCGACTTGTCTGCTCGCGATGAAGATTCTAGTGGTGAGGATTAGAATATTAGTTTGTTAGGCGAGTACATTTTAGATTGTCTAAAAACGTTTATGTTAACTTTCAAACTATTGTTTGTTATGTATGATCGTTTTATATCGTTAAAAATGCCATATTATTATATTTGTTGTTGAGTTCTGGTAAACAGGTTTTCTGTATATTAGCCGGTAAAAAACGGGTGGAAAACGCAAAATGCAGCAAATTGCTGCCGGAATTTTTAAAGGTTTTTTGCGGCGACGTGTCGTCGCAAAAAGAATCATTTTCGCCGCTAAAAAACCAAAATGACGTCGCAAAAAGGCTAAAATCGCCGCAAAAAGCTATTTAATTTAATTAATATTTATTTATTTTGGTCGCCGCAAAAAACTACCACGTCGCCGCAAAAGCCATTTAAATTATTTTTTATTTATTTAGTTATTATCGCCGCAAAAAGCCAGCATGTCGCCGCAAAATCTATTTATATTAATTTTTATTTAATTATTAATGTCGCCGCAAAAGGCCATTAATGTCGCCGCAAAAAGGTGACACGTGGCAGAACAAGGTCTCGTTAAGTGTCGTCGGAGAAAGTCGAAAATGTCGTCGCAAAAAAGTTTTGGGTACGAACTTTTTGCGGCGTCTCATTTGCGACGTCGCGTCTCCGTAAAAAATATTTAGCGGCGTCTTGTGAGCTTTTAGCGACGAAAAAAGTCGCCGCAAAAGGCTCTTTTTTTTGTAGTGAATACACAAACTCTGATAAGTAACATTAAATAAATTTAATTTCATCCATCATCAGGTAATTAGCTACCTAGGAGCTAGCTTCCATATATAATTAAGACCAATAATAGGTGAACGGAGTAGCCCAAGATCGAAGCTTAACTAATTGTCATCTATTTCTTAATTATCTTAATTTCTTTTGTACTGGATGTGGGAATATATATTGTGTTTGTACACAACTCTTAAAAACTATATATATGCCCGATCTATAATATATATATCTAAGGAGGTGCATGTGCTTTAATTAATAATGCACAAGTTCGTAAGCTATTTTGCAAAATAAAATAGAAAAGGAATTATCTTGTTTGAATAAGCTTACCCAAACTCTCACTAACACCTCTCCCTCTTAACTTTCTTAGAAACCTAGCTTCCTGTAGATGCACAACTGCCTCCAGCTCTCATAGACACAATATGATATTGCACTATCACTACTAGAAAAGAGCGCGATTTCCGAGGGATTTCTAAGAGCGTTTCGGAAAAATTTTCGAGGAAATTCCTACATATTTCCGAGGGCGTTACGTTACCTAGAGTTTTCCGATAAATTTCCGAGGGCGAGAAATGCCTCGGAAATTCCTCGCAAATTTTCCGAGAGACTTCCGAGGAAAAACACCCTCGAAAAACATAGCGAGAGATTTCCGACGTATTTCCGAGAACTAACATGCCCTTGGAAATTCCTCGCAAAATTTCCGAGAGACTTCCGAGGGCTTTCCGAGGGTTAAAATGTAATTTTTATATATTTGTCACTTTAAAACACAAATTATCAAACATAGAGGCATACTTATACAAATACATGTACTATATGTATCATTAAGTATAAATTAGTATATTTATAGTTAGATACCTATATGAATGAATGTTCGTAAACAAATACGTGTATATATATATATGACGGAATATGATCTAAATTGTCCATGATTCTATTATGGGTGGGTGGGCCAGGCACAACTCGATCATTCTCCCAAACCCAGTAACTAAAAGCTAAAAACCAAGCAGATGCTCCAATCATCTTCAAACCAATTCATATGTCCTCTCAAAACATCCAAAAGAACCAAGCCAAACAACCCTGGATCACTTGCCCCTAATAATTTAACTTATAATTGTTGAGATATATATGGAGGCTTATCATAATGAGTTGGCATTGAAATAATACTCCACGTAAGGAAGCATCCATGGAGCCTTATCCTAATTTTATTTGAAAGTTTGATTTATTCCATGAGGAATTTGACATCAATTCAAATTGAGATTGGATATACAATGGCAAGTCCAGATTTTGAATTAAAAAATCCAAAGGAGCACGTGGTGGCAGGTGGTTACATGTTGCTTGAAGTGGATATATGATTTTGTGAAATTTAAATAGTGGATGGATAGACATGCAAACAAATCACGGTTTGTTTGATTTAGCCGACTTAATATTTGATGATACGATTAGAATTGTTTTCTAATTAGGAAACTAATTCTAGTTCTCTTCTATAAATACATGACTTGTAATTGTAATTTTATGCACCTCAAAGATAATAAAAAGTAGTCTCTAGTTCGGCCGTGGACGTAGCTTGATCACATCGATCAAGTGAACCACATAAATTTCTCGTGTTCTTGTTTTCGTCTTGCTATTTGCTCGTGTTTGTAGGTTTATTGTTTGGGTCCATTCCACGTTTCCTTACAATAATATATAAATAAAAGATGTAACATGAAAGCTACAATTGGCCCCATAAATGAAGTCACCTTGATTTAACATAAAATTCGGAAAATAATACAAGATTTACAATATTTGAGATCCGATTTATAAAGAATAATCATAGTAAATGCAAATAACTTATCTCTAATTGACAGTGTAGAATGTCACACCATCAATTAACCTAGCTAGGGACAACAGTACTAGAGCAGGATATATTGTTTATTGCACGGTCAGTTAGATTTATGAACTCATCTGTCTTTAATCTGTTATATATCTCAAAATCGATCGGACAGGTAACAACATATCAAGTTCAACTATTAGACAAGAAACATTAAGAAATTTGGCCTGAAAATGTCTCCGAAGAAAAATAGAAAATTAGATTTCTGTTGCTGCTGCCTTATGTGATTCTGGACAACAAACATGATTTCTTCTTAAGGTCCAGAAACAAGTGAGTCAGATCCAACAAAAAGAAATGATTCAACCAACATAACATAAACAAATAATGGAAAAACCACAACAAACTAATTACCTATTAATGCAGAGTTTATACACTTGAATGTACCTGTCGGGATCATACTCTAGCATTGCAGGGATCGCTGGATCCAATCAGAGATAGCTTTAACCTTGTGCAGAACAATTCCTGAAAAGGAGCAGATACAATTAAGATATGAATTCAAGAAACTCAAGATATTTTGTTGAGTAATGTCCTATATCGGACGGAAAGTGACTTTGTAATCTTGGGTTACTCCTCTCATAACCAATTGGTTTTGGCAATCAATGCGGCATTGAACTGTTGAGAAAAGTTTCAGATTAACTAAGAGAGATTAATTGATTAATAATATGTTCCCAAATGATATGAACAATCAATATATATATCAAGAATGAAACTTGATTGTTCTTATCACATTAACAAGCAATAAAAATCCGATTTTTATATTAATATTACCGAGTTATTGCTAATCCTGATCAATCCTACTCGATCAATCAGAAAGAAAAGTAGAAGGAGAGTGTCCCGTTATCGGACTATTTAAATACAATACTCAAATGTAAACACCAACCTGATGATCTTCGTTCAAAAGGAAGCAGAAATCGATGAACTGCATGGATTAACTACTCCTGCCCTTAAAGGTGTTTACGTTGCTCTATTTGCTGTAAGCCTCAAACGTAAAAGACCCAGGATTTGATGCAGTCTCAAGAACACAAAATCACAGCACTGATTTGTGTTAATCTGGAAGAATGATGGCAGAATGTAGCTGTGCAAAAAACGCAGATAGAGGGAGAGTTCTTCTGATTTTCGTAGGTTCCAAATGAGGGTTGCGGTGCTGTTTTTATAACTGCAGAAGCAGCCTGATCAGTTCCGAGAATCAAGGGGCAGCTCCCTAAAACGTGGGCTGACTCCCCCCCTCTTCAGGTAACCGACTAGACTGGGTAAAACCGGGTAAACCCGACCCATTCGGCAGAAATGAACACCCGAACCACGACCCACCTTACTGAAAAAGAAAAGCTCCTTAGCTCCTAGCGACGATGCGTACGTGCGCCTACACGCGGCCACGCGGCTCCGGCTCGGCGCGCGTGTGGGGATACCCCTACTAGACCCCCACCATTTGGTTTTAATACTAAGGGAGTGAAATCTCTTATAAACCCACCAAATGTTTGTTCTCCCTCCTATGTGGGACACAAACTTGACAACATTCAATTTTGTGTTTTACACATAAATTCCAACAATCCCCCACCAGGTTGGAAAGTTTTCTGTCATTCAAATATGAAATATCACATAGGTGTCACGAAGATTAAACCTAGTTTGATGCAAGTGAACAAAGAGAAATCGATTCAATGGTATCCTATGGATTTAAACCAAGAACCTAGTGACCTCTCCGGCTCACCTACACATATCACATAGTCTCTTCCAGTTTTCACTGAGCGCGTATATGGCCATGCGCTATAAATCCTATTCATGACCCTCTAGAAGATAAACCACAAATCTTCATTCAAGGCGGCACCACCTCTAGGTCATATAGGCAAAGTTTTACATCATCTTCGTTGCTTAGATGCCTCCAAAACTTTGTTAAGAGAATAATCTCAACCTAATTCTCGGCAACGACGCACTATCATTACCACACATGGATCTATCAAATTTGATAGTGCCTTCTATCGATTAAGTGACTCGTTGTTACCCTTTAAACTTGAGAGATAGGAGCACTAAATTCAAGTTGGGTTTCCATCACTAACCGATTCTACTGTGGTTTTAGACCCATGTCTCTTGTGGTAGTTCCAACCAAATATCTCGTCAGAGGTTTGGTAAGTGGATCTGCCAAGTTCTTACTCGACTTGACAAAAACAACTTTGATGGTACCGTTCTCAATAAGTTGTCTCACAAAATCGTGTCGAAGACCAACATGTCTCGACTTCCCATTATACACAGCATTGTATACTCTAGACAGTGTGGTCTCGCTGTCACAATACATGGGAATAGAAGGCATAGGAACATCCCACAGACGGATGTCCAAGAGTAGATCTCTAATCCACTCTGCCTCTTTGCCCGCCCAAGAAATAGCTTCTCCAGCTAAGGTAAAAATCCTACCACTTGTGGATTTTGAGTCACTGGTTTTATCTATCCAGCTAGCATCGAAATACCCTTCTAGTATACCGGGAGATGACGCATATGTCAATTCAAAAGTAATGGTCCTTTTCAGGTACCCCAATACTCTGCTTACTGCTTTCCAGTGCTCTACACCAGGGTTAACAGTATACTGACTCAGTTTGCTTACAGCAAAAGCAATGTCAGGTCGAGTGCAATGTGTAGCATACATCATGCTACCAATTACACTAGCATACTCTAGTTGAGCCACTGATCGACCAGAGTTCACACTAAGTTTCACACTTGAATCGAAAGGAGTATTAAATTCCTTTATATTCAAATGCTGAAACTTTGCCAGAATTTTCTCTATGTAGTGAGATTGACTTAGAGAAATCTGGTTGCCTACTCGTTTCACCTTAATACCAAGAATGGTATCAACTTCTCCAAGATCTTTCATCTTAAAGTTCGAGGAGAGATATTTCTTCGTCTCAGAAATACCTTCTAGGTGATTGCTAACGATCAACATATAGGCAAATGATTACTGTGTAATCAGAAGTGCATTTAGTATAAATACACCTATCAGCACCGTTGTGCCGAAAACCGAAGGCAGTCACAGTGGTATCAAATCTCTCATGCCACTGTTTAGGCGCTTGCTTAAGCCCGTACAAGGATTTAATAAGTCTACACACTTTATTTTCCTGTCCGGATATCACAAACCCTTCGGGTTGCTCCAAATAAATCTCCTCATTTAAGTATCCGTTAAGAAAAGCTGTCTAAACATCCATTTGATGAATGTACAGTCCTTTCAAAGCGGATATTGCTATGAGAGTTCTAATAGAACTAATCCTAGCAACTGGAGCATAGGTGTCAAAATAATCAATGTCTTCTCTCTGCCTATACCCCTTAGCAACTAATCTTGCTTTATAGGGAGATATGGATCCATTTGGGTGGTATTTCTTCTTAAATATCCACTTGGAACCAATGGGTTTCTTCCCCTTGGGAAGATCAGCTAACTCCCAAATTCCATTACCCAAGATTGAGTCCATCTCATCATTCACAGCTTCCTTCCACAAAGGAGCATCTCTAGATGACATAGCCTCAGCAAACGTCTTAGGGTCATCATCCAAATTAATGGAGAAAAGGACCTGTCTCGACACTTTCTTTTGTGTCCCTTCAACCAAGTATGACAAGAAATCATTTCCAAGATTTCTTTCTTTTCTAACTATAGTACTTCTCCTTGGCTCTTCTATAACTCGAGAAGGTTCTGGAACATCTCGAGAAGTACTAGGAGTTAAAGTGGGGTTTGAGTTTTCAACATCATTTGAAAACATATCTTCGAAGAATTCGACATCTCTGGATTCTACGATAACACCTGATTATTTATCCAAAAGTCTGTAGGCTTTGCTATTCATCGCATAACCAACAAATATGCTCTTAATAGCTCGGTCTCCCAGTTTGGACCTCTTAGGATCAGGCGTGCGGTAGTAAGCCAAACACCCCCAGACTCTCATATAGTCGATGTTTGGTTTTCTCCCTTTCCACAACTCATATGGACTCGTAGGAATCACACGACTAGTGATCCGATTGTGCACATGGCATGCAGTTAGTAGAGCCTCACTGAATGGTTTTGTAGGGTATAAAAGCATTTTATAACATGCACAGCGGAATAAACCCCCTCCAGTGATCTCATCTAACTCGTACAGAAACTAAAAGAGGAAGAGGGTTAGAAAGTTATACCTTTGTTGTAAAACCAAAACTTTCTTTATGCCTCTAGACAGCTGCAGGTTATCCACCGCTACTGCACCACCTTGAACTGGCTGCTAGACCGCCTAAGGATTAAACCTTGGATCAAAATCGAGACCCGCGTGTGTGTATGTGTTTCCGCGTCGCCACCGGCCACCGCCCTCGGTGGTTCGGTTTCTCCTTTGCGCCGCCGCCGAGAAAGAGAGAAGAGAGAGAGAGAGAGGAAAGCCTTTAGGGTTTTTGTTATGTAATTAGCTTATTGATTAATGAGGCTTAAACAAGAATATATATACTAATCCTTATTAGGCCAAGCCCGTTTAATTAAAGCCCAGCTTTAATTAAACTATTAATCAATTACAGAATATACCCTCGACCTTTCTAATTAATTAATAACTATTAATTAATTGGTCCTGTTAATATTTAAACTAAATATTAACTTCTCCTTTTAAATAATAAATAACTTTTATTATTTTTCTCTTTCTCAATAATTAATTAAACTATTAATTATTGTGATACACAAACATGTAAAATCCAACAGGTTCTAATTGGGTGTGCAGCGGTGTGATCCTTTAGTGTCACATAGTATTGGACACGATAGTACTTGTTATCAATCTCTGCACATAATCCAACAGACTCCCACTTGTGCAAGATAATTAACACTTCTTGTACATCGTTGGCCTAAGTAGGTCCCTAGCCAGACGCTTAGGTTTACCAGACTATGAGATCTCTTATATCTAGAGACATAATCCACGCCTTGGATTATCTAGGCTTTTCCTTTTGCATCGCGATATTTTGTAATGTGAGTATTTGACATGGAGCAGGGATCTCATCTAATACTCAGATTTTCTCGACTCTGATTTCGACACTCTGCAGTTACGGTTTTCCAGAATGAATAACTATCATTCTAACCGAGCGCGGCCACGCATTTTCAGTAGTCTTAATCGTCAAGGAGCTCAGAAAATATCTCTCCTAAAAAAGAGGTGCAAATTCCATCTTGACTATTTGCAATTTGAGCACATGGCTTCCGCTGCACCTAGACAAGCCCCTTATGATCACCCTGTTACGGCGTGACGTTAGAAAATGCTAAAGTACAGAAGTTACCACGCCTCAAACCAAATATCTCAGGTCTAAGGACAACCTATCAAGTTTACTTATGTTAACGCTCCATGAAGTAAACTCGATGCGGATCACCCCAATATTTATCCCCTGATAAATATCTATGAATATTTGGTCACAACCTTGTGCTTTTATTCATACCCGAATAAATCATCAAATATTCATAATAGCGTTACCTCCCTAATGTAGCTCCCACTACATTAAGTAGCTACGGGCATTTAGACAATTCATAACTTGACTTGTCAATGATAGGTTAAACATGCTAAAAATGGTAACTACGAAACATTATGCAAATACCTCCTATTTCAATCCCATGAAATGTAAATACATAATAAAAGGTTTCAAGTTACATCCATAGTAATAATCAAAAACACGAACTAGCTGCTATGTTCCAAGTACTGCATTCCTATAGAACTCGCATGCCTCTCATGCTTAGCCCTAGCTAGCGGCTTCGTCAACGGGTCAGCAACGTTGTCGTCCGTCGGTATCTTTTGCAATCTAATATCATCTCTTCCAATGATTTCTCGGATGAGGTGATATTTCCTGAGTACATGCCTTGTCTGCTGATGATCTCTAGGCTCTTTAGCTTGCGCTACAGCCCCTGAGTTGTCACAGAATATATCGATCGGTCTAGAGATACTGGCAACAACTCTAAGATCCGAGATAAAATTCTTCAGCCAGACAGCTTCCTTTGCCGCATCACTTGCCGCAATATACTCTGCCTCTGTAGTAGAATCTGCTATTGTATCTTGCTTCTGACTCTTCCAAGATATGGCTCCTCCGTTTAGGGTAAAGACAAATCCTGACTGCGACCTGAAGTCGTCTCTGTCGGACTGGAAACTAGCATCAGTGTAACCAGTTACACTGAGCTCATCCATCGAACCTCCATATACTAGGAATATGTCTTTCATCCTTCTCAGATACTTGAGAATATTCTTGACGGCTACCCAATGAGGTTCACCAGAATTTTGCTGATATCTACTAGTGACACTGATAGAATAGGCAACATCGGGTCTAGTACATAGCATGGCATACATAATCGAACCAACTGCCAAGGTATATGGTATCAATTTCATCTTGTCCTGATCTTGACTAGACACAGGACACTGAGCCTTGCTCAAAATCGCGCCAGATTGCATAGGAATGAATCCTTTCTTGGATCCATCCATCTTGAATCTTTTCACGACTTTGTCAATATAAGTACTTTGATTAAGTCCGATAAGCCGCTTAGATCTATTCCTATAGATCTTTATACCCAGTATATAAGCAGCTTCTCCCAAGTCCTTCATCTGGAAACATTTACCTAACCAGGATTTTACTCCTTGTAATACTGGTATATTGTTTCCTATTAACAGTATGTCGTCTACATACAAGAATAGGAAGGTTACCGCGCTCCCACTGAATTTGGTGTAAACACACGACTCGAACTCACTTTTGGTAAAACCAAACTCTTTGATTCGCTCATCAAAGTGTAAGTTCCAGCTCCTAGATGCTTGCTTTAGTCCATAAATGGATTTAAGCAACTTGCATACTTTATTAGGGTTCTTTGGATCTGCAAAACCATCCGGTTGTATCATATATACATCCTCTGTCAGTTTCCCGTTAAGGAAAGCGGTTTTGACATCCATCTGCCATATCTCATAGTCAAAATATGCTGATATGGCCATTAGGATCCTGATAGTCTTAAGCATTGCCACTGGGGAAAAAGTTTCATCATAGTCAACACCATGAGTTTGCGTGAAACCTTTTGCCACTAGCCTTGCTTTAAAAGTATGCACCTTTCCATCCATGTCTGTCTTCTTCTTGAAGACCTATTTGCACCCAACAGCTTTACTGTGTTGAGGCAAATCTGCTAACTCCCAAACTTGGTTGTCATACATGGATTGTATCTCTGTCTTCATGGCTTCTAGCCATTTCTCAGATTCTAAACCTGAGGCAACGTCTTGGTAGGTAGTGGGTTATAAAAGATCCCCTTCGTCTTGAGCAACTAGGAATCCCAGATACCTATCTGGCTCATTACGAGGCATACTAGACCTGCGAAGGTCTTGTGTTTGCACCTCTTCCTCAACCACAGACTCGGATTGGGATTCAACAATTCTCTGTTGAACCACAGGTTCAATTATCGGTGGTGGTGTAATCTCCACCTCTTCAATTTCTTGAAGCTCTATTTATTTTCTTGGAGTTTCTGAGTTAAGAAATTTCTCCTCCAAGAAACACCCCTTTACGAGCAACAAAAACTTTGTTCTCGTCTGGGTTGTAGAAATAGTATCCCATGGTTTCCTTGGGATAGCCCACGAAGATATACTTATCTGATTTGGGATTGAGTTTATCCGTGAATGTTCTCTTAACATACACCTCACATCCCCAAACCTTTAGAAAATATATTTTGGGCTTTTTCCCCGTCCATATCTCGAACGGTATCTTTTCAACCGATTTGGTTGGAACCCGGTTCAACATGAACGCTGCTTTCTCGAGTGCGTGTCCCCAAAACGACAATGGTAGTGAACTTCGACTCATCATTGATCGTACCATGTCAAGTAGTGTACGATTCCTCCTGTCTGATACACCATTCATCTGAGGTGTATACGGAGGTGTGAGTTGTGAAACAATCCCACATTCCTTCAAATGATCGTCGAATTCCTGACTCAGATATTCGCCACCTCGATCCGACCGAAGCGACTTTATCTTCTTGTCCAGCTGTCTTTGTACCTCATTTTGAAATTGTTTGAACTTATCAAAACTTTCAGATTTAAGTCTCATGAGGTAGACATAACCGAACCTACTAAAGTCATCAGTAAAGGTTATGAAATACCGGTATCCTCCTCTAGCTTCTGGATTAAAGGGTCCGCACACATCTGTGTGTATAATCCCTAATAACTCGCTGGCCCTTTCATTCTCACTGTTGAAAGGCTGCTTTGTCATTTTACCAGACATACAAAATTCGCAAACATCATATGACTCCAAGTCAAATGGTTCTAGAATTCCGTCATCTCGGAGCTTCTCTATGCGTTTCTCGTTTATGTGTCCTAAACGACAATGCCAGAGGTAAGTTTGATTCAAGTTACTCTTGGATCTCTTACTTATATGATAGATGTCATTGTTATCTAAATTTAGCGTATATAGACCGTTTTCTGGAGTGGCTTTGAAAAAGAAAACATTGTTTCTAAAACATGAAATAACTTTTTCATTAAAAACATAAGCAAAACCACAGTCTATCAGCAAATTGAACGAGATAACATTTTTAATTAGTCTAGGAACATAATAACAAGGTTATAGTTCAAAGACCATGCCCGAGGGCAAACTAAGACAATATGTCCCTACAGCTTCGGCACCAACCATGGAGCCTTCGCCTACCCGTAGGTCCATACTCCTTGTCTCAGCTTCTTACTTCTCTTGAATCCCTGCAAATGATTGCATATGTGATGACCACATCCGGTATACAATACCCATGATTCATAAGAAGTAACAAGACAATCTATCATAAAGATACCTGTATCATTGGGCGAACCAATGTCCAACTGATCTATGTCGAGTGAGTGCTCGCATGAATCATTGCTACCACAGTCTGGGCAACAAATTTCTCCAAGTTCTTCCAGCCAGTCATCTTCCTGCATAGGGTCCACAACTGGTGACTCTAGCTGCTTCGGGTTCAACTCGTCGCTAATGCACATGAGGATTTCGTGCAACCCTGCGACAGTCATCTCAAAATCACCGAGGACATACATTACTCTTTTCTGGTAATAGTCCGACAAGGAACCGAACAAGAGCATAACTAGCTCATGTGGTTTTGATTTTGACCCCAAGCTCTCATAGCAATCCAAGAGCCTTCTCATATTAATGAGATGATCGCTAATAGACTGACTTTCTTTCATCTTGGCTGAAAGGATTTCCCTCAATAGTAACATACGACATATCCGTTCACTAAACTTGAACTTCTGCTCCAATCCTTGAAAAACCTCATAAGAGACTTCTCACGGAGATCATTCGTAAACTCGGATGATGCTGTGAGAATGAGAATCGACATGACGTCAGACTCGTCATCCAGATACTGATAGTAAGTGTCATACTCACTATCCTGGGCATCTACTCCTGGTCGTTCTGGAGGCAATGTCTCAATAATGTGAAGTTTTCCCTGTGCATCCAAAACATTTTTTAGATGCATCTTCCAAACAACAAAGTTTGGACCCGAAAGCTTCCACTTGCTAGTGATGAGACTTAGAGACTCTCTTGGTGAATAAAACGGAATAACAGATATAATAGACATCTACAGAAAAAGAAAAAGATAAAACCGATTCGGTATTGATTATATATTCTAATAATTATTACCTTTTAACAAAAATTATTAGACTAGGATCCATATTTCACATTTCCCGATGCAAGGTTTGGGCACTTCCCACCGGGACAATGCTATTTCTGGTAGGTAAAAACTATACCAATCGTATCCTAACTGGACACGACTCCTAGATCCCTGGGACATCGGTTACGAGAACCGTGCATGTTTAGTCCCTCTAGTGCATTTTGGGCCGGGACTCCCGATTATCACCAAAATAGATCGCACCACCTAAGACAGCATGAATTCTGGCCGGGACTCCCGATTATCGCAGAACCTTTCATGCCCCTTCCCGCAATGGTTTGAACCCGGATGCCCAAGGTTTGGGCACTTCCGACACCCGAGTACCGTTTAACAGCAAGGGTGTACTATTAGGTGAGTAGCACACTGATCTAAGATTTTGCTAAAAAGGATTTCCAAGTTTTTAACGTGAAAAACTTTAATGCCAGTTTTCTTTTAAAAAACATCTGTTTCAATAATTAACTATTATTAAAACCCTTGTTTTATTTCATCGTGTTAATCACAACCACGCATATATATAATATGTAAAGAAATAAAACAACCACAAATAACTATGCCTTAGCCTTGCCCTTAACTAATGTCGGTTTCGTGAGCCACACGAAAAACCCGACGGTCAAAACCTAAGTGGAAAAACACAACACACATGGCATGGCGTTCTGAAGCTCCCATTGGCTTCAGCATCCAATCCTTCTCTTTGCTCCTTGCTCCTTGCTTCTTTGTATCAACTTCATATTTATTCTAATAATCTATTCTATTCTAAAAACTAAAAACTAGAAAATATAATAAAAATTACAAGATGATCAAAGGCACACAGGCCCGCTAATTCTAGTACTTTTACAAAATAGAATAGGGGTTGTAAGTGGCACGCAGGCCTCCCCACACCATAGAATAATAAAACCAATCACAACCACAAGTGCGAGAAATTAAACAATCCACAACGTCTAGGGCTCGGCTATGACATCCCAAACATGTACTAAACTAATACATGAAAGTAAAACAACAACTGATTTCTAATTATTCACCTTGATGAAAAATTACTGATTTTAACAACCTGTTAAAACCCTTATATTGTTTTTCTGTTATTTGCAATAAATATATATTTCAAGTTTCATACTTGATAATTAATCAAAAACTCAAAATAATATTTAGACTATAAATTAAAATAAAAACTGTATCTTAATTTAATATTGACCACAAATATCTGAACCGCAGGCTGGGCCAGATATTTAAACTGGGCCAAGAATTGTAAAACGGACCGAGAGACAAAAACTGGGCCGAGGCCCATCAACTCCTTTAGCGCCGCTAACCCTAGCCGCTAAACCCTAACTGGGCTGCTGGCTATTTGGGCCGTGGCTTCTGGGCTGTAGCCTACCACGGGTTTAGCGCCGCTAAACCGCCGTCGCTAACGCGTCGCTCACCGCGCCGCGTACTCCTACAACCACCGCAGACCGCCGTCGCAGCCTAGCCGCCAACTCGGCTGTCGTCGAACATCAACCGGCAGCCACCGCCCCTGCCTGGAACCGCTGTCGACCAAAAACAGCGCCCACGGACTGGGGCGCCGCCGATCGACCGCAACCACCGCCTGAGGCCGCCGCCGATGATGGTGGTGGTTCGGTTTTTCGCAAATAACAACAAAATAAAAAAAACAGATTTAACTAATAATTAAATCTAATAATCTTTTATCAAAGGTTTATCCAATAAAAAACAAAAACTTGATTTTTATAAACCTTTTTCTTGATAAAAGATAAACCTTTTTCATCAGAATAAAAGAAACCTACCTAGTCTCCTACGAGGTTAGAAGTGGCTCTGATACCACTGAAGGATTTTGTAGGGTATAAAACATTTTATAACATGCACAGCGGAATATAACCCCCTCCAGTGATCTCATCTAACTCATACAGAAACTAAAAGAGGAAGATGGTTATAAAGTTATACCTTTGTTGTAAAACCAAAACTTTCTGTATGCCCCTAGACAGCTGCAGGTTATCCACCGCTACTGCACCACCTTGAACTGGCTGCTAGACCGCCTAAGGATTAAACCTTGGATCAAAATCGAGACCCGCGTGTGTGTATGTGTTTCCGCGTCGCCGCCGGCCACCGCCCTCGGTGGTTCGGTTTCTCCTTTGCGCCGCCTCCGAGAAAGAGAGAAGAGAGAGAGAGGAGAGCCTTTAGGGTTTTTGTTATGTAATTAGCTTATTGATTAATGAGGCTTAAACAAGAATATATATATTAATCCTTATTAGGCCAAGCCCGTTTAATTAAAGCCCAGCTTTAATTAAACTATTAATCAATTACAGAATATACCCTCGACCTTTCTAATTAATTAATAACTATTAATTAATTGGTCCTGTTAATATTTAAACTAAATATTAACTTCTCCTTTTAAATAATAAATAACTTTTATTATTTTTCTCTTTCTCAATAATTAATTAAACTATTAATTATTGTGATACACAAACATGTAAAATCCAACAGGTTCTAATTGGGTATGCAGCGGTGTGATCCTTTAGTGTCACATAGTATTGGACACGATAGTACTTGTTATCTATCTCTGCACATAATCCAACACTCACCCCAAAGATTGGTTGTCAAACCCGATTGGTTCAACATACAGTTGACCATCTCAACTAGGGTTCTATTCTTTCTCTCAGCCAAACCATTCTGTTGGGGAGTGAAGGGTGAAGTTCGTTCATGTTTAATGTCATTCTCTTCGCAGAATGCATCAAACTCTCTCGTGAAGTATTCTCCGCCTCTATCAGAACAAAGAATTTTAATCCGTTTCTCTAGTTGATTCTCAACCTCTGCCTTATAAATTTTAAATGCATCAAAAGCCTCATCTTTTGATCTCAGCAAATAAACATATAAATAACGGCTAGAGTCATCGCAAAATGTGATGAAATACCTCCTACCTCCTCGTGTAAGTATTCCATTTAATTCACATATATCAGAATGAATCAACTCAAGTAATGATGTATTTATTTTGACAGAAGGAAATGGTTTCTTTGTAAATTTAGATTTAACACAAGTTTCACATTTACCAAAATCCTCTTTGTCAAATTTTAACATACCTTTACTTTGCATTTTCTCAATATTTTTAACATTTGTATGTGCTAAATGTTTATGCCATAAAGAAATAGAACAAACAAAATAACTAGAATAATCAATTTCATTAGCAAAAGGAAAAGGTACATCATTGCTTCCAACACTGGAAGGTACATCATTACCAGCTACATTGGAAACGGTTACATTATTCACCTCATCATCACTAGCTAAACATAAACGATACATGCCCCCCAAATTCACAGCCTTCCCAACATGGACACCGCTCTTGCTGATCTCGATCCGGCCATTTTCAAGCACCATCTTGAAACCACCCTGATCAAACTTGTGAGCAGACATAAGCCCCTTGGAGATAGTGGGAACATGAAGTGTATCACTAAGGGTGACCGAACAACCTTTCTTGAACCTCAACGTCACGTCGCCAATCCCCATCACCTCAGCACGATGACCATCCGCACATACCACTACCGTCCCCGGAGGCGCAGGACTGTAGGTGTGGAAATCAGTCCTCTGTCCGCTAACATGAATTGTGGCCCCAGTGTCCACAAACCAACCACGAGCCGCAGTCACACTGGTCATAGAAGAGATCATATAGACCCCTCCAAAATCCACATTAGCCACAAAGTGTTCCCCACCTTCAACCACATTAGCCGTAGGAATGGACTTCCGATACTTGCAGTCTCGCGCATAGTGCCCCGTCTCTCCGCAGACGTGACACGGTCCAGAAAATTTCTTCGGCTGGCTGGAGGAGTTGGCCTTGTTCTGCTAATTGCCCGGTTTCTTGAAACTATGCTTGTTAGGCCCAAGATTCTTCCCCTTATTCGGGACCCATGGCTGCTTGTTCTTAGACCCATAACCCCCAGCAACATGATGCACACTCGGACCAGCCTTATTACGCTTGTCCCGATTACGCGTTTCCTCCTCAATGCGGAGGTGCTTCAATAGGTCATCCAAGCTGTAATCTTCAGACTTGTGCATCATTCGCTTGGAAAAATCTTTCCAAGAAGACGGCAATTTTGCAATGATTGCCCCAACCTGAAAGAGCTCTGGGAGGACAACTGAAAGCGCTCTCAATTTGTTAACTAGAACCTGGAGCTCATGAACCTGCTCCATGATCGGTTTGTCGTCAACCATACGGAAATCTAAGTATTTTGACACAAGGTACTTATTGGTACCTTCTTCATGTGCCTTGTACTTAGCCTCCAACGCTTTCCACAAGTTCCTCAGATCCGTAACCTGCGCGTACAGATCGAACAAGTGGTCGGAGAGTGAGTTCTTAATGTGCCCCAGGCACAGATCCTCATCCTCCTTCCTCTTCATCCTCTGCTTTTCCAAATCAAAAATCGCTTTCTGATCTGGCTCACTCCCCTCCTTGGGAATGGGGTTAGCAGGGATGGGAGGCAAGCTAGGGTCCAGAATGTAATACAATTTCAGGACCATCAGCATGAACTTGACCTTCTCCACCCAACGGGTGTAGTTCTGCCCATCAAAGCGGTCAAGCTTCACAAACTCTTGGTTCATGATGCGAAAGTTGGTTGTAGGCAATTCAGAGTCCACTGATTGTTATTCTTAATCTGAAAAAACAAAATAGTTTCACAAGAAACTATCAAAAGATAAACACCTTTAAGATTGTTGAGAAAAGTTTCAGATTAACTAAGAGAGATTAATTGATTAATAATATGTTCCCAAATGATATGAACAATTAATGTATATATCAAGAATGAAACTTGATTGTTCTTATCACATTAACAAGCAATAAAAATCCGATTTTTATATTAATATTACCGAGTTATTGCCAACTCTGATCAATCCTACTCGATCAATCAGAAAGAAAGGTAGAAGGAGAGTGTCCCGTTATCGGACTATTTAAATACAATAATTAAATGTAAACACCAACCTGATGATCTTCGTTCAAAAGGAAGCAGAAATCGATGAACTGCACGGATTAACTACTCCTGCCCTTAAAGGTGTTTACGTTGCTCTATTTGCTGTAAGCCTCAAACGTAAAAGACCCAGGATTTGATGCAGTCTCAAGAACACAAAATCACAGCACTGATTTGTGTTAATCTGGAAGAATGATGGCAGAATGTAGCTGTGCAAAAAACGCAGATAGAGGGAGAGTTCTTCTGATTTTCGTAGGTTCCAAATGAGGGCTGCTGTGGCTGTTTTTATAACTGCAGAAGCAGCCTGATCAGTTCCGAGAATCAAGGGGCAGCTCCCTAAAACGTGGGCTGACTCCCCCCTCTTCAGGTAACCGACTAGACTTGGTAAAACCGTGTAAACCCGACCCATTCGGCAGAAACGAACACCCGAACCACGACCCACCTTAATGAAAAAGAAAAGCTCCTTAGCTCCTAGCGAAGATGCGTACGTGCGAATTGCGCCTACACGCGCCATTCTGCAGAAACGACTAGACTGGGTAAAACCAGGTAAACCTGACCCATTCTGCAGAAACGAACACCCGAACCATGACCCACCTTACTAAAAAAGAAAAGCTCCTTAGCTCCTAGCGACGATGCGTACGTGCGCCTACACGCGCCACTCGCGGCTCCGGCTCGGCGCGCGTGTGGGGATACCCCTACTAGACCCCCATCATTTGGTAAAACCGGGTAAACCCGACCCATTCTGTAGAAACAAACACCCGAACCACGACCCACCTTACTGAAAAAGAAAAGCTCCTTAGCGCTAGCGACGATGCGTACGTGCGCCTACACGCGCCACTCCTTATTGAAAAACACCCGAACTGAAGGGTTTTGTAGGGTATAAAAAACATATCAAAAACATGCACAGCGGAATAAAATCCCCTCCAGTGATCTCATCTAACTCGTACAGAAACTTAAAAGAAGAAGAGGATTAAAAGTTATACCTTTGAGCAAACCCAAAAACTTTTCTTTTCACCTCTAGAAAGCTGCAGGTTATCCACTGCTACTGCACCACCTTGAACTGGCTGCTAGACCGCCTAAGGATTAAACCTTGAATCGAAAACGCGATCCGTGTTTGTGTGTACCACCGCCGCCGGCAATCGACCCCAAGGGAGGGGTGGCTTCGGCCGCCGATTAGAGAGAGAGAGGGGAGAGCCTTAGGGTTATCTTCTTTTCTTATGTGATTAACTTATCTGATTAATGAGACTCAAATATGGTTTATACAATAAATCCTTATTAGGCCCAAGCCCAGCTTTAATTAAACTATTAATCAATTACAGAAAATACCCTCGACCTTTCTAATTAATTAATAACTATTAATTAATTGGTCCCATTAATATTTAAACTAAATATTAACTTCTCCTTTTAAATAATAAATAACTTTTATTATTTTTCTCTTTCTCAATAATTAATTAAACTATTAATTATTGTGATACACAAACAGGTAAAATCCAAAAGGTTCTAAATGGGTGTGTAGCAGTGTGATCCTTTAGTGTCACATAGTATTGGATACGATGATACATGTTATCTATCTCTGCACATAATCTAACAGACTCCCACTTGTGCAAGATAAGTAACACTCCTTGTACATCTTTGGCCTAAGGAGGTCCCTTGCCAGACGCTTAGGTTAACCAGACTATGAGATCTCTTATATCTAGAGACATAATCCATGCTTTGGATTATCTAGGCTTTTCCTTTTGCATCGCGATATTCCGTAATGTGAGTATTTGACATGGAGCAGGGATCTTATTAAATACTCAGATTTTCTCGACTCTGATTTCGACACTCTTCAGTTACGGTTTACCGAATGAAAAACTATCATTCTAACCGAGCGCGGCCACGCATTTTCAGTAGTCTTAATCGTCGAGGAGCTCAGAAAATATCTCTCCTAAAAAGGAGGTGCAAATCCCATCTTGACTATTTGCAATTTGAGCACATGGCTTCCGCTGCACCTAGACAAGCCATTATAATCACCCTGTTACGGCGTGACGTTAGAACATGCTAAAGTACAGAAGTTACCACGCCCCAAACCAAATATCTCAGGTCTAAGGATCACCCTGTTACTTATGTTAACGCTACATGAAGTAAAACATGCTAAAAATAGATACTGACAGCGGCGTTCATGTTTCATCACTTGACTTGTCATGGATGGGTTAAACATGCTAAAAATAGACAACTAGAAATAATTATGCAAAAACCTCCTATTTCAATCCCATAAAATGTAACTACATAATAAAAGAGTTCCAAGTTACATCTATAGTAGTAATCAAAAAACACGAACTAGCTGCTATGTTCTAAGTACTGCATTCCTATAGAACTCACATGCCTCTCATGCTTAGCCCTAGCTAGCGGCTTCGTCAACGGGTCAGCAACGTTGTCGTCTGTCAGTATCTTTTGCAATCTAATATCATATCTTCCAATGATCTCTCGGATGAGGTGATATTTCCTGAGTACATGCCTAGTCCGCTGATGATCTCTAGGCTCTTTAGTTTGCGCCACAGCCCGTGAGTTGTCACAGAATATATCAATCAGTCTAGGGATACTGGAAACAACTCTAAGATCCGAGATAAAATTCTTCAGCCAGACAGCTTCCTTTGCCGCATCACTTGCCGCAAAATACTCTGCCTCTATAGTAGAATCTGCTATTATATCTTGCTTCTGACTTTTCCAAGATATGGCTCCTCCGTTTAGGGTAAAGACAAATCCTGACTGCGACATGAAGTCGTCCCTGTCCGTTTGGAAACTAGCATCAGTGTAACCAGTTACACTGAGCTCATCCATCGAACTCCATATACTAGGAATATGTCTTTCGTCCTTCTCAGATACTTGAGAATATTCTTGACGGCTACCCAATGAGCTTCACCAGGATTTTGCTGATATCTACTCATGACACTGATAGAGTAGGCAACATCGGGCCTAGTACATAGCATGACATACATGATTGAACCAACTGCCGAGGCATATGGTATCAATTTCATCTTGTCCTGATCTTGACTAGACACAGGACACTGAGCCTTGCTCAAAATCGCGAATCATTTCTTGGATTCATCCATCTTGAATCTTTTCACGACTTTGTCAATATACGTACTTTGACTAAGTCTGATAAGCCGCTTAGATCTATTCCTATAGATCCTTATACCCAGTATATAAGCAGCTTCTCCCAAGTCCTTCATCTGGAAACATTTACCTAACCAGGATTTTACTCCTTGTAATACTGGTATATTGTTTCCTATTAATAGTATGTCATCTACATACAAGACTAGGAAGGTTACCGCGCTCCCACTTAATTTAGTGTAAACACACGACTCGAACTCACTTTTGGTAAAACCAAACTCATTGATGCGTTCATCAAAGTGTAAGTTCCAGCTTCTAGATGTTTGCTTTAGTCCATAGATGGATTTAAGCAACTTGCATACTTTATTAGGGTTCTTTGGATCCGCAAAACCATCAGGTTGTATCATGTATACATCCTCTGTCAGTTTCCAGTTAAGGAAAGCGGTTTTGAAGTCCATCTGCCATATCTCATAATCAAAATATGCTGATATGGCCATAAGAATCCTAATAGTCTTAAGCATTGCCACTAGGGAAAAAGTTTCATCATAGTCAACACCATGAGTTTGCGTGAAACATTTTGCCACTAGCCTTGCTTTAAAAGTATGCACCTTTCCATCCATGTATGTCTTCTTCTTGAAGACCCATTTGCACCCAACAACTTTACTGTGTTGAGGAAAATCTGCTAACTCCCAAACTTGGTTGTCATACATGGATTGCATCTCTGCTTTCATGGCTTCTAGCCATTTCTCAGATTCTAAACCTGAGGCAGCGTCTTGGTAGGTAGTGGGTTCTAAAATATCCCCTTCGTCTTGAGCAACTAGGAATCCCAGATACCTATCTGGCTCATTACGAGGCCTACTAGATCTGCGAAGGTCTTGTGTTTACACCTCTTCCTCAACCACAGACTCGGATTGGGATTCAACAATTCTCTGTTGAACCACAGGTTCAATTATCGGTGGTGGTGTAATCTCCACCTCTTCAATTTCTTAAAGCTCTATTTATTTTCTTGGAGTTTCTGAGTTAAGAAATTTCTCCTCCAAGAAACACCCCTTTACGAGCAACAAAAACTTTGTTCTCGTCTGGGTTGTAGAAATAGTATCCCATGGTTTCCTTGGGATAGCCCACGAAGATAAACTTATCTGATTTGGGATTGAGTTTATCCGTGAATGTTCGCTTAACATACACCTCACATCCCCAAACCTTGAGAAAAGACATTTTGGGCTTTTTCCCCGTCCATACCTCGAACAGTGTCTTTTCAACCGATTTAGTTGGAACCCGGTTCAGCATGAACGCCGCTGTCTTGAGTGCGTGTCCCCAAAACGACAATGGTAGTGAACTTCGACTCATCATTGATCGTACCATGTCAAGCAGTGTACGATTCCTCCTTTCTGACACACCATTCATCTGAGGTGTATACGGAGGTGTGAGTTGTGAAACAATCCCACATTCTTTCAAATGATCGTCGAATTCCTGACTCAGATATTCGCCACCTCGATCCGACCGAAGCAACTTTATCTTCTTGTCCAACTGATTTTGTACCTCATTCTGAAACTGTTTGAACTTGTCAAAACTTTCAGATTTAAGTCTCATGAGGTAGACATAACCGAACCTACTGAAATCGTCAGTAAAGGTTATGAAATACCGGTATCCACCTCTAGCCTCTGGAGTAAAGGGTCCACACACATCTGTGTGTATAATCCCTAATAACTCGCTGACCCTTTCATTCTCACTGTTGAAAGGTTGCTTTGTCATTTTACCAGATAAACAAGATTCGCAAATTTCATATGACTCCAAGTCAAATGGTTCTAGAATTCCGTCATCTCGGAGTTTCTCTATGCGTTTCTCGTTTATATGTCCTAAACGACAATGCCAGAGGTAAGTCTGATTCATGTTACTCTTTGATCTCTTACTTATATGATAGATGTCATTGTTATCTAAATTTAGCGTATATAGACCATATTCTGGAGTAGCTTTGAAAAAGAAAATATCATTTTTAAAACTTGAAATAACCTTTTCATTCAAAACATAAGCAAATCCAAAGTCTATAAGCAAATTAAACGAGATAACATTTTTAATAAGTCTAGGAACATAATAACAAGGTTCTAGTTCTAAGACCATGTCCGAGGGCAAACTAAGACAATATGTTCCTACAGCTTCGGCACCAACCATGGAGTCTTCGCCTACCCGCAGGTCCATATCTCCTTGTCTCATCTTCTTACTTCTCTTGAATCACTGCAAATGATTGCATATGTGATGACCACATCCGGTATCCAATACCCATGATTCATAAGAAGTAATAAGACAATCTATCATAAAGATACTTGTATCATTGGGCGAGCCAATGTCCAGCTGATCTATGTCGAGTGAGTGCTCGCATGAATCATTGCTACCACAGTCTGGGCAACAAATTTCTCCAAGTTCTTCCAACAAGTCATCCTCCTGCATAGGGTCCACAACTGTTGACTCTAGCTGCTTTGGATTCAACTCATCGCTAATGCACATAAGGAATTTGTGCAACCCTACGACAGTTATCTCAAAATCACCGAGGACATACATTACTCTTTTCTTGTAATAGTCCGACAAGGAACCGAACAAGAGCATAACTAGCTCATGTGGTTTTGATTTTGACCCAAAGCTCTCATAGCAATCGAAGAGCCATCTCATATTAATGAGATGATCGCTAATAGGCTGACTTTCTTTCATCTTAGCTGAAAGAATTTCCCTCATCAATAGCATGCGACATATCCGTTCACTATACTTGAACTTTTGCTCCAGTCCTTGAACAACCTCATAAGATGACTTCTCACGGAGATCGTCCGTAAACTCGGATGATGCTGTGAGAACGAGAATCGACATAACATCAGATTCATCAGCTAGATACTGATAGTAAGTGTCATACTCACTATCCTGGGCATCTACTCCTGGTCGCTGTGGAGGTAATGTCTCGATAATGTGAAGCTTTCCCTGTGCATCCAAAACATTTTTCAGATGCAACTTCCAAACAGCAAAGTTTGGACCTGAAAGCTCCACTTGCCAGTGATGAGACTTAGAGACTCTATTGGTGAATAAAACGGAATAACAGATATATAAGACATCTACAGAAAAAGAAAAAGATAGAACCGATTCAGTATTGATTACATCTTCTAATAATTATTACCTTTTAAACAATAAATTACTAGACTAAGATCCATATTTCACATTTCCCGACGCAAGGTTTGGGCACTTCCCACCGAGACAATGCTATTTCTGGTAGGTAAAAACTATACCAATCGTATCCTAACTGGACACGACTCCTAAATCCGCGGGACATCAGTTTCAGGAACCGTGCATGTTTAGTCCCTCTAGTGCATTTTGGGCCGGGACTCCCGATTATCACCAAAATAGATCACACCACCTAAGACAGTGTGAACTCTGGCCGGGACTCCCGATTATCGCAGAGTCTTTCACACCCTCCCCCGCAATGGTTTGAACCCGAATGCCCAAGGTTTGGTCACTTCCGACACCCGAGTACCGTTTAACAGAAAAGGTGTACCATTAGGTGGGTAGCACACTGATCTAAGATTTTTCTAAAAAGGATTTCAAAGTTTTTGACTGGAAAAACTTTAGTGCCAGTTTTCTTTAAAAAAAACATCTGTTTAATAATTAACTATTATTAAAACCCTTGTTTTATTTCATCGTGAGAATCACAACCACGCATATATAATATGTAAAGAAATAAAACAACCACAAACAACTATGCCTTAGCCTTGCCCTTAACTAAAATCGGTATCGTGAGCCACACGAAAAACCCGACGGTCAAAACCTAAGTGGAAAAACACAACACACATGGCATGGCATTCTGAAGCTCCCACTGGCTCCAGCATCCAATCCTTCTCTCTGCTCCTTGCTCCTTGCTCCTTGGTCCAGATATATATACTAATAATTCTATTCTATCCTAAAAACTAGAAATATATAAAAATACAAGATGTACAAAGGCACGCAGACCCGCTAATCTAATACTTTTACAAAATTGAATAGGGGTTGTAAGTGGCACGCAGACCTCCCCACACCATAGAATAGATAAACCAATCACAACCACAAGTGCAGAAAAGTAAAACAATCCACAAAGTCTAGGGCTCGGCTATGGCATCCCAAACATGTATTAATTAAAACTAAAAACATACAAAACTGGTTCTAATTATCACATCCCGATGAATTAATCTTGACTTTAACACACTGTTAAAATCATCTGGTTTAAATAGTCATTATATTATTCAATTATTGTTATGCGTATAGAAAAACTAAAATTAATTAATTCTAACCAATACTTGATTATAACAATAATAATCATGATTAAAATTAAGAAATTTTTAACTATAAGTTTTAAAAAAAAAACTTATAATAATCCTTTTAGTTTTTATTCTGTTAGGTGCAAACCCAAACTAAACTAAAATAGCCTTTAGGCCTAAAAAACTGGGCCAAAAACTGAAACCATGGGCCAACCACAAACTGGGCCGGTTGGTTGGGCCGTAGGTGCGAGCCACAGCTGGGCCGCCCTAGCCTTCCCTTTGCCGCCGGTTTCCTTGGCTGCCAACCACCCTACGCCGCCGACCAAACTGGTGGCTTCGCATGGACAGCCGACGCCGACCAGCTGGCCGAAGCCAACCGTCGCACGCCGTTGCCCTCGGTGGTGACCGTCGCAAGCCATCGCCGACCGCGGTGGTTAAACCGTCGCCGGCCACATCCATCGCAAACAAATAAAACAAATAAAAAAAATAATAACTTTTAAAATTAAACCTTATCCTTTTATCATAACTAATTTTTATTATCTATTTAAAAATCAAAACTTGATTTTCAAAAAATACTTGGATAAACAAAAAAAAAGTTAATCCTTGATAAAGAAAAAACTATTCATCATGATAAAAAGAATCCTACCTAGTCTCCTACGAGGTTAGAAGTGGCTCTGATACCACTGAAGGGTTTTGTAGGGTATAAAAAACATATCAAAAACATGCACAGCGAAATAAAACCCCTTCCAGTGATCTCATCTAACTCGTACAGAAACTTAGAAGAAGAAGAGGATTAAAAGTTATACCTTTGAGCAAACTCAAAAACTTTTCTTTTCACCTCTAGACAGCTGCAGGTTATCCACTGCTACTGCACCACCTTGAACTGGCTGCTAGACCGCCTAAGGATTAAACCTTGAATCGAAAACGCGATCCGTGTGTGTGTACCACCGCCGCCGGCGATCGACCCCAAGGGAGGGGGTGGCTTCGGCTGCCGATTAGAGAGAGAGGGGAGAGCCTTAGGGTTATCTTCTTTTCTTATGTGATTAACTTATCTGATTAATGAGACTCAAATAAGGTTTATATAATAAAACTCTTATTAGGCCCAAGCCCGTTTAATTAAAGCCCAGCTTTAATTAACTATTAATCAATTACAGAAAATACCCTCGACCTTTCTAATTAATTAATAACTATTAATTAATTGGTCCCGTTAATATTTAAACTAAATATTAAGTTCTCCTTTTAAATAATAAATAACTTTTATTATTTTTCTCTTTCTCAATAATTAATTAAACTATTAATTATTGTGATACACAAACAGGTAAAATCCAAAAGGTTATAAATGGGTGTGTAGCAGTGTGATCCTTTAGTGTCACATAGTATTGGATACAATGATACATGTTATCTATCTCTGCACATAATCTAACACGAACCACGACCCACCTTACTGAAAAAGAAAAGCTCCTTAGCTCCTAGCGACAATGCGTATGTGCGCCTACATGCGCCACTCCTTACTGAAAAACACCCGAACCACGGCCCACCTTACTGGAAAAAAAAAACTCCTTAGCTCCTTACGCGGCTCCGGCTCGGCGCCGCGTGGAGATACCCCAACTAGACCCCCCACCATTTGGTTTTAATACTATGGGAGTGAAATCCCTTATAAACCCACCAAATGTTTGTTCTCCCTCCTATGTGGGACACAAACTTGACAACATTCAATTTTGTGTTTTACACATAAATTCGAACATGAACTATATATTAACATATGCAATACTCATAAATTAGGCTTATCCCACCAAAGAAGAATTGCTTCACAATTTATGAAATAAAGAGCTGAAGCCGTCGTCGGTGTTAAAAGAGCAGTTATGCGAATACACAAATGTGCACCAGAACTATACTAATGTATTTTTATATAATTGATCATTCCTTCCATCGATCTTACATTTAACTACGTACATCTAAAACTAGGTAATTAAGCTGGGAAAGGTGTTCATTGAGAATCTTTGTAAGATGTGACCAGTTATCATGTCAATCGGTATACTAATATACCCGTACGTGTCATATATAGAGCAAAAATCCCCGGCCATTAATTTTTGAAACAAAACAATGATGCTGCAGTACAGTTTACTTGGGTAAATCATAAACATTATCACTAATTGATACTTTGACATGTAGTATAGAACTACTAAGAAAACAGTAAAAGCTTTTAACAACAACAACAAAATTTAATATACATCAAGTATTTATCAAAGCTTGAAAACAAACTCCAAATATTAGATATTAGAGCACATATTTTTCAGAAACCACGTAGAAACTATGAACCTTTATTTTTTGAATTTCAAATACTGGAATTCAACATTGTATAACGTTCAGTTTGAGATAGTATAGTAAATCATAACAAATTCAAAACTTTATAGTTAAATCGTTTGAAAAAAAACTTTGATAGTTAAACCGAAATTCAACTAAAACTTTGATGGTTAAACCATTATTGACCCTTATATTTATATATAAAATAAATAAATTTCGGAGAGTTACAAGGTAGGTATCGTTGGTTCTAGTGTGAGAAAGAGAGGAGGGTGAGAGAGAGAATTGATGGTGAAGAAAGAGAGGAAAAGAGAGAGGTTTATTTTAGAAAGTTATATTATTTAAAACTAATTAAAAATAAAAAAATATAGAAAGATAGAAAGATTTAAATGTCTGACTTAATAAACAGAATATATTTAAAGGACCAAAATCTTGTAAGAAAATGATAGTTAAAGAAGGAAAAATATTTTTTTAAGGATTAAACTTGCAATATAAAGTTAGTTAAAAGACTACTTCTGAAATTAAATCTTCATACTATTATCTTTATTTGATTTAAATACTAGCATTTATTTTAACTAATTTTGATACTCATTAATTGTTGGATTAAAGCTTAAAAATCACACAAAAAACTAAATTCAATTTATTTGAAAACTGAAACGATACTTTTGTTAACCAAAAACCAACTTTTCGGTTTAAGTTCTATCCAAAAACTGAACCAAACATGTACTAACAAAAACAAAATCAGGCCTAAAAGTGTATACTCTAATAACAAGCATAACATCAAGAAACGACAAATATCATGACCATGGAGTCGTGCCTTGGCTAGGATTGGCTAAAAGTCACTAGAGTACATTTCTTTACCCAGGTTGCCATGGCCATGATCAACGGACCAAAGGGTGGTATTAAGGTGTGGTTTGGTTTTCCTTATCTGAGATTGAGGGTTCAGATCTCGTTGTAAAGTCGGATATAAATTAGCGGGTGGATGTCTTTGTCCTTCAAACAAAAACAAAAAAATGCCCTGCGGCGTGGCAAAACATATAACAAAAAACAGTTAGAAAACCATCGGCGAATATAAATAGATCATCTTATGTCATAACATATTTTTATTGTGTTTTTACATGCTCTCTATTGGCACAAGTCACTGCAAGAATCACACATTTCACAACAACAGTTGAGGCATTCAAAACAAGCAAGGGCGGTACATAGTTGCGTGAGAGCAATCGCGCATTGATCGTTCATTCTAGAACACGCGTGGATTAAGCAAACACAACAACATCGATCAAGAAAGACGCCCCAGAAAGAGGAAGCCACCTGCATCACCATGCCTGCTGGCTCATTTAGCTTAAGCTCTTCTATTCCCGGAGGTAAATTATCAATCGTTGCCATCAAGTTACCAAATCCAACACTTATGTTCCTCAGGTATATGATCTTGTGATTCTCTAGCTCTCGAGACTTCTGCAACTCAATTTATATTGGAGAAATCATGTGAGAGTTGGAACAAATTTTGGTTGAATTTGTGATGCAATTTTATCAAAGGGAAAATTACACAAAAGTTTAACTATGTTGGCATCGACTTCCAGTTTGTGCAACTCTTTTATAAACTTTTTTATCACGTCTGTATAGTATACATGTCTTTTTGATTGGTCACCCAATTTGAGTGACTATATTAATGCATATTTTCCAATTTGTGCAACCCTTTTACATTAATTGAGAAGAGATACATAGTATACTAACCTAATTAAAATTTATATAAGGGTCCAGAAATTCATGCATAGATAATTGCACTTTTATGTAATTTTCCCTTTTTATCATTCCAACTTCCCAACCTGTGACAGTTATCAAGTTTGACTTCAAAAGTCAAAGTACTACTCATATCACTACACTACTCAGCTACTCAAAAAGCATGAAATATTAGCTGCTTAATGTATTAAAAAATTATTATAACATGTATATGCAAAAACATAAACCATCTAAAGATGGCCTAGCGATAGGATAACTGGAAAGTCTCAAAAGAGACCCAGGTTCAATCCTCATTGGGTGCAAGCATCTTGGATGGCCAGGGGGTATAGAATTAGACCGCTTACATAGCTCGACTTCCACAGGGAACCTGCTAAAGCGGGAAATCCTCTTTTTAAGAAAAAGAATATATAGACATACCTGTTTTGGTTGAACTGAATCAAGGGTTGGCTTTATTTTGTCACTCTGAATTAGCATCATTCGTGTATATTCAGAAGGAACTCCCATTTGTAGGCTCAAATTTGAAATCTAAGACCAATAGAGCTCAATTAATTAAAGTTAAGCGGATAAGATGATGATGATGACACAATGCATAAAAAGAAAGAAAACAGCCAGTTCTTGTTGGTTAATTGTTTATACCTGGTCATATCTTACGAGTCGGGTCGGTATTAATTTACTTGGTATTTGTTTGACCATGTTTTTTTAGTAGTTGTTTCTATTAGATTGTGGTTGCATGACCTGTGGGAGATGTACCCACATCCACCTTTAGTGGTTGCATGATATGTGACCCACACCCAAATTTAGTTTACAAGAAGTAGGCTACATTTTTCTTCTATTTAAAGAGGGCTTCTTTGTAATGTAAATTTAGAGGAAAATGATCAAAATGTAGTCTTTGTGGGTCTCTTCCTTGGGCAGCAAAGCTGCGTTTTCTTCTATCTTCTTTTTTTGTTTATATTTACGAGTTTATTAGAGTGTGAGATATATGCTCTTTGATATCCAACAGTTCTTATATTACCTGACATGCTTTATTTCTTTTTTTTCTCTTCAGAATCATGTACATGTGTTTATCGGTTCTCATATAAGAAATAGAGTGAAAAACAAGGAAGATTATTTATAAGGTCCTATAAAATTACTCATGTTTTATTTCATTTTTCATAGTTCAGTCTTTAAGGATCCTTTGAAATTAATCATCTTTCATTGCATATCAATTGCATTGTCAAGAACAAAGAAGCAAACCTTCTCCTCAAGCTGTGTATTTTGTTCGAACCATGCACGTGCTGTGAGTGTATCAATCTCCCTTCTAGCACAGACCTGAAAAGTGGAAGATTATATCAAAGAGCCCAGCCCTTATTTGTTTACCATGATATTTTATAGGAATTTTGTTTGAAAATTAATATCTTTACCCTGTCCAAAGGTATGGCCTTTGCCTTTCTCACTTTAATGTCAGTTACGTAACTGCTGAGATCAGCCATGAGTCCTCTAATTCTAACAATTTCAGGGAAGTCCCCATAGTATCTGCCTGATACTACTAATGGATTTCTTGACAAGTCTGGAATACGAATCGGGTACAACTGCAATAGATAAAACAATGGTCAAATGTCATTATATATGTCACTTAACATCAAAATGTTTAAAATTAAGCCGTGTGACTGTGAAACAATGTACCTCAACTGATTGCAGATTTTGTAGGGCATCAAGGGTTACATTTGCAAGTATAGGAGATGAAGCATTATTAAGTAGTCGTGGTAATCGGTCACCGATTGAATCTAGTTAGTCAAAGACAATGATTTGACTTGCCACGATGAATAACAAGACAATGTAATAAATAAAGATGTTGGCAACAGATAAAACTGACCTACATCATATGCAGCATCATAGCATCCCCTTCCCATATGTGCAAGCATTTGCAAGAAATAATGATTGCAGTATGAACCTGAGAATCTTGAAAGCATAAATTACAGGGACATCCGCATAACAGTAAGCTTGCCACTAGCCCATTAGCTCCCGTCTCCCACCGCCAAAAATGAAAAACTAGAGACGAAAATAAATGATTGTGCAGCCAATAACCACTTCAAGAACATACTTATGTATATAGGATACAAGAAGAATAAGCCTCACCTATGCCAAATGTGCAAATTCGAGGACAATTGATTCCTCCATTCGCAAGGCGATCTCTCACTATATTACAAATATCTTTCTCATCTTCGACAGCACCATCCGTTATGAGGAAAATGAGAGGAATAGATTCACCGGTCTTACCAAGCATATCGAATGCCTGGATATCATGGTCATTAATAACATCGATTATTCAGTTTCAGATGTGGAATTTGAAACAGTGAGCTCTAATTATTGATACAGCAATAGGTGAGGGAACAACGAGTTTCTTGCTTTTTCTATCTCTTTAAGTCTTTGGCTCCTAAATAATGTCAGATGAATATTCAACACCATAGTTTTTGAATAAAAGGTTCACATGGCCTTTTGACCTACTTCAACTCAAATTCACGTTGGAAAGTTGTTAGCTTGTCAAACACTTACCCAGGTAAGCCTATAAAATCTTCGAGTACTATGATATGAATACATACTATATACCCAAGTTTATTTATATAGAGATCCTGAAGCTTGATATGAGTATATGACATTTATGCACAATAAGTCATTTTTCAACTTTCTATCAAGCAAAACAAGATTCAGAGAATAACCCCCTAGTATTCTAGTGTTACCGTTTGTAATGATATATTTTATCTTTACCTTTTCCAATATACAACACAACGGGCTGAAGATTCAGAAACAAGAAGACAGTAGTCTTGAAATACCTTCTTCAGGGGAATCAGGAGGTTTGTACCTCCTTCAGCAATAATTGTGTGCATCCATTCCGTTGCATTTGTGATTGCTTCATTTGTTGCCAACTCCAATGAAGATGAGAATAACTGAATGCCTCCGTTGAAAGCTATGATGTTGAAAAAGTCTCCTTGATTAAGCTCTAAGAGGCATCCTATCACAGCACTTTTTGACTTCTCAAGAGGGTCGTCTTGCATGCTTGCGCTTATGTCTACAAGAAATAAAACTTCCTTTCTGAAAGGCTACATTGGTGCACGTTAACCACAAGCATGAGGTTAGTTATTTCCTAGTTTTATTATTAAATATGACAAGTACGATGGAGTATCCTGGTACTAACCTTAATATTAATGTTACTCCCAGGGAAAAGATAAAAGCAGAAGATATCTCTCTGATCATAATCATGTAGACATGGAGTCTGCAGTAGCAGACCAGCAAAGATATCATCCACGCACACCTGATAAGATATGTCAGTATCAGAACATAATCAACATATTCTCGTATTTGTGGGGTGTTTGGATTTTTGTTTGCAAGAATTTGCAGTTGTAAAAATGGTGTTTATAAAAAAAAGGTCCCAACTTGCTTATTCAAATTGTCTTTTCTCTCCAGGAAACAAGCAGACAATCACTTTTTCCACATTTTTATCCAGCTATTTCTAATTATTATTATTATTATTATTGCCTTTTGCAAACGAACTAATAAGATAATCTCTTTGAAATTGCCATCTTAAACACCTCTTACTCCTTCTGTTAGAGACTGAAGATGCAAGGTCTTACAGAAAAAGTAAAATAGAAGTCGTGGCTGGACCATTTCTTGACATCTGCCTCATACAAGAAGCCTAATTCCCCAGCCTGTCGTCTAGTTTCCTTTCAAAAAACAAGAGGAATTGCCAGGAGAGAGAAAAAAATTAGAGAAAAGAATGATATGAAATATCAAACAATAGTGTAAACATTAAACCAACAGCATACCTTCAAAGGATGACTAGAAATATTGCACGTGATCTCAGTATCTGTACCAGAGTTCACATTTAACACCAGCTTTTCCTTCATAGATTTTCCCTTCACCACTGGCACAACATGAGCCGGAAAAGTGAAAGGCACAGTGAGGCAGAACTCTAGACCTTGGTACAACAGTTTCTGAGACCATCTAATGTTTATATTTATAAGCGACCCTCCCTCAACCTTAAAATGTAGTTTCACATTAAGAGTTAGTTAATTGGTCTAAAAAAATTTGTGCCTGCAGAATCATATTGCAAAGTTCTCGGGGAAACCTGGGAGATTTTGAATGTATACGTGTTGCCTTTCATTAAAAACCCGTTATTTGTCTTGGTTATTTTTTCTACGTCTTTTTCATTTTGAGGAGTTATGAACTGAGTAGAATATGATCTTCTTGGGATCTCCACCTCAATACCTAGAACTGAACCCTGTTAGACAAACCATGTTCTTCTCAGAACTAAAATAGGAAAATTGATAGTAGGGCTGAAACCACTTCAGATAGGAATATCACATACAACAAAGAATAGAGAGTTAATATGGACCATCAAAATAGGCTATTAAAACATAATCTCAAAGCTAATGAAGTTAAGACAGAGTTCAGCTTTGAACAAAATTGAATCGACAACCCGCAGCCATGGGGCTGATGCATAGCAAATCCACGAGCTAGCTGACTCTTTCATGTATCAGTGATATAAAGCTGAACCGGCTGGAAAGAACACCAACTTAAAATGGATACAACTTTTGATTTGGTAAGAGTAACAGGGCCTGCTTTATATGAACAAAAAGCTCTCCACGGGTTGACACTCGGGCTCAAATTCGTTAATCTGAAGCCCAGGTTATAACTCTTAAGATCTTCCCTCGCCTTTTGAATTTTTCTTGATTTTCTCTTAACAATTAAAATGCGTGAACCCAGAGCTGTAACTAATCCACACACGTTGAACTTAATTTTAAAGCTGTCAATTGGCAATGGCTAGTTACCTGCCAATGTTAGACTTGCCTACAAAAGACACCTATAAAATTCATTCATTAATATCAGATCGTGTCTCTTAACTGTGACTGTGTGTGTACAGTTAGGTATGTTTGTTACTTCCGTTCTGTGTCAATGGCGGTCTGTTTGGTCATGATGATTAGATAGTATTCAACAGCTGGAACAACCATAAGGATGTATGCATGCATCATGCTACACAATGTTGTCATGCCCAATCAACCAACTAAATATGAGGTGTTATGATAATACTACACAATAAGCATTCTTGAATTCTCTCTTCCCTTATTGAGTTCGTTCATTTTTGTTCAAGTTAAGGAAAATAGTCAAAAAGCGTAATGCTTTAAATAAAATAAACAATTCCTCCTAAATAATATCACATCTTATTATTCCTGTTTTGTTATATCATTTGCAACTGAACTGGAAAATACTAACAAATTTGCAAACTGAAGTGGAAAATATTAACAAATCTGTTTTGGCACACACTTACTTTTAAAGAGTTCTTCGTTTTATAATAACTGCACAAAAGTAAAAGACATAATTAACAAACACGAAAATGCTGCTCCAAAGTCAATTTCCATTTCCCTTTTGAAGTCAAACGTCCACACAAATAGACCAATAAATTAATGTCTAAAATTACGCAAAAATCCGTATTATGTGATGAAAGATCACATATAACACTCAAACTATTTCTATTTTGGGAACATTAACTAACTACGAATGGATTAAAACTTGAAGAAGGATTGAACTTAATTTTATCGAATAAGAAAATAAATAAATTAAGTAATTAATTAACCAACATTACCTGCTCACCCATCGGAATCGCGATTCTGCAATCGCAACGTGCGCTTGAAGCTATACAATGAACGCGCCAAAATCCGCTAACCCTAACGAACGCAGTGTCCAAATAACTGTCAACTTCCATTGTAATTCCATGCATATGCAACGGAACCATCGCCGGTGGATCACAATGTCCGTACACGTACGGCTGGTAGCTACAAATATCCGGATTATCGACGGTAGAAGGATCTACTACCACGGCGTAAACCATCGGTGCTGTCGGGAGATGATTAACCGGCGACCGCAACGACGAGACCGATGAAGATGATGATAACGACTTCTTCATGGAAGGAGACTTTGGAGCAGACATGGATGCCTTGGCTTTCCCGTAAGATATCCGTTTACATAGCTGGAGTCCCATTTCAACTGATCTAGAGAAGTCGTCGACGTCCATCGGAAATTCGCAAGAAAAGATGGTGATTAATGATCGATTGACAGTCGGTGAGTGAGTCAGAGTGTGTGTCTGGGAGATGGAAAAGGTGAAGGTAAAAAAAAGAAAAAATAAAGAAGGGGCGATATGATTTGGTATATTGGGGGTCACGTTCTATAAAGGACGAAGGTTTCTTTCCTTTTTGGACTTTTGTGATTGGAGACAAATTGACGGATTCACACGCTAGGCATGTTTAGTTTTCGAGTCAATCGTAATTTATCAATTCATAATACCATATAATAACATAGTTATTATTACGAAGTGATTGGTGTTTGAATACCTTATTTTGTTTTGATCTGTAACTTTGTAACTTTTGCTACCATCTTGCTAGTATTCTTTCTATCTTAATAATATTTTATGTTGCTAGTTCGGAGTGATAGTCATGCTGAAGCTTCGGGTCTAGTAACTTTCGTTGTTCAAAAAAAAATATATAATAACATAGTTATTTAAATTTAAGTTAAATGCATTAAAACTTAGAAAGGTTAAAATACCCATGAATAATAAATTATACATATATAGATACAAATGTTTATGCACTATAGATTATAATGTATGACTCATCACCTCAATCTAATTTAATGGTAGAATATTTAAAATGGGAGGTGATCCTCACACAATAAATTTTAGTCATGCACAACAATGTACAAGCAGTTACTACATATAGTACATGTTGATGATGCATAACATTGTTGTGCATGACTAAAATTTGTTGTGTAAGGATCACCTCCCATTTAAAATATAGGAGAAAATCCCCTTCGGTGTTTGTTGGATGCAAGCATTCCGAATGACAACATAAATGGTTATATTTAAGAGCTTGTTATCGTCTCTAACTACTTTATGTTTGAGTCCAGGACTGTAACAACCGAACGAACACAAACTAGGGTGTTCGTTTATTTAACTTTAGCCGAACAAGTAAACGAACATGAATGAATTTTAGTGATTGTGTTCATTCGTTTAACTTTAGCCGAACAAATAAATGAACATGAACAATATACTCGAATGAGCATTTGTGTTTGATTTTTAAAAGATTGGTTAGTTCGCGTATATTTTTGTTCGTCCATTTAAATGGTAAACAAATGTAAACTAAGGGACACACGTTATAATACAAATTCACAATTATTAAACACAAATAAACACAATATATAGTCACACACACACACACATATAATATAAATATATATACATATATTTATATAAAATATAAACAAGCATAAACGAATGAATAACCGAACGTTCACGAACATAAATGAACGAATGGAAAATCTTGTGCATGTTTGTTCGTTTATCAAACAAACGAACAAAAACGAACTTCCTGCCGAACAATTTCACGAACGGTTCTGATTCATTTACAACCCTAAGTTTGACTATTTCGCTATGGAACGGTCTAACGTATTTGAGTAAGGTTTGGTGTATTGTATACACTAAGGCGTAATTAGGTGCATAATTATCTATGATATGTCGTATTTTTTAAGCGCGTTAACGGTATTATGCTATACGGACTTGATATATAGTTATTTAGCTATAGTGAATTTTTTCTTAAAGAAAGTTATAACAAATAGCTAGATATACGGAAAATAAAGAAGAATAATGATGCATTATAATATGAGTTTATAATCATGTGTTTTTTTAATATTTGTATATGTATATTTGTAATTTATATACAAAAATTTCTTCTTAAATTATTTCTAATAAAACAATCATCATGACTTTCAAAAGAACCTTGACTATGTCACCACGCTATATTTTGATAACTTTGATTATAACACATAAGCCAAAACATAGTTTGACATTCACGAAAAACATAATAAAATGAAATTTTTGTTTAAAAAGGTTATTCAGCCATTATTATTATTATTATTTTTATGTTATATATAGTATAAAAATAAAATTAATTTTTTAATTGTAAAACGGAATAAAATTTAATAAAATCAAAGTGTATGAATTTTATATTGATAGTTGGTATTATTAAAATTCTTCAATTATTGAAGAATTTATGTATTATTTATTTTTAGAGTTATGTGGACAAAAGTATATTGAAATAATCCTATTTTAATATTGTGTGTAACTAAACTTTGTTAATATTAATATAATAATTTAAATGAAAATTAAATTATGTGTAATACCTACAAAGCACGTAAATGCTGATGTGAAGATCTGCAACTTGACCCCATCAACACCTCCTCACCACCACCACCACCACATTGTAAAGACCCATTTAAAAAAAATAAACTCATATTAACATAAATATTAATAACTTCTCCCATCATGATTTACAAATATTTTTAACTTTAATTACAAAAGATGATATTATATTCATCAAACATACGGTATTAGGTTAATATTGTTTCGAAAGGACATATAAAGTTAACAAAAACAGGAGCCGTCCATTGAACTTCAAGCCATCGGAGCTTTACCTTTATTCTTTCCAGACTTACCTGTAAATATTAAAATAACAATTGATAAGCGAAAGCTTAGTGAGCATACCCAATAACCACATTCAACACATAAGCACGTAAGATCGAATTGAATACCACATTAAAACTCGGGATCAATTACGAATACTAATCCCCAAGTTAAGCTATGTACAAACAAGCTTTCTAATTAAGAGTTCGCATAACACGTTGGATCAGTAAGAGCACATAACATGCATACATACTTTACATTCACAAATAGGTATTAAGTATACTCATATTGATATGTTGGTCAATAACAATGACACCTTTTTTCTGCTTATAATTAATATATTAACCTAACCACAATATCTAATAGATACAATTACTTTAAAAAATTTATTACTGGAAAATGTCATACACGGCCGTGTATAGCTACGCGGGCTATGTACCTATACACTACATGACCAGATGAATGGTACATGGCTTGTGTAGGTTAAGGTCCTACACAGGCCTTGTACCCCTCCACACGGCGGGTATGGCCTACACGTCCTTGCTACACGACATACCAATAGCTACACGGGCCGTGTAACCCTCGTACACAGCCAGTGTACTTCGTTTAAATTGTTGTATTATTGGGCAATGCACCTCAAATTTGACTATGATGCTGCTAATAGTGTGTCCCACACACTAATAACAACTTATTTAGTTGTTTTTTAGCATCAATTCATCATCATAATCATAAACTATAACTGGCCAGCTAATTACATCAATATCTTGGCTAACTGATAGCTAATGACATACAGTTCATTGACAAATACCTTAATCCTTGCTAAACACAATTGTTGTAACACCCGCGTTTAGGGTCTAGTCGGTTCGTGGCGGTGGTAAGTTATTTAATTGCTTATATTAGTATATTTGATTGTTTATAATTATCTGCTATTTATTTATATATTTATTTGATGCTTACTTGGTATTTAAATTGGACCGCGAGATAAGAGGTAAAAATATTAGTTTAATATTTTTATATGGTATTTGTATCATATGATTCGTTTTTATACGAGGGTCCCGAATAATACCTCGTTGCTTGTTAATGACTTGAGTAGGACCGCTTTAATTAGGTTCTTGTATGCTAGATAACAGTATTTGACACTGTGTGTTGTTTTAAATGAATTCCCAGCCAACTTTTGTGGTTATATTGACTTTGAGAAGTCAAGTTTCTTCATTTGTGTGTGTGTTTGCTTTCTTGGTGAAGTGAAAAGAGAAGCTTTGTTCTAGCCTTTAATTTCTTGATTGATTGTGTTCTTTGTTGCAAAATCAAGGTTAGTTCATAATTCTTAACATGATTTGATTAGTTCTTGATAGTTCTTGATGGGGTTTTGAAGAAAACATGCTACTTGATTTTCTAGGGTTCAAGATTCATGTGGGTTTATACCCAATCCGAATTTGGTTTATGTTTATACAAGTTCTTGAAGTATTATTTACTGATTTAGAGTTGGGAATATGATGATTTATGTGTATTTTATGTACTTGAGCTTCAAACCCATTAATGGAGATTTTGAGTTCAAATTGAGGATTAGGATTTATGATTTGATGATTAGAAATGTGTTTTGTTGTTCCTTATATGTTAGTTGATGTTGTTTGAATGTTTGGAAGTGTTATTATTCGATTTAGCTGCCTGGAAATCGAGTTTTATGTGGGTTTTTGGCTGCTGGTGCGAGAAAACAGAAACTGCAGTTTGCTGTTCGTAAATTTACGCGGCGCGGAGGCTATGGGTGGCCGCGGCGCGAGATTTACCTGCACAGCTCTGCAAGTTCTGTTTTGCTTCGTGTTTTCTTGTATGCTGTTATTTGCTGCTAGTACCTATTACATGCATGGTTATAGGATATGTATATATGAATGGTTTTGATGAGGAAACATGTGTAGAAAGATATGAATTAATTATGCTTAATTCATGATATAAGGCTACTTTAATTTTATGAATTGGACTTTAAATGTGTTTTGTTGGTTGTTACACATTGTTGGTAACATATATGGATATCTTAATTGGTTTTGGAAATTTTCCATATTGATTATATGAGTTTTGTGTAATGGCTTAGTTTTGACCCATTTGTGTAGCTACTTGAATTATTGAATTAATTGAGATTAGATTCACTAATTTGGTTGTGTTGTGTTCTCAGGGAATCCGAAGCCTCAGTGAAATTAGACAACTGAGTTTGGTGGGTGTCAAGGACACAGGTGAGTGGACTTTAATGCACCGGTGGTTTTAGTTGTAACTGTTATGGTTACATGGATTTTATACAATTAATCATGTGATAGACTATTTAGTCTGATTTGATTGTTTGACTGGTTATGTGATGATTATTGAAATTGTGTCCAAGATATGAGTATCAAGGCATGAAATTGTGCTCATGATGTTTGTGGCAGAGGTCAGCTAAGCGTGGTTTTGGGCTGGGTCAGTTGCTTCTGGTTAGGCAGTTTTAGATCCTCTGTTGCATTTGTTGTAGCAGAGGGGGTTTAACTGTGCCAGTTAGCAGATGGCTATCGGTAGATCATTGCTATGGCCAGCATTGGTCGTAGGCTCGGCAGAGCCGCCGGTCCTTTGATATTTGAGATAAACTGTTCTTGTGATCGTTGTGGTTCTGCTTTAATTGCTTGTGACTTGATTTCCATTCACTTAGCTTTGTGCTAATTCCCCACCCTAACTCTCTGTTTCAGGTTTTGAGAGCACGGTAGGTTGCAGCTTTTGTGTACAGGGAAAGTTTGACCGTAGCTCTGATATTTTGGGTGTTAGAATGATGAGCCATACTTTATGAAATGTTTTGTAACACTAAATGAAGTACTGTATGTTTGTACAGTGTTGGTTTTAACTTTTGATGTTATTTCCTTTTTAGTTTTATGACGTATTACTTCCGCTGTGATTTAAAAAAAAAAATATGGCTTGTATTTTTGCGGTGTTATAATTGTTTTCTTCAAATTTTGCAAAAATAGGACATGCAATAGCTAGCAATTTTCTCCAGATCTTTCTCCCCACCTCTAAATGTATAAAATTGCTAAATTTCTATTTTTAATGTATATAATCACAACTTTGGCCATATAGCACATCTAGTCCATCTTGTTTAACTCTTCCTTAGCTTTTGTCAATTTAAATCCCTCAATCTTTTTTTTTTTTTGAAAAGCAAAATCCCTCATCTTTATTTATGTATAGAAACACATTTATAAAATTTAATAAAATTGCTATAAATAACAAATAGTTAATAATAACATTTTTTACCTTGGGGTGTTACAATCATATGCTTCTTCTTCAACCACCACCACTTTCTTTTTCAACCACCACCACCTCCTTTATCCACAATCACCACCATTGCTGCCACCACCTTCTTCTTCAACTACCAACGTTCCCGCCACCTCCATATTCAACACTACAACCACCACGTCCTTTGCCTTCAACCACCATACCCGTTACCTCCATCCTGCATCTTCAAGAGTATGTTCATTAACAAAACCCTAAAAACATATTTGAAAATGAAATCGAGTTTATAAGAATAAATTAAACCCTAAAAACTGTTCAAAAACGAAAACGAAATCGACTTTCACGGTCGATGAAAACCCTAACAAATCTAATCGATTATTGATAGGGATCAGTGATTACAACTAGGTTCCCTCTACTTCTATAATTTAAACTAATTTGGAGCGACTGACTGTTACTTCATCTATAAGTTGTTCAATTGAAACCCATATATATAATGAAGGGGTCCATATATGAAACCCAGAAGTAGGTGATGGTGGTGATGATTGAAGACGGAGAAAGAGGCGCAGTGGCGGTGGTGTTTCCATACAAAGGATGTGTCGGTGCTGGTTTCTTGGTGGTTGAATAGAGAATCGAGAGATAGATCTGTGAATTCGTCGCAAGTTCATCAAGAAATCATATGATTTGCATATTTAAACATTGATTCATGGCTTCTTAGAGTTTTCTAATGTGCAAATCTATGGTGAACCCATTGATGCTCTTGAAAGATGATGATGAGAACGAGTTCATTAGGAGAAAAAAAATAAAAATAATAATAATAATATTAATAATAACATAGAATTTTAATAAATAATATAAGTAGTTTATCACTGTAAGAACGAAAAATTTTTCTTTTATATTAAAAGCACAGTAAGTTATTTTATTTAAAAGAACAATTTATAATATTTGTGTCGTTTATATTTTGGTAGTTGCATTTGTAATGTGAATGAATGTTTGTATGTTGTTAAGTTATATACTTGATTGGTATAATGAGATTATGAGAAGACATCTCATGATAAAAATACAATTATTAGTCCATTAATAACAATGTTAATATTTAGAGTTAATTATCAAATTAGTCATTTAACATAGTTATTTCTTCCATTTTGGTCTTTTAATTTTGGGAGTGACCAAAATGGTACTTTAACTACCACTTTATCACCAAAATGGTCCATCCGTTAGTTGACTGTCAGTTGACTCTGTTAAGTGAGGTAAAATGACATTTTTACCCTTATCTATTAATTAAAATCAGATTTAATAATATTTAATATTATCAAATTTATTTATTAATTAATATTTATTATATACCACTTTATCTCATCTCTCTCAGCTACATTTATCTCTCTCATCTCTCTGACTGTCGATGTTTACAAGTAGCAACCACCAGACACCACGACTACCACCACCACCAGACACCACTGAAGATCTGGTCAAAGGCGTCGCCGCCTCACCTCTCGTTCTCACGGTGAAAACACCGTTGCAGCTCCTATCTCTCTATACTTCTCTTATCTCTATCTAGTCCCAACCACCACTTACCACCACAAAAGACATAAATAGATATGGATGTTTGAACAAAAGCTAGGGTATTGAAGCCTAAAACGAAGAAATCAAGGAATACCACCGACACCGCCTCAAGAAACCAAGGAACTCTACCGGACACCACCTCATCCTTCTCTATCTTTCTCATGGTGAAACCCTAGATCGCTTTCAAAATCTTGAAAACCCTAGATGTCGAGGGTGGGTGGTGGCGCCTGAAACCGTAGATCTCGATCTGAACCACGCCGGCCAGATCCCTAGATCTCGAAAACCCTATATCTCAATCTGAACCATGCCGGCTACAACCACCACCACAGTAACCACCACAACTTCTTCGACTGGATCGGGATCTGAACATCTTCATCTTCTTCATGGTGAGGTATTTTGTGGTTGTGGCGGTGGCGGAGTGCCAGAGAGAAAGAGTTAGATGGCGGTGGTTGTTGCGGTGGGCGGTGGCTGTTGGCCGACGGGGGCTGTGCTCAAGGGTGGTGGGGTCGGTGGTGGTTTGGTGGCCGACGCCGGTTCTCTGGTGGCCGACGCCGGTTCTCTGGTGGCCGACGATTGAGTGTGTGAGAGAGAAAGAGAAAAAGGAGGGATAGAGAGAGAGTGACAAATGTCTGTGTGTATTGAGAGAGGGGAAGAAATTCATGAATATTTTTTTATAATTTAAAAATAATTAAATATTACTTTAATCAATAAAAAACAAAAAAATAGTAAAAGGACAAAAATACCCTTGGTTTAATGGGGTTGACTAACAGTCAACTGACAGTCAACTAACGGATGGACCATTTTGATGACAAAGTGGTAGTTAAAGTACCATTTTGATCACTCTCAAAGTTAAAGGACCAAAATGAAAGAAATAGCTATGTTAAAGGAACAATTTGATAATTAACTCTAATATTTATCGATAAACATTTAAAGTGTTGTAACTTTAGTTACACTTAACAAGTGCAATTATAGAGACTGTTATTTTTACAACATGAAATGAATACGGACCACACAATTGCGAATTAAATGAAATGAGTACGGTCTATCTTACACTTTGAATAATATATGACGATATTATTTAAAACTCGAGAAAAAGTAGATAGTCATATTAATTGTTGAATCACCGGTCCCAGGATGTTGACATGTTGGACTTTATAACAGCCATATATGTATATGTTAGAATATCAACTTTTTTGTCATGCATGTGTAAGTGGCCATTAAAACTTAAATTATTGAATTTGGTATAATCAAAATTCAAAATTACAATTAAGAAATTAATATTATCAGGGTTTACGACTTGGAGATTACATACTTATGTATAACGACTTTATAACGCCTAATCAGACAGAATATAAATTAACATAAATGTTAAGTCCTATATATACGTGTTCGTTTTCTACGCCTTCACCTTAACTCTCACCAAGGGCGTCTTGTGAATTCATTGGGCCCTGTGCGAAGAGAAATTATGGGTCCTTCTTTATAAACACACACGAGGGCGGAACTATGCTAGGTCCGGTGGTGACATGGGCCACGGTTCAATTTTGCAAACAAAGTTAGAAAATTTTAACTTTTCCAAGCCAGTGTCACCAGTGATTTGATTAACAAAGCTTCACATAGATTGTTTTAGATTTAGGCCCTAAAATACCAGAACGACATCTGAGACCTCGTTAACTCGACTGGATTAATAGCAAACCCGAAAAAAAGTATTCAAAGAATACCCTCAATCTAAATAAAATTTATTTTTATCATTACATAATGCTACCATGCAACAAATATCTCGAGTCCACCCCTACACTCACGCACACTCACACACACACACATACACACACACACACACACACACATATATATATATATATATATATAGCTAAAATCAACCAGAACGGTAGTATAAATAGTTTATCTTATATAGTTACTTTAATCATTAAGTTTTCATAGCATTATTGTAAGCAAAGTTGTGAATCAACTTTTCGTAATAAATACCCTCTAGGATACGAATCTCAAGAACTATCATTATCAATTGTTGTGATATCCTGGATTGTCAGTAATATTTTAACATTTAAATTTTGGAAAACTTGTTTATACATTTGTCAACATTATCGTAATAGTCAACAAGACTCTATATGCAATAATTGCATTAAGAAGACAATTGTCTTGTTTCAAATAATTTAAAGCAATGTTAGTTTGATAGTTTAAATACGTAAAAACGTGTTAAACAACTTTAACTACATATAAAATTCATTTGCAGCAAGATCATTATACATGCTACTTCAATTGGCTACAATTATGACTTAAGATCTTTGTTATCAAATTTCTAAAATCTACTTTTTGGCTTACGTAAAAATTATTTAAATATGAGCTTCTTACTACATCTATCTTAAGTGGACTTTGAAGAATTATAACGTTATACAAATATATCATATAGTATAAAAATTGGGCCCCCTATGAAACATGGGCCTTGTGCGGTCGCACCTCCTGCACTCCCTCAAGGACACCCCTGAGTCTCACGGTCGTAGGGTGTTGGCTTACCATGTAGGTATAAGTGACATTAATGCCCTCGGGTGGTGTAGTGGCATAGGTGGACTTAGTAGTATATTGATGGTAGTATAGTCACCAGTCAATTTTGTAAACAGAGTAGAAAATTCAAGCTAGTGTTATCACTTTAACTTTGAGGTGTTACTAGTTTGATATTACCATAATCTAATAAAAAATAATTTTTTTAAAAAAATAATAAGATATAGTTCGATCTTAAATTTACATCTTAAAAACACTTTATTTTACTTTAAAAATAACACTTTAATTAAGAGGACATCACATGTGTTTTGTTTACATTTGCCCTAAAATGCAACAACCGAAACTTCATTAACTTGATCTGATTAACCAGAACCCGAAAAAACACTAAACAAAACTCTCAATTTTTAATTTAATTTATTTTTATTATTATATGGTGCCACCAGTGGAAAAAAAAATCTTATGTCCGTCCCTGTGTGCTAGTGTTCAATAGGCAAGTATGGAATATGCAACATAACTGGGTATTCAAGATAAATACAAAAACATGTTTGTTTATAAATTAAAGTGAGTATAAAAGAAATCATTCTATGTTCAATGTGAATTGTCTTATTTTCACGATGCTTATCGGTACTTCTCCTTCATTCAAATAAAGAACTGAGGATCAACTTCTTTGATATATCTTGGAATTGAGAATAGGTATGAAAGTGATCCATTTAAATTATGTGATTAAGGGGGTGTAAAGTGTGAGGGATTTTTGGTGTGTGTGGTCATCATTATGGTGTGATGGTATATGGTATCATTATTTTATTAAGTGGTAGGTTGAGTGGTTTAATAAATAAATTGACGTAACAACGTGGTTGTCTGTCTACTCTAATAGGAGCACCGTCACAGTTATAATTGTTATCACTATCATTACTGGTCATCATGTTGGCATCACTAACCCATCAATAACCAATTGCATTGACCACTATTATCATTAACCGTTACGTTAACATTACTTACTTTTTTATTTTTACATTTCTATTAAAACACATAATATGTATAAAATAAATACAAGATTAATGTTTCTAAGAAATACAAGTTAACTAAAATATAATAAAACAACTAAAATTATATTCAAACTAAAATACTAGAATACGATAATTAACTAAAACTACAATACAATACAGTTAAGTAAAGAAAACTAAAACCACAACGAGATGGATTCGGTGCTACTAACATAACTAAAAGATGAGCTAGATTAAATAACATCAAAACTCTCTAGCCTAAAGGCAAATAAGCAACTCGAAATTAATGTTAAAAATCAAGAACCTCCTTGTAGTTATGTAGTGTGAGGTGCAGTAATACAAGTCAGCAAATTTGTGGAAGGTTCCTTGTATGAACATAAATAAACTCGAAATGTTTCAGCCTGTGATCTCGAGATCAATAACCGTGTAATTCTCGCTGTCACGATAATGAGGAAACAGATACTCTTCAACTTCCCGTTGTAATAGCAATTTACAGTGATTTAAGTTGGGTGAACCAAGAAATTTGTAGATAATGATAGAGAAGATGCAGATCAAATGTAAGAAAATTGAATGAAAAGGTTACTGTACGTGACGAGGCAGAAGATAACTAGTAGGTCACGAGCTTACCGTAATCCAGACAATGATCTTGAAGCCTCGTTTTGGTTTGTTGTGATCTATCACGGCTCCCATTGAGATTGCTCTAAGTTAGATTTGTACGTAACTCAAATAATACCAACATTATTTTTTATTCTCGTCTTTTTATTTTATATAATATATTTTAAACTTAGTTTAATTATGTAATAATATTTTCCTCTCTTTTCTTATTTTCTATTTGCATATATAGGCTTATCCTCAATTGGCTTTAGATCCAGTTGTCACTATGCTATATATGTTCTTCGTGATGATTTTTGTATCTATACAATGCCCTTATTATGCAAGATTTGTACGTAGCCTTACAGAGCTTACTCATGCTATGGTATCGCTTGTGTCAAATTATATATATAACACTAGTTTAGATACCCGTGTATTACACGGGTTTGTTATATATAGCTTATAAATAATAAAAAAACACAGAACAATTACTAAAGAAATAAAATACAAAATCAGATATAAATCATAAATTGGAAATTTTAGCAAAAGTAAGAATTATTAGAACCTTATCTTCAGCATTATTATTATTAGCTGTAATATAAGACTACAATCTTCTTTTCAAAAAAAAAAATATATATATATATATATAAGGCTGCAATCTCAAAAAGTTTAGATAGTTGTTATGTTGGTCTATATTTAGAGATCTTAATTTGTAAGAACTTTGTATGTCAATCTTTGAGACTTTTCTTTTATAGATATATATTTGTTGTTCATGAAATAATAAGTTAATTTTGTCTTATTTTATTGTTTTTATATATTCTCAATTCAATTATTGGCATACACTATAGCCATATATTATGGTATTTAAAAAAAAGTTACATAGAGACCGGTTTTAAAACAACAGGTCTATAAATAATACCATTGAGAGTGTGGATGAATACCGGTCTCCACAGTAAAGTTAACCGGTCTTTATGTAGAATTTGATTAGGGCCACGTATGATAAAAACCGGTCTATATGTGATTTTGGAGACCGGTTTATAACCGATCTTTATGTTATAGATAAGATCATCCCTATTAAAACCAAAGGAAAATCGGTCTTTTTATCCATTAAAACCGGTCTAAAAGACCACCCCTAAAGGAAAACCGGTCTTTTTATCCATTAAAACATGTCTAAAAGACCACCCCTATTAAGACCAAAGAAAAACCGGTCTTTTTATCCATTAAAACCGGTCTAAAAGACCACCCTAATAAGACCAAAGGAAAACCGGTCTTTTTATCCACTAAAACCGGTCTAAAAGGCCACCATTATTAAGACTAAAGGAAAACCGGTTTTTTATCCATTAAAACCGGTCTAAAAGGCCCCCTATTAAGAACAAAGGAAAACCGGTCTTTTTATACATTAAAACCGGTCTAAAAAAGCATGCGTATAATAAAAATGGGACACGTGGCAGATGTACAATGTATTGAAAATGAGCGGGAAAATGAGAAAAATGATGCCTGAAAAATGAACATGTGGCAATTAGTTAGATGTTTATTAATATTTATTATTATTATATTATAGATTTGTCAGGAATAAACAGTAACTTTTCCCTTAAAGGTTTTATATTTCTTAGCTGCAGGAGATTATTATATTTGATTTTGGCGGATGGTAAGCATGACATTATTCAACCCTTAGGGGGCGTTTGGTTCAAGTATTGATTTTGGGAGGAATGAGATTTATAATGGGATTGGGATTTGGGGGGATTTGCATTTGGAAGGATTTGCAATCCATTGTTATGTTTGGTTCATTTTTCTTAGGTGGGATTTCCACCACCACACAACCTCCAAATCTGCCACCATCCAAGAGGAGCCACCACACCACCACCAACCACCGCACCAGCAACCCGTCACCACCTCTGTCGAATGCTTCTTCAATTTGGTTTCTTCGATTTGGTTTCAGTCGATTAGGGTTTTTGCGAAGGAAAACAACGGTGGCGAAGGGGTGACGGCAAAGGGGCGACGGCGACGAACAACAAAGACGGCAAAGGGTTTCTTCGATTTGGTTTCAGTCGATTAGGGTTTTTGAGAAGGAAAACGACGACGGCGAAGGGGTGACGGCAAAGGGGTGACGAAGGCGAACAGCAAAGACGGCTAGGGTTTTTGCGAAGGAAAACGACAACTAGGGTTTTTGCGAAGGAAAACGACGGTGGAGAAGGGGTGACGGCAAAGGGGTGACGGCGGCGGCGAAGGGCGACGATGGTGGCGAAGGGCGGCGGCAAAGGAGCGACGGCAGTTCCTGTCGACTAGGCTCGCCGGAGCGTTGCCGGAGGAAATCCTTCACCTATGGGATTTCAAAATACCATGGGTGGTGATTGGTGAAGGGATTGAAGAATCCTTCAGCTAAGGGATTTCAAATATTCTTGGGATTTTGATTCCTCCCTCATATTTACAAACCAAACATGGTATTTGGGAGGATTTCAAATCTCATTCCCATAAAATCCTACGAAATACCATGAACCAAACGCCCCCTTAGGTCCCAAGTTCAATCCTCTCTAGCTACACTTTTTTTTTAACTTGCGCCTGCTTTCTTATCTTTTTTTACCTGCGCATTTTATTTTTTGACATGCGTTATTTCTTTCTTTTAACTTTTAAGAGTATATCACTACATTGTATTATGCTCTTATTATTATTTTATTTTACAATAAAAAAAATTTCTCTTATTACTTTTAAGATATAATATCCGATGTGAATATAGATATATATTTGTGACTATATTATTTTTATCTACATTTTATATAAGTTTTGGTATTAAAAAATAAATTCACTTCAATAAATATTATAATATGTTATTATTTACGTAACAAAGAGAAAAATACGTCGAATGTGATGTTTAAAAGTTTTTCAGTTTTTGCAGTTTTATTTTAAAATTTGTGTTTAAATGTTATTTTTATGTTTCGTTTATACTAAAACCCCGCCGCAACTCACGGGTAAAAGGAATTTTGTTACCCCTTATGAATTAAACCACTCATGGGATTTCTTCGAGAAATCGTTTAAGCAATTCTGGTGGTAATCAATACAAATACAGAGAAGGTGCTCAAGAGGTGTGTTGGGTAATGGATCTAGGGTTATAAAGGCTTGGAATTATAGTTTTCATAATCTTCATCTCTCTATCCTTGTGCAGATGTTAAAATCTAGGGAGGATGTTAAAAACACAATCTCTCACAATCCCCCAAAATAAAAGCTTTTTCAAATAGCTTATGAATTAATCAACCTCAGTCTTAAGTCTTAACCATAATCCTAGCTTCAGCTGTAGCCTCATCTAATTTCGTCAAACCCACCCAAAATAGTTAATAGTCATCACAACTAGCATTGGATGAGTATCAACTTTGTAAATTTCATGTCATTCTGCTTTATACATTAACAAGGAGGCACCATAAAGAGCAGCAATATATGTTGCACACTGAACTCATCCTTTGCACCATATTCCCAATCATATATATTTCAGACACATACTCAACTAATCAAATTTCTAGCATTATATATGTTCATTCCATTTCTAAAGTTCTTACAAAAAGTTTTGTTACAATAACATTTACTTTGAGTTCCACCCTAATTAATGAATAAAGCTTAAGTTTAGATTGAAACTCATTTGGTAAGCGAGTCCGAGTTTTAAAGAGTAGGCTTGTTTAAGCTTAAACGAGTCTAAAAAAGTTTTATATATATATAGGGTAGAGATCCGGTAAAAAAAATGTTAAGATACTAAATGTAAGGAGAGATCTCAACCATCAGATCTCTCCCAAGTCAACAAAAAAAAGTCTAACAGATCCATTTAAATTCGGATTAAAAAATAAGAAAAAGGGCATAAAGGACAAATCAGATAACAAATAACACGGGAACAGTTAACGCGAAGCCCTAGAACCGCCGGTCGTCTATCACACTCGTCGTCGCCGGCCAAAAGCACAACACAGTCACCGTCGATCAACTGTTTCGTCGGCCAGATGCACAAAAACATCACCGTCGCCTAGATGCACATAGTCACAAAACCACGACCACCCCGTCGGTTCTCTGTTTCGCAGGCTAGATGCACAAAAAAACCTTCGATTCACAGCATCGGATAGTCACAAACCCACGACCACCCCGTCGGTTCTCTGTTTCGCAGGCTAGATGCACAAAAAAACCTTCGATTCACAGCATCGGATGCACAGGAGACGTGTAATATGTGCGAAAGCATATGAACGGATTCACATAATCGGATGCACAGATGAACGGCGGCGACGACGGTAATCTGTGCATCAGCATGATAGATGGAGAGATGGTGGTGAAACCCTAACCTGTGGTGGCGGCGAACCCTAATATTTGCGGTGTCGGCGTAACCCTAAACTGTGGTGGCGGTGTAACCCCTGTGCGAAGATCGAACGGACTGCAATGGGTTTCACGGTTTGGTCGACGGCGAACGGCATGGGGCAAACGACGGCTGGGCTTCGCGTTTCCGGCAGAGAACGAAAGAGTGAGAAACGGGAGACGGGAAGAGTGAGATACGGGAGAGGGTGTAACACTCTCTTTGTTGGCCTAGATTAATTAAGGTAATTAAATTAATTAATCTTGGGAGTTATAGTTAATTATGAGTTTACTTGCTATTATATGTTATTTAATAGTTGTTTGTTTAATTGGTTTATTTTATTATTTATTTGGAAATGATAAATTAATAAAATGATGGGGGATGTCCTTTGGTTGGGTTGGTCACGCCTTGTATAGGCAACCACTCTCACCACCATACTTCATTGTGTGTAAAAATAGACAAGTGTGTTTGTGTGTGTTCTTTGGGTTGCTCTCGGCCGAGAAGAAAGAAAGAAAGGAAGAAAAGAAAATCAACTTCAATCTTGTTTGCATTTAAGTTGAATATTTGAGATCGTCATAAGGTTAGATTACTGAAATGTAATTGTTGATTGTTCTTTAATTTCGGTTTTGTATGTATCTATGAATTCCGATTGAAGCATATATGATGATTTGATGATCATAGGACGTATACATGTTAGATTTTATGATCAATATGTGTTAGTTATATGTTTAGAATGATTTCTGGAAACTTGTATAACTTGAATGCATGAAATCAGTTTAGAAAATGAAGATTTAAATTGAATATGTGTTGAGTTATAAAGGACTCGGAATTCATAAGTATGAATTAGTCGGATTCCGCCCCTTGCTCGGATTCCGACTAGAATTGCTCATATGATATCAATTCGTGTAAAGTACTCGGATTCCGCTTTCTACTCGGATTGTGACCATTGACCGGATTGTCTGTTTACTCGGATTCCGCCTATTTACTCGGAATTGTATCTTTACTCGGAATCCGACTAAAACTCGAATGCCTTAATACTTTACTCGGAATCCTATTCTCTCGAAATTGGACTTTTACTCGGATTATGCCTTTACTCGGATTTGAATTATGATTCAATCGGATTTGGTCATTTACTCGGAATCCGCCTTTGCTCGGATTTGAAATGATCGGATTTGGTATAATCGGATTTGGACATTGTCGGATCGGTATTATGAATTGAAATTGTGTACATACATGATTTACATGGATAAATATGATATTTATTATTGGATCGGTATTATGAATTGAATACTGACTTGGGTTACTTCAATCTCAGGAACTGAGAAGACTCGGTGAATTTAGTCATCTGAGTGTGCCAAGGTTTTGAAGACTTTGGTGAGTGGAATTATATCTTCGGATATACAGGATATGATATCCTATTTGGAATGCTCTTGTTTGGATTGTATATACATGTTATTTGGAGACCAGTTTAGTCTGGGCCTTTGCTTGGGGGTGTAACATATCAGATCTTAGGGTGCATTTATTGTACTCAAGAAGACTGGTGTTGTTTTCACTGTTAGCTGGGCTATCGGTAAACCTTGGTTTTGGCCGACCATGGTTGTAGGTGCTTGCAACACCGCCGGTTCTCCTGAGATTCATGAGCTATTTGGTTTGGGCATATTTGCCTTGTGTATGTTTAGATATTTGTTCCCTCACTTAGCTTTGTGCTAATTCCCCACTAGATTGTTTTGCAGATCCTCTGAGGTGATCTTGATGCTTCGGGCTGGGAATATGGACATACCAAACTCTGATGTCAAGTCTTTGAAAGAGCCTGTTTTTGTATTAACACTGTATAAGTCTTTGTACATCAAACAAGTTAAATCTTTTGTATCTATTATGTAATTAAGATAATTATATGTAATTACCTTCCGCGTGCAGTATATATTATGTTTAAAAAGTACAGTGTTACAGAGGGGTAGAGTGAGAGACGTGTATTGAGATTTGAAAAAATGTGGGGAGATAAATATTAAGTATTCCCATATTACCCTTTTTACAGGTTTGCCACGTGTCGTTTCTCCTTACATTAAGTACCTTAATGTTTTTTTACTTGAACCTAATTCTCTCTCTCTCTCTCTCTCTCTCTCTCTCTATATATATATATATATATATATATATATATATATATATATATATATATAGGTAAGGTTATATCAAAAACCTCCCTTAAACATAGAACCTAAAAAACCTTCTCTGGTAATAACACGTGACACATAGTTTAGGGGCAAAAAGGAAATTAAAAAAAAACAAAATTGGCGTGTCACAGCCCTCCCCCCCCTCCCAAGCAACCCCCAACAAACTTTAAAAAAACATCCACTTACTTTAAATGATCATAACTCGTTCGTTTTTAACAATTTTAATCAAAAAATTATACCGTTAGATTCAGTTTTTCGTCCTCTTTCAAACAAGACCGGGCTTGATATATTTCAGAAACTTTTTTTTTTGAAATGCAAATTTTGCATTTTGAGTTCTGTTCATACTAAATACAAAATGCAAAAAATTGAAAAATGCAAAATATCATCATGCAGGTCATCCATATGCTTCCAAAATGCAAAATATGAAAATGCAAAATGCAAAATGCTTCCAAAATGCAAAATCCGACAGAAACACTACCTGCTGCTCAAATGCAAACAAAATTTTCATGTTAAAATTTTTTTTTAGAAAAATATGGGAAGAGTGATTTTGTTTGAAAGAGGATTAAAAACTAAAAGATTGGTATAATTTTTTTGTTTAAATTCACAAAACATAAAAGATTATGACAATTTAAAGTTTTTGGGGTTTTTTTTTAATTCCTAGGTTGTTGGGAGGGGCATTTTTTCATATTTACCCTTTTCTTTATAAATACATAATAATTACAGTTTTGTCATTGTTCAATCTCATCCATTGATTTTGATGATCTAGTGGTCCAGATTAGTTCTTTAGGTTCTTTGTTTAACACATGGTTCTTTATTGATCCATTTTCTATATATATATATATATATATATATATATATATATATATATATATATATATATAGAGAGAGAGAGAGAGAGAGAGAGAGAGAGAAAAGTTCATGCGAGAACCGTTGTTAGCGCGAGAACCGTGAGAACCAATCTAAGCCGTCCAATTCTCCATCCTTCAATGTCATTGTCCACCCATGAATTCCTCACATACACCCTGCCACACTATATCCCTCCACGCTCTCCACCCATGATACTTCCCATTGGTTCTCGCGGTTCTCGCACTAACAACGGTTCTCGCATGAACCATCCCCTATATATATATATATATATATATATATATATATATATATATATATATATATATATATATATATATATATATATATATATATATATATATATATATATATATATATATATATATATATATATATATATATGCGAGAACATATATATAGGGGATGGTTCATGCGAGAACCGTTGTTAGTACGAGAACTGCGAGAACCAATCTCGGTTCCTTGGATATGGGAAGTTTCATGGATGGTGAGCGTGGAGGGATAGAGTGTGGCAGGGTGAATGTGAGAAATTCATGGGTGGGCAATGACATTGAAGAAGGGGAAATTGGACGGCTCAGATTGGTTCTCGCGGTTCTCGCACTAAAAATGGTTCTCGCAAGAACTTTTTCATATATATGTATATATATATATATATATATATAATATATTATATTTAATATCTATATTTATTTGTATATATTGTTTTAGTAGAATTTTTAAAATAACACATAAACCTAAACAAGTCAAACTTGAGCTTTATATATAATATATCTTTTATATATATATATATATATATATATATATATATATATATAGAGCTCGAGCTAAAAAGTCTAAACAATTCTAGCTCAATACTATTTAAATCCTTTACTCTAATGGCGTCTAACATTGTTGATCTGGTCCTCTTTAGGTTGTTTCCTTTACCAAATGTGTCATATAGAAGCAACACGTTAATTACCAAAAGACGTATATATCAACAAAAAATACGATAAAATACAATATGATATATATATATATTTCATTTCTTTATTTCGTTATGTGATTGTTTTTATTCATTGTCATTTCATTTTCATATATATAATCAAACAGATTAAATACGATGATGGATGTAGTATGTGAACATGCAAGAGGTTGACCGATAGTGAAAGAGGATGTATATATAGGGGCCTCTTAATTGGGACGTACATGGCCGGTGTTGAAGTGACACTCAGATTTTGGCCGGCTCGACTTTTAAGTAAACGATTTTTATACCTTTTAATTATTTCTTTGTTTATTTATGATACATTAGATGTTAATAAATTAAATAACTATCTTTAACAACGTTAAGAGTCTTGAAACACACGTGTGGTATACTTCGTTATCAAATTAGGAAGGCGTATGATGTGGAATAAAATATTCTAAATTTTTCTCACTTATTATCGTACTAACTTTATTCTAATACAATAAGAAATATAATAATTTTGTTAAGAAAAATAAAAAAAAAACTACTTTTTACAAACATAGATGGTTATGTGTACAGCTATATACATATCATGCAAAAATTATATTATTTACAAAAAATGTGAGAAGTAATCTAGACCATATGAGGCTATCCGTTATACTCTCTCTCTTCCCTTTCCTTACCCACTGCCACATCAGCACCATATCATTTTTCTCCCATTCTCTTTCCTTTACCCGCCCTTACCCGTTATACATTTCCTTTAAAGTAAAAAAAAACTAAAAAGAAAAGCCGTGATTGTTGGGAGGGGTAGGGGGTGGGGTGTGAAATGATTGCTTCTACGCGAGTCTCAGAACCCGGAACCTTCACTTACCCGGCGAGTACTAACCACCTGAGGTGGTGTTCCCCTTGTTACTCTCGCCAACCCGTGGCCACACTCACCCACCGAGTACATCCATAACGGATGGACTGATTAAATGATTAATGGTTAAGATTAACTATATTAATTTAGTAAATAAATCAAAAGTTAAGGATGTTAATAAAATCAGTAAAAGGGTAATGTATTCATTAGACAACCCTTTTTCCTATCCCCTCTCTCTCTCTCCCGTATTACTCTCTATCTTCTACCTATCCTCTTTCAAAACCTTAAATATACACTTAATTTCTCCGAGCCCACTTCTCTCTTCTCTCTGACCGCCGACCACTGCCATCCCCGTAGACAACCATTGACGGATGCCATTGACGTCAACCTTCGTTTTGTTTTACCTCCATATGCGGAAGCCACAATCACCACCGTCCCTTGTACCTCCACACTCGCATACACTTCTTTCCCACCATCGCTGTTGGTCATAGACAACCTACGGCCACTAAGAGTCTCCGCCCATTTGTCCAACATCATGAAGTCAAAACCGCTACGAACCATCTATCGGGTGAAATCAAAACCACCACTGCCGTATCACGGCAGATCTGGTAATCTGGTCGCCACCTCATCATCGTAATTGCCTTTTAGTTGTCGCCGATGAACCACCGCCATCCGCTATGCCCCGCCGCCGCCACTCCATCGCAGTGAGTCAAACAAGGGCATAATGTGATCTGAAACTTTTTTAAATTTATGTTTTTTCCTGTTTTCTATTTTTTTTTAATTTGTTTATTTTGTATAATTATTGTAATTGAAGTACGGTAGTATTTTAAGTGTTATAGATTATTTTTATATTTACATTGTGTCTTTGGACAAATACAAATTACGTTCAGTGGTGAATTATAAAGTATTTTTGGTTGTTTATGGTTTGTTCATCATTAAACATGTATGTTGTTCAATAATAAACATGGTTCTTTTTATATTATGGTTTGTTGATCTTTATTAGAAATAACGAATTTTTTTTTGTTTTTGTCGTTAATAAACACAGTCAATAGAGATAAATAACGTTTGGTTGTTGAGTAATGAACATGTATGATATAAAAAAGAAAAGTTATTTTTGACATCATTATTCAATAATAAACAACCACGAATGATAGTTAAGGAAAAATGATACAGAAAAAAGAGAAATAAAGGTAAAGATTAAAAAGTGAAAGAAAAAGCATTTAATGACGTAACAATATAAATTCACAGTTTATTAGTGAACAAAGTCTAATAAACATAATATCTAATTAATCATTACTTTTAATATTTAATTGTGTTCATCGTTGGACACACTAAAATTGTTAAATTATTATTAAGTTATTTTTCAATATATTTTGTTTTTAAAAATTTAGAAGAGAAAAATAAGAGAGGAAAATAGATTGTAAAGAAAAATAAATGTTGTTTACTATTATACCAATTTGAATAAAAAAATAAAAAAACAGTATGATTACTCTCTGTTATTAGATCAAAATGCAAATAACTAGCTACTACCGCTTCTCTTAATTTACACAAATAAAAAACTTCTAGCATTAACCTTCCCACACACACACACATACACACACACACACACACACACACACATATATATATATATATATATATATATATATATATATATATATATATATATATTGATTAATATAGAATTGTTTGAGTTTATCTTTATCGACGTTCCCAATATTGATTCTTTTGTATATAGGTGTGTATCATTTTATTATATTAGTAACTTATTACCGCACATAAATTGATACTTATCTATTCCCACACTTACAGTTATCTTACTCCTTTATAACGCATTTACAACTTTTAAAACTTTTAATTTTTAAGTAATTGAAAGTACTAAACTACCCTCAAATCAAAATAAATGAAATTTGTTAAATGAAGTAATTATTAGATAGATTTAATGAGATTCATATATACTATTTTGTTGAACAAATCTTCCATAATAAGAAAATATTTAAAACATCAAGTGAGTGACAACTAAATTATTACAAAGTATTTTAACAAATAAAATATTTCATTATAAATATTCATTCACATAATAAATAGTTAAACTTAATTATAACAAAATGTGTATAAACAATCACGGATTTGAATAACCTATAACCTAAATTCATAAACATTTATTGAATTTAAAAGACTCAATAATTAAAAAAGACAAGTTGTTGAGCAAACTATTCGTCGTCGCGCATTGTCGTGGGTACCATGTTAGTTATTATTAAAACATATTGCACAATATAAATATTAAAGGTTCATTATAAAAAAATTACCTACACTATATTATACAGCATTTAGGTCATTATTTTGATATTTTAATTTTGAGTAAGTTGAAAGTACTATTTACCCTTATTTAAACCTATAAGGAAACTTAATTAGATTTTAAATACTATTTTTATAACTAAACAATTCATAATAAATCATGTCTTAAAAAGGTTAAGTCAATGCAAATTAATTTTTAACGTATATGATATTAAATTTAAAATAAAAGTTAAACAAAAATGATCTTCATTAAAATTATAGTTTAAATATTTTTTTCATATAATACATATTTTAATTTAAGTATTAGAAAATATGTATAGCTAGAACTCATAAACCTAAAAAAATAGCTAAAACTATATATATATACCAAGAAGAAACCGGGATCGGTTTTTTGTCGAGTTCGGGATATGGCTCGGAAGTGGTGGTGGTTTGCAAGATCCTTTCTAGCGGGTACTCGTCTTGCCTCATTGTGGGTGGATTATTACTTGAGCAACCCTAGGTAAGTAAAGGTATAAACTTCATCTTCATATTTGTGTTCTTGATGATGTTGTTCTTAGTTGGATAAATAATATGAATGTTCTTAGTTTTATTGCTCATATTATGATTTGCTTATACATACAAGAATTCGATATATATACATGTTTGTGATAAACAAATATTCTAACCCTTTAGGGTTTTTGGGTTGATAATTATTCAAGTTCCGCTTTATGAATAATTATAGTATTTATTTTCATCCTTAAGTCGGTTCAAACCAGTTTAATTATTGAATCAGTATGAGACATAGGAGGTGCTTTAAAACCCAACAGTGGTATCAGAGCCTCGGCTCAGTTTATCACAATGTGTATGTTATGTGATCTATTATTTTTTTTGTTCTTGTTCTTACATATACATGATCGAAAATAGGGATTAACAAGTTTGTTAATCTCAGTTTATTATTCAAACAGTTAGTTTTGAATATTAATGGTTTTGTGGTTTTAATCTTTAATCAGTATGGTTAAATCAGTTAGGTTTAACCGGTTAAAGAATTAAAATTATAAAGTTTTATTTTGTCGTTCATGTATATATGTTTGTATATGCATATATCGTTTTTGCATGATCAAATATTAATCAGTTTGGTTAATATTATTTTAAAGTTTTAATCAAACTAGTTTAAGTTTTGATTAAAGGATAAACTTTAAAAGTTTTGAAATCCTTGTTATTATTAACAAGTCATGTTGATAAGGTGATTTAAAGTTTGAATTGTTTAAAACAAGTTTTGTTTTAACAATAGTTTAAACTTTAAAGGTTTGAGGATTACTGTTTTTAATTTTCGATATACATATAATTGTTCACTTTTATATTTATTCCGTTAGTTTATGGTCGGAAATGTCACCGGAAAACCACCGGACCACCGGCGGCGGCCCCAGCATGGCGGCGACCCAGCAGCAGTGGCCCAAGGGTGGTGGTGAACCAACGGTTGTGGCCCAATGAGAGCAGCCCAGGTGCGGGAGGCTTATCGGCCCAACAGCGACAGCCCAGAACTAAAAGCCGATCGCGGCTCAGTTTGGCTTCGGCCCAGCAGCGGCTACGGCCCAAGCCGTGACCCCTTTGCGGCGGTCAGGCAGCCCAAGGAAGGTTCGGCCCAGGTTAGGTCGACCCGGATAGTTCCTTATCAATTTTATTTTGAAGCCTAATAGAAAAGTTTTTTTTTTGGTTCTTTAATTAAATCCTTTTAATTAATGTCTTTTAGAACTTAAATCCTTTTGTTTATATAATTGGGCTTATGAAATTGTTCTTGAACATGGTGGGTTTCTCGGCCCAGTTAGGGAAACCCGAAAACGGGCTCTTGGACCAAAAGCTATGCGTTATAAATACCGTTTTGTATTTTTAGGACGCATGATTCGGAATAATTAAATAATACAAGACTGTATATATGTATTAGTTTTACGGACTTAAAATTAGTATATACATATATATAAATTATGGTTAAAAGAATTATTTTGACTAAAGTTAAAATAAAGGATTATTATATTTTTGGATATAATATTTAACTGTAATAGTGTATTATTGTTGAACAAAGTTAACAAGGACAATTTTAATCAATTAGGTGTTTTTGGATTAAAACACATTTGGTGTGATAGTTATTATACCAATAGTTTAATAATTGATTAAAAGGTTGACAATGTTTTTTGTCAAGTTTTCTCGTCTTGATTAATAGTTTAATTAATTGAGAGGTAACGAGAAAAAGGTTAATAGATCAAGGATGTATGTATGTTGTTTGCATTATTTATTGTTTATATGTAATGTGTGGTTAATTATTTATATATTGTTTATATATAAATGTTGAATGAGTTTGACTTGTATACTAAGTCACATTAGTATTTTTAAGTCGCGTTTGTAGTTTATACATGTCAACTACAAATGCTTGACTTAAACAAGTCAACAGTATATTCAGGTTGTGGTTGGACATGTAGGTTATAGGTTTTGCCAACTTAGACCTGTGGTTGTGTTTTTTTTTCTTTTCTGTATTCCTTTTTTTTTTGGTTTTGGGGAGGCCTGCGTGCCACTTAAAACCCCTTTTACAATGTAAAAGTAATAGAATTGGATTTTATGTATTCTAGCTTAGTTTGTTGTAACTAAAACCAAGGACGAAGATCTATCAAGATAGAGTTTTTCAAAGATGGAGGAAGAAGATGGAATTGCTCGAGTCAAGACCGGAGGTGTCAAGGCTAGTGGGAGCAAGGAGCCTAAACACAAGATCAAGCCACGGGATCAAGCTTTGTCTAGTTTGTCCTTAGTTGACCCCTTAGGACATAGTTGGCAAAACTATAACAAGTTTATTATTTGTGTGGTTGTGTTTTACTTTTATGATTATTATGCGACTATAAAATTAGAGCAGGAGGTTAATAATAGTTTTTATTAATCAGAGATAAACCACGGTATATAATAAAATTGGAATACGACAACAGTTTTATAAAATTAAATATTTTATGATTGTCGTATCAGCATTTTAAAACAGTTTTGGTTTTAAGATGGTTTTATCATAAGACGTATTGTGTACCTAGTTCAAGGTATACTAAGATATTCGGATCGAAAAACAGATAGTTTTAAAATGGTTTTACAAAACTGGAAATCAAGTTTTTTCAAACTTGGATAAAACCCAAGAAAATCTTAGATCAGTGTGTTACCCACCTAATGATACACATTTGCTGTTAAACGATACTCGGGTGTCGGAAGTGCCCAAACCTTGGGCATCTGGGTTCAAACCATTGCGGGAAAGGGTATGAAAGGTTCTGCGATAATCGGGAGTCCCGACCAGAATTCATACTGTCTTAGGTGGTGCGATCTATTTTGGTGATAATTGGGAGTCCCGGCCCAAAATGCACTAGAGTAGAGTTAAACATACTAGACTTGGTCTAAGTGCTCTACGAGGTTCTAGGAGTCGTATCAGTTAGGTACGATTAGTACAGGGTGTTACCTACCAGAAATAGCATGACTTGGCGGGAAATGCCCAAACCTTGCATCAAGTATGTGAAATATGGGTCCTAGGGCTAATACTTATCATTTAAGGGTTTTTATCGATTTGTATTAGCAAAGTCTATTTTGTGTTACTAATTGAACTACATGATTGAGATTGTAGATGGCAAACATATCCAACACTGATAACCTCTTACTTCATTCTATCCTTGAGAAGGATAAGCTCGCCGGATCTAACTTTCTCAACTAGGAGCGCAATCATCGGATCGTGCTCAGGTGTGAGAGAAAGTGGTATGTCCTCGAGGAGCCGGTGGGAAATGCCCCAGCCAATAGTGTATGAGCATGATGGAAACATCGGCTTATGACGTGATCCGCCAGTTGTGGGACATGTTTCAGGAGCAGGTTCGTATAGGACGGTACGATATCACGAGGGCTCTTAACACTTGCAAGATGGCTAAGGGTATTTCGGTTAGTACCCATGAAAGGATACAGGGACCACCTAGAAAGGCTTGGATACCCAGTACCGTTGCAGCTAGCAACGGATATGATACTTAACTTGTTGTCTGATGATTATAAGCCTTTCATAGTCAACTACAACATGAATGACATGGAGAGATCCATAGCTGAGCTTCTTTCGATGCTCAAGATAGTTAAGTCTAATATGGGTACTAAGTCCAAAGATATTCTCATAGTGGATAACGGTAGTAGTAATAAGAGGAAGGGGCGCAGCGGAAAGGGCAAGGGTAAAACCGAGTCAGCACCATCTGCACCCAGGGTCAAGGTAAATGGCAATGGCAAGGGCAAGAGATTCAAACCGAACAAAGCAGAAGCCGAGAATCGGTGCTTTGAATATGGTGAGATTGGCTAGTACAAGGTCAACTGCCCGAAGCGTCACGAAGGTGGTGTTTAGTCTAATACCACAAGTAGCTTCGGTGACTAACTTCGGTATTTGCTTTCAACTTATTTTATAAGTAGTAACATTTGCAATCGTTTATTGCAATAGGTCAATGAAAGCGAAAGGTGTCAAGAATACAAGGATCCCGCGTGAAGAAACAAGGATATTAATAATTCATAGTGTTTAGTTTTAAAATGTTTTTTTTTCAATTTCAAGTTACAAGAAATTTTTGAAATCATGGTTTTAAAATATTAATGAGTTATTTAGTAACATATCCTTGCATGTGGTTTGTGATTATATCTAGTCAAGTTATGACTAGAGGTTGACTAACAAGTCAAAGTTTTTGACTTATTAGTGGTTGATCCTATGTATTAATTATTGCCATTGAGATATATTAATATTAATTGCTCGACTAAACTTATGTAATTACTTGAATCAACACGGTTGGTGTTGTTAATTAGAAGGTTCATCTAATCAAGTAATTATAAGTATTTATGAAAACAAGTTCAAGGTTTGAACTAGTATTTAACACTTGAAATAATAGTTATTATTTCTGGGAATATGTTTAATGATAAAACATTTATGAGTATGATTATAATAGATATTGTAATCAAAAGAACTCACATGTTTTAAATAAGAATCTATTCAAGTGTGTTATACTTGTAGTAATGTAAAGTTTCGAGAAACCAATTTCCGTAATAAGAAATAGAGGATATGTGGAAAATCCAAGTATAAGGTTTCGTCGACTTTAAGATTCTTATTCGAAATCTAAGTTTTAGATTTATACTTAAAATCAGTATTTTGGCTTTTGTATCAAGTTTGACCAAGTCAATAAGGCATTTTAAGTAATGTTATGTTTTCATAATAGTTAGTGGGAGCAATTGACCTACCAACGATATTTATCAGGTCTTGATAAATTAAAATATATATGTATATTTGCGTAGAAGCTAATAAGTGTTTTGGATAAACACAGTGAATATTAGCTTGCTGAATTTAAAGAACGTATATAATTTTAATGACGGGTTTTTGAGGATTCAAGATGGTCCAGGTGTTAGGACTAGTCCCAGGATGTCATAATTATATATTGAAATTCGGTGTCACCAATATTAATATATAAAAGAATTAAGTGTTGAAAATAATAAACAGCATATTAGATAAGTGTTTATACACTAAGTATCTAATTTTGATTGCGGGTTAGTGTAAAGAAAAGGTTTATTATTTTAGTCTATTTCTTGGAATAGAAAAGTTTTTTACATCTACGATGTAACTAGGTATAGTTACGGGATAATTTTATATATTCAGGAACAAGGAGTTAATCCAGTTCTCCAAGTTCAGGGAATATAATAAAATTAAAAAGACTAGACTTGTTTTCAAGGTTTGCGGAAAACAAATCATCTAGCAAAATGAGTGGGAGCACTAGTTAGTGCATACTTGTTTTTAGTTCATAGTAATGTTGCAGTTTCAAGAAGTGATACGTGATAAGTCCACTTGAAGCAACATAGTAACGCAAATAGACGCTGTGAATCGAGTCGATGAAATGGTAGAAATTATGCATCTTTATTCCAGGGTGGAATATGGAGGATGTAGAAATTAGTTTCATTTCTCTTCACCATTTTGTATGTTTTGGTAATATCCATGAATAAAAGCTTTTTATTCAAAATCTTGTCCGTGAAAACCTATCTTGGTGGGAACCTCGATTAGGGAGGTAATAACGTCATTGTAGTCCTTGGTAGAGATTCATAGTGATTGAAGATAGCTACCAGGAGTGTAGGCCAAGGATGTACAGGTATTCACCAGGGGTGTGAATACTGGATAGTGACATCGTGAAGAATACCGCGTGGTCAACGAGTCAAAGGTATTCGTCACATAGGTTGTCCTCAAGCCTAAGATATTTGGTTTGGGATGCGTGGACTTCTGGCATTTGGATCGCACCTAACGCTACGCCGTAACTGGGTGGCTATAACGGGCGTATCTGGTGTCAGCGGGAAGCGTGTTGCCAAATGCAAGTATGCGACAGGCATTCTGCACCTCCTTTTAAGGAGAGATGTTTACGGGCCCCTTGACTGATGTAGACTGTAGAAGTGCATGACCATGCCCAAACGAACTGATTAGTTCTTTGTCGTTTATCACTCAGTCGAAATCGGATAGTCGAGAAAAGTTTTTGAGTGTTCAGAGTTGACTCACACCATGCTCACACTCACAATCGAAACATCGTGCTGCAGAGGGAAAAGCCTAAAGTATACCCGATCATAAGAAATGGGGTTCTTATGAAGTTTTATTATAAAACAGTCAGTTTTATAATTTATAAAACAGTTTGTTTTATAAGGATTTAATTATCACACCTGGGTATAAGAGTTCTTATCGTTTGGTTAACCTAAGGACTTGTCTAAACGTATCCTTAGGCCAGTGTCATCAAGGTACCCTCGTTGACGGCAAGCACAAGTGGGAGTCTGATAGGATTTATGTGCATGACCGTCGAACCCTGATGCCACGTCCAATGCCATAAGGCGCTTAAGGGTCACACCTGTGAGGGCATGTAATCCGAGAAGTAATGCAACCACAAGTGGGAGAACGATTTTATAACAGTTAGTTATAAACCAGTGTTAGTAAGTTATGGTTTTAACTTACGGAAATGATTAATTACCAAGTTAATTAACAAGGAAATATATATTTATTAGTTAATAAATATATATTATTAATTAATAATATTTAAGATTAATAATTTAAATTTAAATTATTAGTTTTGGATAAAGATTAATTAATAATTAATTAAGGAAAATAAAAAACAAAAGTTATATATATATGTTTATCAATATGGCCGTACGCCATAATGATGACAAATATATATATATATATATATTAATTAGTTTTTTATTAATTAATTATTATAGTTATCTTGGTGATTAAGTTATCCTAATTCAAGATAAGGAATAATTCAAAAGGTTTTCTAATATGATCCTAATTCCTATTATTATAAATAGGAGATCATATGGTGAATTAGATGCTAATGGTTCTATGGAATTAGAAAAGAAAACTTTCTCCCTCTCTCCCTCTCATGGCCTTCGGCCGAATACACCAAGAAGAAACCGGGATCGGTTTTTTGTCGAGTTCGGGATATGGCTCGGAAGTGGTGGTGGTTTGCAAGATCCTTTCTAGTGGGTACTCGTCTTGCCTCATTGCGAGTGGATTATTACTTGAGCAACCCTAGGTAAGTAAAGGTATAAACTTCATCTTCATCTTTGTGTTCTTGATGATGTTGTTCTTAGTTGGATGAATAATATGAATGTTCTTAGTTTTATTGTTCATATTATTATCTGCTTATACATACAAGAATTCGATATATATACATGTTTGTGATAAACAAAGATTCTAACCCTTTAGGGTTTTTGGGTTGATAATTATTCAAGTTTCGATTTATGAATAATTATAGTTTTTATTTTCATCCTTAAGTCTGTTCAAACCAGTTTGAGTATTGAATCAGTATGACACATAGGAGGTGCTTTAAAACCCAACAATTAGTAGTGTTGCCTTCATCATCGAAAATTAAAACTTTTAACCTCTCCTTACTCTTTACTCGAGAAACCGCCACATATAATTGTCCTTGAGTGAAAACGGGTCGTCCTAAAAACAATCCAACATTCGATAAAGATTGACCTTCGCTTTAGTTTATCGTCATTGCAAAACAAACCAAGAGAGGAAATTGTCTTCATTGAAACTTGAATGGTATTGTAGGTTCTGATGTAATCATCTTCAATCTTGGAATACGAGTAATGTGACCAACATTCTTACCTGCAGTTATTTTTGCTTCAACCACATGTGCACCAAGTCCAGTAACTTGTAATCTTGTTCCGTTGTAAAGTCCTTTAGACTGTTCAAGATTACGAATCATGATTACAGTCACACCGACCTTTAAAGTTAACTTTGCGTTGTTTATTATTAGAAGAACTACCAACTTCAAAATTAGTATTTACATGACGTGGTGTTTCCCTTGAAACAACACTAATTGAACCTATTAAGATTAACATATATTTATTTGATATAATATTAAATAACTTATATATAATGAATTTCATTAAAGCATGAATGCTAAATTTTGATACACGATTCCTTAATACATGTAATCAAATGCCACCTATGTTATTCGAAGCAACCATAGTTCCACATGCATTGTATCTAATTTGTGACGGAGGAGTAATTGAATCTACATATAAAATTATTATTAAAGATGAATAAAAAGTAAAAAATTTATGATGATTTTAAAAATAGTTAATTAATAATTTTACTTGATATATGAAGATTGGTTGAGCTTATATTTGTCTCATCTAGTGGTGGTGATAAAGGAGTTTTAGACCATGTGCATATAAGTTATATTAATATAAAGAAATTGCTTTATAGAAAAATAGATGTATAAAGTAACAATTTCTTTACCCGGTATAGCACTACCATATGCACGAACGTTAGGCGTTCCAAGAATTAAGTCTGAATGACTTTGTAGAGCAGTTGGATTAGGAGATCCCCAAGAAAGAGATAATGGAGAATGCGAATTATCTGCTTAAGGAAAACATTCGTTTTTATTTACAAAATTTTATAATACAATAAATAAGGTAAAAAAGTATAATGGAAAATAACCAGAGTTGACGTAGTTGATTTTTATATAATGTTGTAAAAGTTGTTTATCGTTCAAACCATAAGAGTTGGTATTGTAATTTTGAACATTGCGATCATTGCTTGTATTCTCGAGCAATACTGTGTTATATAGTTGATGTAAATAAATATTGTACAAAATAAATATGAAAATCTCGCTGATATAGAAGTTGGTTTGGTGAATTCAACAAATGAGTTATAAGGATGGTCTAAGTGTATGAAACATAAGTTTTGATTGTGTCCAGTTTAAATACATATGATCCAAACTTAATTCATATGGATAATTCATCTCTTAAAAAATAGTGTAGACTTCAAACTAATATGAAAATGAATATTGCATTCCATCTATTGACTATGTGTATGTGAGTGATATAATTATATCAAGATTTACAGTAACACTCTAAATAGATGTTTAAAAGGAGTTCTAAATAACATGGTTCTTTTTAAACATCAACTATGATATCAGCCTTTCATTAACGCACACACAAGCTAAGCTATTGAATTTGAAATTGGCTAATGGCATATCTAACTTGGGTATTTTTCATACTTTTATAATTGTTGCTCCTATTCACGAATTTTTGTTCTCTTTTTGGATCTATTAAGTGTTGTTCTTTTCCTTTTTTGATCTACTAATTTTTCTTTATTTCCTGTTTAGTAAGATAATTGAGCATTGATATTTTTTATTTTAAAACTTAGGGCGTTACTATAACTGTAATTTCCTTTTGCCATATGAATGATAAGATTGACGTGAATAGCTAAATGACGTAAACACAATTTATTTATATTGTGCTTATAAATGACAAAAAATATATATAGATTTGTATGTCAAACCAAGAACAAAAGGTAGGGTTGTAAACATTGAATAAATTTATAATTTGAAATTAAACATACCATTAGATATATCATTTAAAGGAATCCGTAAACTTCTTCTATCATTTTCAATTGATATTGAACTGTTATGAACAGAGTTGTCATATGTAGAATGAATCACCTTTGATTTCTTCCTTTCTTTTGAATATTGTCCCAGCGAAGATCGTTTTGTAGCCGACGAAAAAGGTTGTTTATTCTTCATAAATAATAGTTATCATAAAGAAGAAGAATATCTTACATTAGTATACGTGAATCATTTTCAAGAAATGTAAACAAAATTTATTTACCTGAAGAACAATAATGAAATGGTGCACTGCGATTGACAATGGCAAATGGCAAATGATTATTAAAAGAACACCTATTTATATCATCATCTATATTTTTAAAAATTTTAAAATATTTTCCCACCATCACAACACACAATTTTAAAAAAATTCTTATCTTTTAGACTCAATAAATTTACTTAATAATAAGAAATTTTAAAAGAAATAAAATTCTAAATAAATACGTTATGTAGTAGACTTGTAGTTCAAATGGTTGAATTATAGCTATTTAAATTTAAATGTTTGTTAATCATCTCCATGTATCCAGTCGACTTCTTCCTTTTCCTTATTCTTCATTTTCAAAATTTTCAAATCTAATTTCAAATACAACTAAATTTCCTAACAACCTATAGTACATTCCGTTAAGGATTTAGAGTATATATGACGTAATCATTCCTATATTTTTGAATTTTTTAATTTTTTTTTAGAAAATAAAAGGATGTGATTGGTGGAGATTTTCTTGAGAAGGGGTTGATGATGTAAACAACTCTTTTCTTTTAATAATATTATAAGATATATATATATATAATCATAAGGTTTTAAATACGATAGTTTATGCTATTGATTTGTTTTCTAAAGACAATAAATAAAAGTGTCGTATAAGATTAATCTTTTTATTTAAAGACATGTTTTTACTTATGGAGAATATTGTATTTCACGTATCTCGTGTGACAAGTAAGCAAAATTTGAAAGTATGTATTTTTAATAATAATGGTAACTCGACTTCAAAGAAAATTAACATTGTCTATAGAAAAGTTATACAAATATTTAGGGCTGTAAAGGGTTAAAGTCATCAAATAGCTGTGTACTTTTTCCATTTTACCATTGTGGCACGTCATGTTTTTTTTACACATTTGGCCAGCTAACTTATTAACACGTGTTAATATGCCCATTTTGTTTATTTTGACCTGCAATAGGAGGTCACATTTCCCCCTTTTCTTCTTCACCTTAAAATCGAAACTTTAAACCCGAAATTCTTCATTTATACTTGATGAAATTTAATTATTCTTGAGTCTATGGAAAGGTAATCGAGTTGCCTATAATATAATACAAAAAACCCGACTAAAAACAAGTCTAATATGAGTCAAATAATCAAAATACCGTAAAGGTGCTTAATGGGTCATACCCGACATTAATTAACAATTTCTTGGCCTATACTTGATGAAAATTCATGAATTTGGTGTCCTTTGAAAGGTAAAAAGGTTATTTATAATAATCTGTAAAAAGAATTATGTAAAACGAGTAAGAGTTGAACGAAATATGAGTTTTTTCTGCTCAATTTTTGAATTGAAAACGAAGAACAATCCAACACTTTAATCTCGAAATTATCCATTAATACATAATGAAAGTTTATGATTTTTGATCCTATGGAAAGGTTATCGAGTTATCTATTAAGTAGTACAAAAAAGGCCAAAAACGAGTTTAAAGTTAATCAATTCTTTAAAAACAGTAAGATGGTTTTGAATGGTACATAACCCACTTTAATTAGCAAATTCTTGGCCTACACTTGATTAAAATTCATTAATTTGGTGTCTTTTGAAAGGTAAAATGATTATTTACAAGGTTTTGCAAAAAGAATTAGCGAAAACGATCAAGAATCGATCGAGAAACCTATTGAACAAGTTGCAGGTCGAATTTTGGCAAATTGACACTTTTTTAATGACTTAACTGACCACATGTGTAAAAAAACATGACGTGCCACAATGGTAAAATGGGGAGAGTAGACAACTATTTGATGGCTTTATCCCGGCTGTAAATGAACCGAACATTTGTGACCGTTCATGAAATTGTTCGGCGGGAAATTCATTTATGTTCGTTTGTTTAATAAACGAACGAACATGAACAATATTTTTCGTTCGTTTAATTAAACAAACGAACACGAACAGAGCTCTCGTTCGTTCATTTATGTTCGTGAACGTTTGGTTATCCGTTCGTTTATGTTCATTTATATTTTATATAAATATGTACATTTATATTATACGTGTGTGTTTAAATATAGTGTTTATTTGTGTTTTATAATATTGGATTTGTATTTTAGTGTGTGTTCATCCATTTACGTTTGTTTATCACTTAAATGAACGAACAAAAATGTACACGAACTAACAAATCCTAAAACAATCGAACACACATGCTCGTTCGTTTATCGTTCGTGTTCGTTTATTTGTTCGGCTAAAGTTAAACGAACGAACATGAACACAGATTCAGTTCGTTTTCGTTTATTTGTTCGGCTAAAGTTAAATGAACGAACATGAACAAGTCCCGTTCGTGTTCGTTCGTTCGTTTACAAACCTACAAATATTTGATTTCAACTTTATTATGCGTACTATTATTAGTTTTTAATTTATTTAATATTTAATAGTAATATTTTCCATAGGATAGTTTAGCTAGTAAGATATTATAGACGAATAATCACCTGTTATATATTTGTATGATTAGCAAATGGGCGGCCATGTTTCACTAGATATAAGCATGTTAGATAACCAACTAAATGTCATTATTTAAACACAAATTAAACAAAACCGACGGCAAAATGAGGGCAATATGTCGCCATTACACCATGTGCTTCCAACTAATAGTTTTTCTACTTTTTGAAAAACAAAAAATAGTTTCATTATTAAATATTTAAGTTTTAGTTAAGTTTTAATTTAATAATTAATGTTTTTCTGAAGGGTTTTAGTTTGAAATTGTTATGACGTTTTTATTAAAAAAAATTCAATTAAATAAGAGGTAATTTTAAGAATTAAATTATTTAAAACAAATTTTTAGGTCTAAGCATAAAGTAAAGAAATAAAATCGAATACTTTAAATTAATTTGAATTTTTAAGTAATGAGATTTCGTATCACATATTAAAACATATATTTTGTTTTGATTGTAAATTTATCAACAGATTTGGAAGAAGAATATGTCAAAAATGTCCATTATTTACGTAAAAACTACATTGTTACACACATGTATTATACACGTAATATGTACATATGTGTATATGGCGTCAATCGTTGATTTTCGCTAGAAGGCGTCGTCTGTCGGTGTTTCGTCGGGGGGGAGGGGGGGATATGATTGGTGGTAGTGGCTATAGTGTTTGTCAACAACTACGATTAGTGGTTGTGATTGGTCGGTAGGGGTTGACATTCGAGGGCCATTATAGGTGGCGGCGGGGTAGGTGGCCTTGGTTGGTGGCGGCCGCCAATGTTCACAGCGGTAATGACCAATTTTAGAGGCAAGCGGTGGTTGTGAGGGGTGGTGATCAAAAGTGACAGTGTTCCGTGACGATTACAGCGACAGTGTCGGTAGTAGCGGTGTAGCCGATTGGGAGTGTGATAAGTTGGATAAAGTTTGAAATAGGGGTAAAATGGTCTTTTAATCACTTACCATAACGAATTAATGTTATTCCTCACTATATATGAAAAAATGATCATTTTTATTATTTAAAGAATCGCGATAATCAATCTAAACCTTTCCTTGGATATGGGAAGATCATGGATAGAGAGCGTAGAGGGATAGAGTGTGGCATGATGCATGTGAGGAATTCATGGGTGGACAATGACATTGAAGTAGGTGGAATTGGGCGGCTCAGATAGGTTCTCGCACTAAAAATGGTTCTCAAATGAAATATGTATGTATATATATATATATATATATATAGGGAAGGCTCAAATGAGAATGCTAAATTAATTGAGAATGAGAGACTTAATCTCAGTCGTTCATTTTGTAAGTAGAATTAATGGATGGAAAATGTGGGGGGATCGAGTGTGGCAGGGTGAAAGTGAGGAATCATGGGTGGGCAATGACATTGAAGGAGGGGGAATTGAACGGCTAAAGGTTCTGATTTGAAAAACACACACACACACACACATATATGCAAAAGTCAAACGAGAACTGTTTTTCGTACGAGAACTGCGAGAACCAATCTGAGCCGTCCAATTCCCCCTCCTTCAATGTCATTGCCCACCCATGAATTCCTCACATGCACCCTGCCACACTTGATCCTCTCCACGCTCTCCATCCATGAACTTCCCATATTCAAGGAACGACTGAGATTGGTTCTCGCAGTTATCGTACGAAAAACAGTTCTCGTTTGAACCCTCCCCTATATATATATATATATGTGTGTGTGTGTGTGTGTGTGTGTGTGTGTGTAACACCCTAATTTAGGGCCTAGTTGTAAATAGTTGTACCTCGTGTTTGTGTAGTTGTACATTGACGTTAAACAAGTTGTTTAAGTTGTTTTGTTGATTAATTGTTGTTATTTGTTGGTACACGTGGCTATGTGGCTAAAGTTAGAAATGTTTCATAAATAAATAATGTTGGTAAATAGTTGAACGGTTTCAGGTAATGATTCCGAAAATATCTCCGTTAGTTGAAACGGATAAACCTAAGTTGCTTTAAAAGTTGAATAGGAGAACGAAATACCCGCACGGGGTATTAAACCAACCAAGGTCGGTTTGTGTGTTTCCCTTATCCCCTGGGAACACACACTACACACTAGAGATGGGCTTTTAGGACCGACCGGACCGGTCCAACGAAGACCGAATGAACCGAGCCGGTCCAAGACCACGGGAGAGAGAAACGGTCCGAACCGGTCCAAGAGCAAAATCGGTCCAAAACGGTCCGTGAACCGGTCCGGACCGAGCCGGTCCAACCGAAAACCGAAAATTGAAAACCGAGCCGGTCCAACCGAAAACAAGACACTTTTTTTTCAAACAAAAAACGAACCGAAAACCGGAAAATTTTAAACTGAAACTAAAAAAACCCGGAAATGTCTAAACGAACCGGAAAATATCCGAAAACCGAGCCGGTCCAACCGAAAACAAGTCAATTATTTTTTTCAAACAAATAATGAACAGAAAACCGGAAAATTTTAAACCGAAACTAAAAAAAACCCGGAAATGTTTAAACCGAACCGGAAAATATCCGAACGAAAAACGGACCGGTCAAGGACCGAAGTCGGACTGGTCCGGACTTGGACCGGTCCGGAAGTGGTCTAGGACCGCCCGAAGACCGAATTTATCGAAATGGTCTTACGCGAAGACCGGTCCGCCGAGGACCGGACCGGCCCGGGACCGACTAGGTCCGGACCGGACCGGACCGGCTGTGGTCCAGGACCGGTCCAGGACCGATTTTGCCCATCTCTACTACACACACACAAAACACACACCAACACACATACTAACTTACGTACACACACATACTTGGGGGAATTGAAGGTGAAATCCAAAGAAGATCAAGTTGGGGAGATTTCAGTAGCTAATTCAGACCCATAAGCTGTGTTGTTTCATCTTCTTGGTAAGAATTCTTGAGTTTTAAACCTAGTTTGTGTTCTTGAAAGAAATTGCCCATTTGAAGGGTTGAATTGATTAACCAATGATGAATTGAAGTAAGAATCATGTAATAAGGTGTATAAGGTGTTAAACAACATGTGGTAATGTTAGAAGTCGAGTTATGGTCGATAAAAATGGTGAAAAACGCGAGTTTCAGGCCTGTTTCGCGAACAGAGACGAAGGCCTGCTGTGCAGGAACCTCCTACCCCCGTAGGGAAAAGTTCCTACCCCCGTAGTTGGGTGTTTTTCAGATTTATAGAAATTTAGCTCCTACCCCCGTAGGAGAATGTTCCTACGGCCGTAGGAGGGTGTTTTTCAGGATTATTGAAATTAAGCCTTCTGTGGCCGTAGGAAAAGGTTTATGCGGCCGTAGGAGGATATTTTATGTATTTTATGAGGTTTACCACCTACGGGTGATGGAAAGAAGCCTACGGGCGTAGGTACATAACCTATGACCGTTGCTACCCAAAGAATCACTCCTACGGGCGTAGGGTATGGTCCCTTCGGCCGTAGGATATTGTTTCTTGGAAGGGAACTCTTGCGGGCGTAGGATGTATTCCTACGGCCGTTGGAGGTGTCTGGAAGGTGTCCTGCGGCCGTAGGACATGTCTATTGCGGCCGTAGGAGCTGTTCCAGATTGTCTGTTGCTTGTTGTTCGTTGTACGTTTACGTAGAAGCGTTAATAGTACTTATAGACGTTGACTGAACCTACACATGATGTGTTAGGTGATTCGGACGACTCCGTGTGCTCCTGGGATTCCCGAATTCATATCTGTCTCTTATAACCTCGAGGTGAGTACCGGTTTTCCCATGAGTCTCGGTAAGTAGCGTTGTCTGTTGTTTATTGTTATATATGTGGTTGATGTCGCACACGTGCGTATGAGGTATGTTATACATGTTGATATATATTGTTGTCATGCTAAGTTGCTTTACACGTTGGTTATGAATCGCATGCGTATAGTTGAACCCATTACGGGTAGTAGTTGTATATGTGGTACTGGTCCGGACCGATGTGGCATGGTTAAGGTCAGCTTTCTTCCCGAAGGCTGGATCCCTTTGATGGAATAACGGGGATTAACGGTACCCGGTGTGCAGCACGCCGGGGTGGTCTTGCAAACCGCCGCTCCTTAACGTGAGTTGGGATCTTAACTTCAGTTGAGATCCAAAATGTTGAGCTTCGAGCTTCGTAACGCGTTTGGTGGACTGCTCTTCGCTCCCCCACCATTGCGGATAGTTGTAGCTGATGGTCCCCAGTTTGAATCGTTGAGCGGGGTTCCCTTCCCTGCAAGATATGATTCCTACTGACTCGTTGGCGCGACACTGTATGTTAGGATAGCTTTATGTGTTGTCCCGTAGTTGGAATAACCTGCTTATTGATGCTTATGTGTTAATCTGTGCTCACTAGCTAGTGTAGCTAACCGGTTCATGATTTATCCTTTTTACAGGTGATGTTTAGGCAGCCTGGTGAGACGGGTGTTTGTGGGTAATTGTATTTAGCTCTTCTGGAACACTCTGCTGTTATTTATATCTGTGATCCGATGGTCGGTTTATAGTAGGATAATACCGGTTCGTTTTTAAGACTTAGATTTAATATTTATATTTGCCAAGTCAGATAGTAACATTTTAATCAGTGTTTAGTTTCCGCTGCACGTCTTTGATAAACATACTTAAATAGTCTTAAAATTATTCTAATTTTAAACTCGTGAAACCCGGTGTTACAGTGTGTGTGTGTGTGTGTGTGTGTGTGTGTAAAACTAGGATGATAGAACATAGAGTGATGGAACATAATACAACTAGGGTTCGAGGGTAGTCAAAATGAGTCAAGCTTAAACTCAAGCTTAACAAATATTAAACGAGTCATGCTAAAAGGGTAGCATTTTCAATAGTCATACATTTTAAATAAAGAAAACTAGAATTTAAAGCCTTGATACAAGCACATATGTTATAAGTCGATCAAGTTTTATATTTCGCAGAATCAAACAACAAAAAGGGTAGCAATTTCAATAGTCATACATTGATCATAAACACCATTTTAAAAGCGAAGATGAAAAACAGATTGCCATCCACAATGCTAACAACTTGTCTTTTAATTTCAAAATGCCAGCCTGGACTGATCTCACTCATCTGAATCAACGATACTGTAAAAAAAAAAGAAATTACAAATGTTAAGAGTTAATCAAACTCAGATTGGTTTGATAAATAGAAGTAGAGCTGTACCCCAAATTAATTTTAGGGTTTCTCGCCCTTGTTCTAATCAGTTGGTTCAAATATTTCAATTCTAACAGTCAAATTCGATTAAAACACCGATTCTAAAACGAATATAAACCTTTGAATCAGTAAACCAAACAAAGCCAATTCAAAACAGATTATTCGAAAACTCATTTTGATTTGAGTTTCGGTTTTTAAGTTTCACATCCAAATACTGAACACCCGTAACTAGAAAAAAACAGTGAATAATCGGGTGTTCATGACTGCTTATAAGACTGTAAGCAATGAAGAAACGCCCCTAAATGTAAAAGAAGACCAACAAATAATTTGGAAGAACAAAAGCAACAAATAACGAATGCAAGGAAGTAAGAAATTTAAAGTAAAAGAAACCAATAGTGGCAAACAATTGCTTAACATCAGAATATAAACGCTAACCTTGATGAAACCGATTTCCTTTGCATTGCTGTGGAAGCATTGCCTGCAACACATAAGCCCGTACTTCCTAATCAACCCATGTGAGTTACCACATACACGGCTGGTACAACAGAACCAGAAATAAAGAATATGTCAACAACCAAGTAATAAAATCATGTCATTTTGCCATAAGTTAGATATGAATTGCTACTGAATTTGTCATTCTAGCTATCCAACCACCATTTTCACCAAAACACAAAACAAGAATGAAGAAATACATTCACTAGCTACTAAAGATAGTAACAATTTTGATTGTTTTAAGAACAACAAAATCCTTTTAGCAGAAAACACAATGCAGGTCAAAGAATACTGTCCAATGAGCATTACTTGTAACAAAGTCTAGCCTTCCATCTAGTTTTCCACTGGTTAAGAACTATGTACTCAAACCAGTCAAGGTGCATCCATTCTAACAAAGTTTAAACAAGCCGAGCCGACCAAGCCAGGTCCTTATTGAGACAGGCTTGTTTAGGCCTTTTAAGCTCGAATATGGCTAGTTTCGAATTCAAGATGTTGAGCTCAAGCTCAGCTCATTTAAGATATAACACGCCAGGCTCGACTCTATATAACTATAACTATTAAAATATAAAACATAAATTATATTATATGAAAAGCTCTTTTTATGCTAGAGAGCTTAAAGAAGTCCACCCTTTGAAGCTTAAGATCGGACTTGTTTTCTAGGATGGTCTAAGCTATGCTCGTTTTGATCTTTTCACAATCAAAACTTTACTAGCTCACAAGTAGCTTGGCTAATTTAAACAAAGTTATACAAATAAATTAACAAGCTACCAAAAACCCTTTCCAACTTGCGATTCTTCTTTATAAAGTTCATTTACAGTGAACGAAATAAATAAAAAGCTCCAACCCGCATAAGATCATAAGATTGCAAAATACATGTCTACCGGGGGAATGATTGAGCATAACATCTGCCGTCAACGAGTCTATAAGCATTTGAATTACCAAAAAAAAGACATTTATAAACAAATTATGTTCTGGACCACCGGTAAACTCAAACAATCGACATCAACATGATCATATCATGAACAGTGGTGCAAATTATATGAATGAGCAACATAATACTGAGCAAATTGTCATGAATTAGAAATAAGATGAAGATTGAAACAAGAAATAGGAACCAACCAAGTGCGAGAACCAGGGCCGTATGTTTTGGGATGCGAGTTCCAGACGTTTGAGTGACCCATTCTTCGTCAGTGGAGGCGATGGCTCTGAAACTTCAAAACCCTAGATTTTGCAGTTTTGAGACTACGGGAGGGTGTTTTATACGCTTCTTAAGTTTTGTTTTAAAAAAACTAAAGCTGGCCCAGTGGGCCATGTTCTCTGTCCGTATGACACAAAATCCAAATTAACATGTGATCCAAGAAGCCCATAACTGTTTGGGAAAATTAAAGGAGATGATTACAGTCTACAACATTACTTGTTAGGAGGGAGAAGCTAATACTCACAAACTACCGTGTGCCGTCTCTCCTTGATGTATTGGTATCGGTATCTCCTTAAGTATGGTTATTTTTGGAAAAGTTGCATGTCTTTTATATATATAGATATAGATAGATATGATAAAACTTAAAAGATAAATATTTTCTAGTTTTGAAAAACGGATAATTGATAAGAAATTATATAATATTGTCGTAACACGAAAAATAGAAAGAGAACAAAGCATATATCCTATGCTCTTATGTTGTATATTCATGTCTAAATAACAAAAACAACTCTTCTTCTAAATCAAAAAAGTAGACGCCTGCCTATATTTATTTCCTTTAAACCCTTCAATTTTCTAGTATTGAGAGAATATGAGCCATTTTCCAGTTTACTAAGAACAGGAAAGGAAATGAAAGGATAGGAGAATGAATAGATATTTATGAAAGATATCACTGCAAAAGGTTTCCATCCAAATGTTTCACTTTCCTCTCATTTGTTTTTTAGATAACACAAATTTCTTTGTCTTCTTCCTCGTCTTTCATTTTCTCTCTAAAAAAACTAGACATAGAGATAATGAGCCGCCACACACTTTGTAATCGATCGGGCTGGGCTGGCATCTTGGGAGCATGTATGAGTTTAACCTTTTGGTTACTTTATATTTCAAAATGGAGACAAAGAGTAAAGCACTCGTCGTGAAACTTCTACAACAAATCAACCGCCAACAATCCTGAGTTGTGAAAGTGGACTATATTTTTTCTCCTGGAGGTAATTGATTTCAAGTTGGTATGAGTAATAGTTATATAACACATCAAATTATTATAGTTATATATAATATATCAGGTTCTTATTGATTACCAATGCAGGGTTCCTATATGTTAAACACATTAGTCAAATTATTGGGGTATTGAATCTTGTAAATGTTGAACCTACACTGAAGTAGCCATTCCGCATACAATGTAAAGTGGAAACAGGTTGCTTAGATTAGCCATAGTTGCTAACCTGCGTTTATGTCAACTGTTACATGGCTAAAGTCCCACATAGATTATTTTACATCTATGCAACAACTAGTTTCTTCCATACATCTCAACAAGCAGCTTCTTACATTCATTTGATCCTCCTACTAAGAAACTAACGAATTTAGCAAAACATCAACAATTGCTTATTTGTAACACCCAAAATTTATAAAAGTTAGTAAGATGAGATGTTGAGATAATAAGTAAAAGTTATATACTAATAAATAGTTTTAAATAATGATTTCAAATATATTCCCGTTGAAATTTTTATATAACGTATAGATGAGTTTTAGTCACGGGATGCTCACTAGAGAGACCACCAGCTTTTAGAGTTGGCAGCCCCATCTTTTGCTTCCCATTTCTTTTTCTTATTCCTTATTCTTCTTTCATTATTTCCTTCTTATTTCATTGAAGAAACACACACACACATATAAACCTCATTTGTATATTGCATTTTGAGTGTTGATTTGGAGATTTGAAAGAGGAAGATTAACATCTATCATTTAGGAATCAAGTAAGTACTATTATTTTGAAGTTTGAGGTATTAATGAGTCAAATAGGTTTTTGGAATCAAACCCCGAATTTGAAAGTAGTAATTGATAAAAATGATGTTATTGAATGTTATAAAGTCTCCTATGATCATAATAAATGTTTTTAAACATCTGGAAATGAGTTTTTGGTGTTTTGAAATGATTCCCGCAAAAAATAGATATTGAATTTACGAAATAGAGCCGTGCTTAAATGTTTACAGGCATAAGGGTTGAAGCTTACAGCCATAATGTGGCTTGCAACCATAAGCTGGCTTACAACCATAAGCGCTACGGCTTACAGTCATAAGTGGCTTACGGCCATAAGAGTTGTTTAGTCATGCATTGTGACTTAAACATAGTTGAAGTTATATATTAATACCTAATGATATTACAAGTTCGTCAAGCCCTAACTAGGTATATAGTTGCCAATTAACTAAGTTTGGACTATAAGTGAGTATCTCAACCTGGTACTTGAAGATACTAATTGCCTGTAATTGTACATATACAACGCTAGAGTGAGATTTATTGCATAATTGTTATAATTTATTAATATCTAGATTATTGCTTTAACTAGTTATTAGAAAGTGTAGAGATAAATAGAGGAATTATTATTGATGCATATCATTATATGAGATTGCATTTCAGCTTATACTTATTTTGAAGCTCTCTCAAAGTAAGTATCATTATATCATTTCAGCCGATACAAATTTCCTGCTGTGGGACACTAGAAAAAACGACTCCAAACTCCCTATGTCGAAATTCTTGACCGTTTATTGAATGAACAGAATAACGAATTACTAAAAATGTTTGAAATAACAAGCCAGGTTTGAAGCTGACGACCATGTTGCACCCAAAGCTTAAGTCAAGAACCGGGTTTCATACAAGCTTCATACTTCAAACTTCAAACCCCTTTCATATCTCTTCTTATATATATATATATATATATATATATAGATCTATATAAATACCAAAAAACGGAAAAAAGAGGTAACAGGTCGGTTAATTTTCTCCTTTATTCTTCCCAACAGATCCTCATCTGCCAGTTTTCTTCAAACACCCTTCCTAACTCACTCTTCTTTTTTAGGATTTATCACCCTTTCTTGATTCTTTTGGTTAACCATCAACCGCCTTCCAGATTTCTCTAGCATCAGGGTTCTCTTTTCTCAGGTTCGTAATCAAATTGTTTTTCGTTTCTTGTTTTTGGTTAATTATTCGATTAAAATCGTCTTCTGTATGGGGTTTTAGGGTTTTTGTTTTCTAGGTATTTATCATGATCGTCTTCTCTTGTTTATTTACTTTTATGAATTTGAATTCATCTGCTTTGGTCGTCTTGATTGCTCAGTTAAAGTTCCCAAAATAGTCTTCTTTCTTTCAATCCACCAAGAGGGGCATCATTATTAATCTTTGTGAAAAAGATAAAAGACATAAAAATTACTGCTTGTACTACTTTCTTGATGCTATAATTTTGTATCACCTTAGTGTTTCTTGTAGGGCATGCCTTCTGATTTCTTTGTTTGTAATTTTGGTTTTAAGGAAATTTTACGTATCTGAGATTTAGTATCTTGGAAGAAAAAGATTCAAGTCTTATGTTCGGGCTATTTAGAGAAAACGATTTTCACATTTCTTCTGTTTTTCTGCAACAGATATTGGGTTTGTGATCTCATGGCAACAGCAACCATGGCCACTGCAGCTGGTGCTGCTGTTCTATTATATTATACTTTAAATAAGAAACTGCAAACATCAATTGCAGCTGAAGATGATGAAGATAGTGAAACCCTTGTGCGAAATCATGGTCCCTCAGGAGTGGAACGGGTTCCTCATAGACTAATTCAAGCTCCTGCAACATGGTTGGAAACTATTTCAACATTGTCAGAGACTCTACGGTTTACATATTCAGAAACCTTGGGGAAGTGGCCTATTGGTGATTTGGCTTTTGGAATTAGTTATTTGTTAAAAAGACAGGTTAGTTATTGATTATATAAAAACTTCGACATTATTGGTCTTGTGTTTGTCGCTACTTGTTGAAACCCGGTGTTCTTGATGTAATTTGGAGATGCTAAAATGTGTTTCAACCAGCATGTTCTTTAAAAATGAGAACACAATAAAAGCTGGGATTTCATTTGAAATTTAACATGTGGTTGAATTGAAGAATGTCTAAGCATATTAAATGCCTACTACTGACTTTATTTCGTGATCATTGGTTGCATTTTGACAATACATTACATATCTCTTGCGTAGTGATGACTTGTAAATTATCATAATTGTTTTGTTTTCGTTTTGAGGAATAAAATTTAGAAAACCAAGATATGTGTCAATTAGTTTAAGATAGAATGCTAATAAATCTATTGTTATTTCTTCTGGTCTCATTATTAGCTTACTGCTTTACCCAATTAGTTTAGGACCACATGTTTCTTGCATTGGCAGGGTAGCTTATATACTGGGGGTTGATGAATGTTGCTATGCTAGGTTGCTACTTGTCAATTTCAAGAATTTTAGGTGGCAAAATGGGTGGGTTTGGTAATGAAAAATCACTTGACTACGCTGTGAGTGACTTCTAGTTCAACCCTTTTTCTTTTTAGCTAATCTTATTGGTTTACTCATGTGACTAGTTAGAAATAAAATATAACTTATATACCTGCTTATGTATATATAGATGGGTTAAATTGCTCCTCTACCAGGACTCGTTACAAATTAGCAGCCCATAGTTCCATAAGGTTGAAACTAAAAAAATGTTGCAACATGGCATGTTTATGGCAATTGGATTTTCATTTATCTTATTCTGTTCTAAACTTCTTCTGGATAGTAGGGTTGACTATATGTATTCAGACTTCAGAGAAGAGAGGCCTTAGTGGTCTAGATGAACACTCATGTTTCTTACTTCTCTTGACTGGATAACAATGTGATGATACTTGATTATGGTTTGGTACATCGCTTGACTGATTGTTGTCGTCATATTACTTTAAAAGACTTTTGCAATGTGGGGCTAAGTTTTTTCGCAACTGCTAATAGAATAATTTTCAGTCCTGAATAAGCAAAACTTTTTCTTATAATACCACAGTAAGTTTCAAATTATGATCATATTATGCATTTTTTTCTCACGCAATTGCTTGTTTAACATTTGACTGATTTATTCTGTTGTTCGTATCATGTTCTGCAGGGGAATTTGCATGTTAGCAGTGTATTTGGGGGTCAAGAGAGCCTGCAGCTGACAGGACCTGAGATAGTTTCCGAGCTTAGATATCTGTTGGTCTTGTTGACTCTTTGCTGGCATTTTTCAAAAAAACCATTTCCCATATTTTTAGAAGAGACAGGCTTTTCACCTGAAGACGTTCTTATTCAGGAACCCAAAGCTGGTGTAAGTCGTCTCTGCTCTTTTTTTCTGTGTACCCCTAAGTTGTTATTGAGTCGTTAATAAATATTTAAAATGATTTTTCCTGGTTGCAGATATTGAAACCAGCTTTTACAATATTAGTGAATCACAAGACAAAAACTTTTCTTTTGTTAATTCGTGGAACTCATAGCATCAAGGACACTCTTACAGCTGCTACTGGGGCAGTTGCACCATTTCATCATACAGTTGTGAAGGAGGGTGGAGTTAGTGATGTGATATTGGGCTATGCTCATTGTGGAATGGTTGCAGCTGCTCGATGGATTGCAAAGCTTGCAACTCCTGTTCTTCTTAAAGCAGTTCAAAATCATCCTGATTATAAGCTACAGGTATTATTGAACATAATAACCTAATATTAGTTAATTTTTTATTTCCACATAGGGTACTAAAAAAACATGGTATATGATATCTGCTGTAGATCGTTGGACACTCTTTGGGTGGTGGAACTGCCGCACTCTTAACTTATGTGTTGCGGGAACAGAAAGAATTATCTACAACTACTTGTGTTACATTTGCTCCAGGTATATGATCTTTTGTTAATATTCTTATAAAAGTAATTGGCCACATCTGTGGGTGGTTGTCTGATATAGTGTCTGTTGAATGATTATGATTAGGTGCTTGTATGACATGGGAATTGGCAGATTCGGGTAATGAATTCATTACCTCTGTTATAAATGGAGCGGATCTGGTCCCTACATTCTCAGCTGCTTCAGTGGACGATTTACGTGCAGAGGTGAAGTAGTTGTAATAATATTCCAGCTGGGTTTTGAGGGGTGTAAATTTAAGCATTTACTTTTTTGTTTAGGTAACAGCGTCAGCTTGGCTAAACGATCTCAGAACTCAGATTGAGCACACGAGGGTTCTAAGAACTTTCTACCGATCTGCAACAGCCTTGGGTTCTAGACTTCCATCAATTGCAAGTGCTAAGGCAAAAGTTGCTGGGGCTGGTGAAATTCTTCGTCCTGTTTCTAGTGGTACACAGGTATGTCTCTCCTGCTTATAATTGTAGACAGTCATGTAGAGGTGGCAAGATGGGCATTTCAGTCATCGGGCAGGATGGGTAATTTAAAATACAAAGAATGCATTAACACACTCATTTATGACACTAATTACTGGCGCATGACCCTGGTTCGGTTCCTGAATCTTTATTTCTTTTTTGGTGGCTAAAACTTACCCTCCATGTTGAATGCTATTTACCATCAAGTCCTCAAGAGTGATAAACCCTTCTGACTTTTTCCTTGACCGCCAAGAGTGAATCCCAATTACAATTTTGCCCAAACACTTTTAGACTATTTTCACATCTAAATTTTTGACAAATTTTTTAGTAACATGTTGGTATTAATTACTATTATAATGAGAAAAACTCAATAGCTACCATTTAAAATATAATGCTTCACTAATCTACACAATTAAGCATATAACATTCTATCTCCTTTAAAAATTAAGAGTTCTTAATTTTTCAATCAAAACTAAATCTCCACTCTTAATTTTATTTACATTAATCTCATCCATCTATTCATTAAACATTCCATCTTCTTCTCTCCTTTAACAAATAAAAATGTTTTAATTTATAATTTGTTTTTCTCTAAAAACATACATTTTAATTTTTTAGTAGTACTTATAATCTTCAAGTTCAACATAAAGTATTAGTATTATTTAACTGTCTCATGGTGTGTAAACAATATTACCCCACTTTTAAATTTTAACTTTTACTAACATAAATTAGATGAATAATACTATTTAAATTACTTCAATGTTATTGTAACATTTGGACTTCATTCATAAGCATTATTGCCTCCTCCGTACTCGTCACCATAAGTATTGACCATCATTGTTCATTGATCGACGCCGTCGCATTGCGTGGGTACTTGAATAGTTACTTGTTAATAACTAATTAGCAGGGGAAACTTGGGATAATTAAGCCTTATTAAATAATGACTCATCCACCCGGAAGCAATTCACTGCTAGGTAAATATATAAATAAAGAAGAGTTATTATTAGTTACAAAATTTTGTAACTTTCTAAGTAAAACTATATAATAAAAAAGGTGTGTTATATTTATATAAAAGGTACCGGGATAAATTAAAATTTGATAATTAAAACATGACCTTGACTTGTCATTATCAAAGGGCATTTAACCTAGCGGTACCAAGTGTTTAAGGTGTTCCCAAGGTCTTGGGTTCAAGTTTCTTTGTAGACAAGGAGTAGGTTAGTGGGTATGTGAGTTTTGTTGTATAATATAAAAACATTGACTCATCACCAAAACTAAACAAAACATTTTCATGACGATAGAAATAAGAAATCAAATTTGGCATAAACGGAAATTTCATCACAGTGTGTAAATGCATATGTTTCAAAACTCCGCCGCAGATAAAAAACCTAGTTTTTAAATAGAAAAAAGGGGTAATATAAGTAATGTTAGCATGACTGGAGTTTTAATGCTAGCGTCCCCAAAAAAAAAATTATTATCTTAACCCTCTTCGGTTTTTAAAGTACACACAATGGGAAATTACCTTTAACACAAGACAAAGTTTGTGTTGCTTGATGTTAATGAAAACAGACTTTGTGCAGTTTTCAACTAGTCATTTCTTTTACTTGATCCGTCCCTATAAAAGATAAAACAATATCCAAATCAATCCGATCCTGAGTAAATAGTTGAAATTGCCACCTTTAGCAACTGGACATGCCTTAAAGTTTGGTAAAGTGAAAGTTGCATATGATGGAGACTGTAGGTTGTGATGAGGAGAGCCCAGAGTATGGCCCAGGCTGCGTGGTCCCGCCCGTCTATCGACTTATCATCATGGTCATGCATGGGCCCGCGCAGGCGGCCTGCTGTTGCAGGCTTGAATTCTCCCGAGGCAGCATCTTCTTCAAACACTGAAGGCCAAAACATCTCAACAGCTCTTGAACTACCTGTGTCCTCTTCAGATGAAGCAGCCACATGGCAATCTAATGAACTTGAAGATGAACAGGTTGATGGTAACATGGCAAGTAGTCGTGAAGACAGAATGACAGAATTTGAATTATGGGAAAAACTTGAGCATGAGCTGTATGACCAAGCTGAAGGTGAGGAGGAGAATAACGTGGCAAAGGAAATGAGAGAAGAAGAGAAGGCTGCTGCTATTGCTGAGGGGCCGAACGAGGCTGAAACAAAAGAAGCGCGTAGATTTTTTCCAGCCGGGAAGATAATGCATATTGTGACAATGCGTGAAAGTGTGATGGAGAGTGATAGAGATGAGGAGGCGTCTACGAGTGAAACAGAAGATAAAGTAGGGATATTTTTAACACCAAGATCGCTGTATAGTAAAATTAGATTATCACAAAGTATGATAGCTGATCATTTCATGCCTGTTTATAGAAGACAGATTGAAAAATTGATAGGGGAACTCGAGAAAGGAGAGACATCGTTAAATAGTGATAGTAGCTCTGGAAGAGCAAAAGTATGCTAGTAGACATCGTTATAACAGATACACTTCTTTTTGTTGCTTTAGCCATTTTTTTTGTTACCTTAGAAGCTGTATCTGTGTTTTTTTTTTTTTGATAATTTCGTCTCTCCTTCAAAACTTTCATGATTAAGTACGAGTTAAGATGACCCGCGCGTTGCGGTGGAAAGCAATATAACATGTCTAAATAGATTTATATTATAGCTGAATTTATATAAAATTGTAGATTGAAATAAGACGATCATAAATATGTATATCCATATTTACATTAGACGTTATATGTTAAAAGTTATAAAAAATAAGACATAAAATTAATTGTCCATTTAAAAAAGCCTAAATGAAAAAAAAGGAAAAAGAATGTGGCAAGGTTTGAACCCCGGTCTCTAGTCCAACTTCTGCCTTGCGCCCTTGCCACTCCGCTGGACTAACTAAATGGTTTAGATAGCAGCTTAATATTTATATATATAACCATTTACCTGGTAAATGTTATATATATATATAGGGGAGGGTTCATGCGAGAACCGTTGTTAGTGCGAGAACCGCGAGAACCAATCTTAGCCGTTCCTTGAATATGGGAAGTTCATGGATGGAGAGCGTGGGGGTGATAGAGTTTGGCAGGGTGCGTGTGAGGAATTCATGGGTGGGCAATGACATTGAAGGAGGGGGAATTGGACGGTCAAGATTGGTTCTCGCGGTTCTCGCACTAAGAATGGTTCTCGCATGAACTTCTTTCTTTCTTTATATATATATATATATATATATATATATATATATATATATATATATATATATATATATATATATATATATATATATATATATATATATATAGTTAGGATCACTCTTAAATAGAGAACAGAGAGACACATTTGAAACATTGGTTTCAAAAGTCAACTTTACATCCATAGCTAACCAAAAGTCAACTTTACATCTTAAATCTTAAAATCAAAATTATTTATATAATTATTAACAATTTAAAATTTTGTATGCATTGATGCATCAAATAACACTTTTGTATGCATTGATGCATCAGGATTTTATTCTAACATATTATCAAAAAAACGTGACATTTTTTAAATCCTACGATCAATGGAATCAAATGCGTAAATAAATTGTAACAATTTTTGAACCATCCGATCAATGAAATCAAAGTTTCAAAAGTGTTCTCTCTGTTCTCTATTTAAGAGGGTTCTCCCTTGATCCTCACCCTATATATATATATATATATATAATATCCTTGCAAATATTAAAATTAAACATATTTTTTCTAAAGCATGTCTAAATACTTGCCTTTCTTATATTTAAACCAGTAAAAATATAATTTTAAAGTAGGTTTTCAACAAACTTCTAATATGCGAGGGTTGGCTATTGGGGTTCTCTAGAAATTTCGATGTGTGGGTAAATGCTTGCACATATTTTGTATAGAGTTATGTCTAATAAAGTCTATATAAAAAACATAGTTATGTGCTTTTCAAAAAAAAAAAACATAGTCCTGAAATTTTAATATTCAATCACATGTGATTCAGTATATAATCAAATGTGATTGTAAAAACTTCACATGTTGATTACGATAATGTCACTCCACCCACTATTTTCAAATTCAATGTGGACTATTGATGAGGCTGATTTTAAAGACTAAAATTAGTCCCTCGAGACTATAAATTAAGTATGAACTATGTTGAACATTTCTCTAAACAATCTATAAATAAAGAGAGATTGTGAGAGAGTAAAGGGTGATGACGGCGATGAGTGATGGACAGTGATGAAGAGAGCGAGCTAAAAATATTTAGGTACTCATTTGAACATTCCTGTATATACTTTAAAAATAATCTATAAACAATTTAAAATTAAATATAAATAAGAATATAAATAAAAATGTGAGTAGGGATAATTTATTTAGCTTGTCAAAACTACAACTAAATCCGTAAAAATAAAAGTTATGATAAAAATCGTATAGACGAACGGCCCACAACATAAACAATGTAATGAAATAAAGTCAATGAACCATTTCTTCACAAGATGATAAGACTGCCACTCGTAGCAAATTAACGCGCTTAAAAAAACATTTAATCCTTCATTTCCGTAACATTTCTTTGAATTTTCAGATTTATTAGATCTTACTTTTCTATATCAAAGCAAGAAACCTTAACTACCTCCTGCAAATCAGAACCACAATGGCGCTTGATTCAGCAATCGCCGTCATATCACGGTGGAATTCCACCTCCGAAAACCAGTCCTACGTCTTCACCGGCACACGCAAAGAAAGCGATCAGTATTTGCAAGCCGTAGACGAAATTCAACGCTTGATCGATTCTGGAACCGAACACGACCAGAACAGAGCGAAATCCGCTATTCAGATCGCCATGCTCCGGCTCGCCGACGAGATGCGCAACCTATTGAAAGCCAACGGCGAGTCAACTCGTAACCCTGACTCCACCACTTACTCGAGTACAATGACGGATACTGGTTCCGACAGTTACGTAGATGATTACGAATACGGTAACGCATTGAGCCCTCCGGTGATCGATGATCTTCAAAGTATCGCAAAGAGGATGACCGGTGCCGGATATCTTCGAATCTGTACAAAGGCGTACGTTAGCGAGCGCAAACGCTGCATTGCCGTCCGTTATCAGAAACTCGATCTTCACGAATTGAGCAGCAACGATGCTCGAACAATGGAATGGAACACGTTGGAGTTGATAATTAAAGCTTGGATGAAATGGGCGAAAATTTGTTTTCGAAAAATTTTTCCATACGAAAAACATTTGTGTCAGAAAGTATTCGGCGATCTCTGTGACGACACAGACTTTGATTGTTTCCTAAAAACCGTGAATGATTACGCGATTCAGCTGCTCAATATCATGGCAAATCTAACTTGTATAAAAATAGCATCTGAAAGGCTTTTTGGGATTTTAGAGCTACACAGGACCTTTTTTGATCTTCTACCAGTAATGAACATGTTATTTAATACACAATCCTCTAAATCAATTAGAACAAAAGCAGAGCAGATACTTGTTGAGCTTGCTGGTATTGCTAGCAGGGCTATGGGGAAATTTGAGAACGATCTGCAAACTGCTGATCTCTCTCGGCAATCTCCTCCTGTTGATAAGATCCATCCTTTGTCAAAGTATGTGATGGATTACGTGTACAAACTTCAACAAAACAAGCAAACTTTAACCAAATTGTCTCTACCTAATCCGCCATCAATATCTGGTGTTGAAATCGACTTCAGCAAGTTTGCATTTCATATGAACTGGATCATTATGTGCTTGGTGTCCAAATTGGAGGTTGGAGCAAAAATATATAAAAATGCTTCTCATGTTAATTTTTTTCTGATGAACAACTTCCATTACGTTGTTAAGAAGATCCATGGACAGCCAGAAGGGATGCAAATGATCTGTTCTAACAAGGTATCCATTAAATTTGATCAAGCGAAGGCTGAATATTTGAGACTGACTTTCACTAAAGTCTTGAGCATTCTTGAAGATAAGACGTCTTTGCAAAAGAGATTAAAGCGTTTTAATGTGGAGTTCAATAAGCTCCAAACAAGTCTTAAAGAATTAAGAGTACCCGACTTTCAGCTTCTAATGGACCTTCGCGTGTCAATGGAGGAGATGTTGATTCCTGCTTACTCTTCATTTCTCGGTCAATTAAGGAGTTGTCCTTCGCCCCGACTAACAAATGATGCCAAGTTTTCGTCTGCTGAAGAACTTAAAAGCGCAATGCTGTGTTTTCTTTCGAAGAGCGACTAAGGGGGCCGGGTGTTTATGAGATAGCGTTTATAAAATTCTATTTGCATATATGAGAATTATTTTTCACTTTGCTCCATTGATTTTTGTATTATACCATTTATAACCAACATTGTATTGATGATTTATAACTTTGAAGTTTAATAAATTGCTATTCATCATCTTATCTTGAATTAAAGATTCATAATCATATACATGACAATCCCCAAAAAGCTTTTGATAACTACCTGGTGACAGAATCATGGTCTAACATCAAGTAAGATTACAAACAAAACAGAATACATTATGTACTGAAATTTTAACCAACTATTTATGAACATTTCATAAACCTCTTTTTTTCTTACTTAGGCCTGTATTACTGATTAGCAGTTTGGATAACTTGCATGATCATGAGTAACAGATTACCCAATCCGTACATTTGAGATGTGTGATATCATATTCATGTCCTCTCGTGGCCCCTTTTGGTATCTTTGCTTCAAGAGGGCACAACTACGGATGCGTAGTTTCTTGATTGGTAAACCTAGAACCTCTTGTGGCAACGACTGTAACTTGTCACAATGCGAAAGATTCAAGTACCGAAGGGACTGCATCATCTTAATATTCATCACATTGAGGTTCCATGTTTCCCAGTTCTCCATATGTGAGAATTTGAGTTTCTCCAACTTTTGGAATGCAGTTGTTTCCTTATGAACATCAGTTCCAAGAAACACAAAACCCACATGTGTAATAGCCCTGAAACCTTCAATATGAAGTACCTTGAGCAAAGGCAGTGTCCCCAAAGGCGGCAAATCAATGCAACCAGCCCATTCCTGTAGCCGCAGCTTCTTTAGATTGGTTAAGCAACCAATCCAACTGGGAAACCGTTCGCCACCATATTTTTCAATATGTAAACCAATCAATTTCGAGCTCAATTGCAAAGCATCGAGCACATCTGATCCTAGTGAGCAATTTATATGCAGATCAACAAGGTGTTCCTTTTTTTCGAGTTCAGCTTCCTTAGCCTCACTTACGCGTGCCCGGTTCAGTCCTTCTATCTTAACGTGTCCCCGAAGATGATTTAGGTGTTTTAGATCACTGAGACTACATGATTCATCTTCATTGCCTATAAGAAACCGGCTCAATGTCCTTAGAGAGGTTAACTTTGCAATCCCTTTTGGTAATGTTACTAGACTTCGTGTTTCATCAATCTCAAGATGTCTTAATTTTTCGAGCTTACCTATGCTTTGAGGTAGTTTTGTTAGATGATAACAAGCGACCAGCTTCAAAGTCTGCAGATTTAACAAGCTGCACACTGTTTCAGGTAACTCATAAAACGGGTTATGTGATAAGTTAAGATAACACAAGTTTTTCAACTTGTGCACATCATTTGGAATCAATAACAACTTATTACGACTCATGTCTAATGTCTTTAGATACTTGAAGTGGTCAAAAAACTGTGGTGGGAGCGTAACACAATCTTGAGTAACAACAATCGATGGACAGTCATTGAAGGATTGAATCGAATATGTGTAAAGCCTTTCTGAGCTCTTAGGAGGAACAGGAAAAGGACCGTTGCCTTCATGTGTGATTGTCAGATGACGTTTTTCCCCTACTTCAACTGTTTCATTGACCACTAAGCACTCGTTTTCCATCAGATAATCAGCAAGACCCTGAACCATATCATGCACCTTGAACCTTAGAATGTTTCCATAATCCTTGTCTCTTTCTGGATCTTGAAAGAGAGACCGTGTTACCAAACTGTTCAAGTACCCGCGACCTGTCACTTCCATCTCACTCTCTCCATCCGACCCGAGGAACCCTTGGGAAATCCATATTTGAATCAAGTTAACCGCATCTATATTTGAATCTTTAGCAAGGTTAGCACAGTAACAAAAGCATCTTCTTATGGCTGCTGGTAAGTCATAGTAACTAAACAGCAACGGACGCAAAAGACTCTCTTTTAGAATTTCTTCGAATTTCCATATTTTATCATTTAAAACTTCCTCCCATTCGGGTTTTGTGTATCTGAACAGCATCAAGCTCCCTATCGTTTTTGCAGCAAGAGGTAAACCATTGCACTTATCTGATATCTCCCTCCCGATGTCCTTCAGTTCTTCAGAGTGCTCGTGGGTTCTCCCTGAAAATGCAAACCTCTTGAAGACGATCCAAGTATCTTCATTAGATAATGTTTTTAAGTTGTGAATTGAAGTGGGTGGTCCTGTTACAGAAAACAATTGTGTGTTCTCCAAATTTGCCATGATCTTCTTTCCAACCTCTTCATTTCGGCCGGTGATCAAGATCTTGCTACCTGGAGCACCACCCTTAACCGCCATGAACAATTGGTCCAGACCACTGTGATCATCCGACCACACATTATCAAGCACCAACAGGAACTTCTTTCCATTGACTGAATCACGAACACGCCCAAGTGCTGTTTGTAACTCACCCCAATCGCTCGAGGAATTAAAAACATGTGTGGCTTGTTGGACAATTGCTTTTGCAACTCTTTTACCATCAAAAGTTTCCCCAACAGAAACCCAGAATCTGATCTTGAAATCCTGTTGTATTTCAACACAATTGAAGATCAATTGAGCTAGAGTCGTCTTGCCAATGCCACCCATCCCCCAAAGAAACACTATGGGTGGATTATTATCACTTGTTAACTTGCTCAACAGCTCATCTTTTTCACCATCTCTACCAAAAATCGTTGATGTGTTAACGAAAGAAGTGGTTTCGATTTCAGTAACATCAGGGGTTTTGTCATCGTCAGGGATATAAGAAATCAAATCAAACCCAAAAGCATTCTTGGCCGAGTCAATGAAATCCAATTTGTTGTTTATACGTCGGATCTTTTTAGCTACTTTTCTGAGTGGAGCGATTTGATTAGAAAAAAGACAAGGTAAAACAATGCCTAAGCATACCTTGTTACGTAAATTAGACCTCGATGTGTTGCCGTTGACTTCGTTCAGGGCTATAATCCAATCGGTCAACACGTCGTCGATATCATATGATGTGAATTTGAGATTTTTGACCCATTCTTTGATGGTTTCTTGTTCAATTTCTCTCTTCTCTGCATCACAGACGACGGCTCGGATGGAATTGAGTGTGGTGATGAGTTTATTGACGTCATTCTCAACATTTACGACCTGGTTCAGCTGCTCTCGAATGTGTTGTGTCAGAATTGCAGTAGCTTGAGTTGTGAGTGCTCTGATAAGATCATCCGCCATTGTTGATTGTTTTGGAGCTCTGGTTCTGATAGGAGCAGAAATTAGCAGGTGAAGTGGACGACGGTGAAACAAAAGGCTAAATATTCTACTTTTGAATACAGGTCACACAATGATATACAATTTTTTATCTTATTATATATGTTTATTTTGTTTATATGTTTGTTTATATATCTATTTTATAAACAACATCAACAATGAACAATAATATAAATAAATACACATAAGTTGAATTTGATGATTTCTGATCCACTAGCTAAAAACTGTTTTTATAAAATTTTTCAGCGTATCTATCTAATAAAAGTTCTTCTCTCTAATTAACTCAAACCAGTCTGCTTTATTGCCAACTAAGGCCATGCGTAGCGCAAGGGAACCGCCAACGGCTAGCCTGCGGGTAGCCTTCCACACCGGTACGCCCAGGGCGGATTCTAACCGGCGGCTTCGGCCACGGTTTCTCGAACCCACTCACCCGTTGAACAGAATTCAATTTTTTTCTTTTTTTTTTTCTTTTTGGGTAGATGGGTGTGGTACTCCACCTGGGGGTAGGAAAGGGTATGAGAGAGAAAAACTGATGTGGCGCAGATATGTCAGCAGGGTATGCAGGGTTTCGTGGGTGTGCTACTCATGGTATAAGTGGTAAATCATACACCCGAAACATGTTAAAGCTTCTATTATTCAAAGCCGGTTTTGAGAAAACAATTGATACAATTGATAATTAAATCTTTCTTTTTAACTCTATAATTCAAATGGATTTAGTAGTATACTAGTATGTGGGTGAATTAGATTAAAAGTTCTCTCCATTTAGCCTCCATTTTGATTTTAATTGATGGATCTTAAGCCAAAGTTTTTCATTGAAAGAGGATTGAGGCAATGTCCCTTTCTTTTGTTATTTGCGACTGAAAATCTACAAATCACTATAAGGGAGATTGCCAAAAAGGCATATTCTATAGATTGTTCTTAGTTAGAGAAGGAGCAAGTCTACCACTCCTACAATTTGCACACAATGCTTTATTCTTTTTGCTACATGGTAAAAAAAAAGTTTATGGTAATGAAACCGATGATCGATCTTAGCTCTTCCAAATGGAAAGACATGTCAATTGTTTTATTTAAAAATTCACTTTCATTTTTCCCGATCTCTCTGTCAAACAATATAAGAATCGAGCTAGTAGTTGGAATATTATGATTGATGAATCTTTAAGGAAACTAGTTTTTTGGACAACAAAGGGTCTATCTATAACGAATATATTTAACAAAATAGATGATCAATTTTTGAGTAATTATTTTGTATCATACATTGGAAAAGTAGTATTAGCAAGTACTTACCGATACAATTATACAAAAAATTTAAGGTATAATACCTCATTGCTGACAATTGTAAGAACTTTAATATAAATATTGAATTTATGCCCAAATTTCATTATAACGATTCAAACATAGCCAACTCAATGCAAGTATTGTTGATATCTTTCATTTTGTTAGCCTAACTTAGTTATAACACGGTTTTCTATTTTAGATTTGTACTGTATACGCACGCTGCACACACATTTGTGTGTGTGAGAGAGAGAGAGAGAGAGAGAGATTTCTACAAACAAGTAATAAAGCCAAAATAAGTTAAAAAAATTCTAAGTATGTGTCTTGTTTTACAATCCGCAATTCGAAATTAAGCTCAACATGCAATCAGCATTAAGAAAGTTAAAGTTAATTAAAACAAAAGATTTAAAAAAAGAAAACATGTTTTTTAAGAGTAACAAGAATTTATTTATTAAAATCTGAGATCTAGCATGATGCTAGAAACTACAAAGAGATTATCTAAATATTTATAACATTGTACTACAACATCAACCTATCCAATTAGCTTTTTCCCTAGACAACCTCTAGTATTCAACCAAAACGAGTAGCTCTTAATCATACCGCTCCAATCATTGATCTTGAATCCAAAGAATAAGCTTCGAAATCTATCCCCAAGCAAATGTATTCACCATGCCTATAAGAGTTTCAAGCTTTTTCACCATAAAACCGGTAAATGATTTTCAGCGACATAATGTATCAATAAAAGTTACCGAATAAATAAATTAACATCACCACACTCAATTCCATTTTTGTAAGGAAAATATATCTTTGAAAAATAAAGTTTTATGCTCAAAGATGTTGATACAACTCTGAACGTCAATGGTTGTTTGGGTCTCAATATGTTGTACCCTCAAAAGGTGATTGAAATGAATAATTGGATGAGCAATAATAATGGCTTTATGTCAGAATCAAGAAAACCGGGATTAGGTCGGGCTAGATCCGGTCCAGAAAAGAAAAGAAGACACCAGCCGGTCCGATCCAATTGACATGCAAAGGGGGGGAACATTGTACATCTAATCACCGTGAAAACCCAAAAAGTCGTCTTCTTTCGTGCAGAAAAGAAAAAAGAAAACGCAATCAGAAACAACGGAGAATCCCGCAGGTGAAGTAATCGAGGAGAGAGAGAGAGAGAGTTACACTACGTGTGTACTGTCAAATCTCACATACAAACGACTTCAAATCGTTCGTATATCTATCTGTATCTTCTTTCTTGCTAATGATTTCAGGGTCTCTGCCTAATCTCAGCCTTTGGGAACTTCCTTATTTCGATACCCTTTTTGGCGTTTCTGCAGATAATGTTTAAAACATTCCAGGTAATTGATTTTCTCCTTGTTTCTCGTGTTGATTTCATAAATTTCGATGGTTTTTTTTATGTTGTTGTTCAAACCACATCATGGATTTGGTGTTTATCTGTAAGCTTGCCTTCTTGTTGTTCGATAATATGCCATGAATTGCTGAGGTTGATGACATGGTTGTGCTTGATTGGGGGTTTCAGTGAGGTTAATACGGGTTTTTGATTCAATTTATTTCTTAAAGCAAGATCCTTTTACTTCCGTTTAATCATGGAAATAAGGACAGGATCTTTTTTTTCATTCGATTTCTTTCTTCTTTTAGCATTCTTGTATGTCCTGCTGTAGTTCAGAGCAATCTTTGGTTTCAACTTTCAATAATATCTTTGGTTTTCAATTACCGATTTGGGGCATTGTATGTAGACTATTCAGTAAACCATTTTTATCCACAAAAGGGCATGTTAAATCATAAATATGTAGATTATATTATCTTAATCCCCAACCCAAATACAACAGTGGAAATGGAACATTGCCAGGACCCGTAGAAGATGATCCATTATTGCTCTTACAGAAACTATTATGGTGATGTTTTATGAGAATTTAAAGCGTCTCCCAACTCATTTCTATAATTGTTGTTGTATTCTACAATTACAGGTCTGTAATCTTGGGTTGTTTTGATTCACACAAGAGAGAAACAATGGAAGGGGATATATTTTCAGGAATTGGTAACAGATCACAATTAGGAGTAGATGGGAAAGTACTACAGACGTTTCAGAAGAGCTTTGTACAAGTCCAAAACATTTTGGACCAAAACAGGCTGTTGATTAACGAGATCAACCAGAATCAAGAGTCTAAGTTACCTGTAAACCTGACAAGAAACGTGGGTCTAATTCGAGAGCTCAACAACAACGTTAAAAGGGTGGTTGATCTTTATGGTGATCTCTCAAACTCGTTTAGCAAGTCAATGGATGCTTCATCGGAAGCAGAATCAGGTGGTACGACTAGATCTGATGGCAAAAAGAGAGTGAGGTCAGGATAAGCAATTAAGCAAATGCCTTGTGCAAGTCCTTGGTTATGGATTATGATAAATCATCCTTGGTATATTTACCATCTTTCTTTAGGGATATCCATATTATAAACGACAATTCAAGTCACTAAACATCATACCCATGTTGTGATTTTCGATTAAAACGTCTTTTTAGCTATTCTACATGAAATGAGCATGTTTTCGCTGTATTTTACTAGTTTCAGTTTCATGGATTTCAATGATCCCTACAAAATCTTGAAATTCATAAGAAATCCAGTGGGGGTTAATTAATAATCCTTGTAATTTCGTTTCTGTAATAATACTTGATCTTGATCATTAAGATTCACAGTTTATAAGCCAAATAACCCGTTGGAAGAAAGAAATGTGATCTTGATGGAATAGTTCCCATGGCTGTCTTTCTGGGTATCATTCATATCTACCAGAATATGTTGTCTTGAATAAATTTTAATCGATTGAAAAGCTTTTTGTTTCATTATTGATTAAGAATCTGATTACTGGTGTGTTGGGGACACTGAATTTGGCCATACATATGTAGAAAAAAATTGGCATAAAATCAGCAAAAAGTAAGCCATCTGAGCTGTAAGTTCTGATCATTCTCTTTAGATGAGTTCTGTGCTGAAGATGCTTTTGTGGGGGAAAGGTGGATTCGAAAGTAGCTTTTGGTCATCATTAACCCCTCTGAAATCATTGGACCCTTTTGTCCCTTTTAGATCAACCATTGTGCTTGTACCAAGTGTTTATTGTTCATAAAATATATTTATAATTAACTACTTTTAAACTGTTTTTGCAATCTACTTCCTTAGGTACAGATAATCATCAGCTTGGATAATTGATTTAGGGGTGATTGAATTAATTTAACCTATTGTGTTAGAGAAATAATTTGCATATAACAAACTTTTGCTATGCACAATAATGTGAATTAAAGATAATAATTATGTAGAGGTATAGATGTCTAATTTGTTGTGTATGATAAAATCGTATTGTATACAAATCATCTCCCTCTGTCTTATAGTCCTTTTAGAATTGTGATAATTTTAAGTTGTATAGTCTTGTTTGGATGTCTTAAACTCTAATGATCATTAAATACAATCCTCGTAATCATCTATAAGATAAACTCTTCGAAGTAGTTTATGGATGGGGGAATGATATTATTATTAATTAAAAATACCAATAAACTCATAAGGCTTACAATTTGCATTTAATAATTTTCTTTTACATAATTTTAGATTTTTAGTCACGGCTTCACTAATTCCCCGGACGGATTTTATAAATATGATTTTCAGCTTTATCTAGTTTTGTCGAATACATGATGAAAACTTATCAAGTTAAACTTCTATATAAGCTCGTAGACTTAAGTTGATAAGTTCATAAGCTAAAAAAACTAACTTATAACCTTACTCAAAATTCTAATAAATTTATAGATAGAAAATAAGCTTCTCAAAGCACCTCCATAGCTTTGTGTGAAAACTTATAATAGTTTTTTTATTTTTTGAACGACGAAAACTTATAATAGATAAACAATTATAAGAATGATAGGAGTGAAATGGGGATATGAGTGGGGTGGCCGGGTGGGAGTCATCACCCAAGTGGTAAAGAAGGGTGCCACACTATGATCAAGTGGTGGAGATGGTTGGGGAGGTGAGTGCCACACGGGGGTGGGTAAAGAGGTGGTAGGCTATGGGTCATACCCCTCTTCTTTCTCTCTCTCTCTCTCTCTCTCTCTCTCTCTATATATATATATATATATATATATATATATAGGCAAAAGTTCAAACGAGAACTGTTTTTCGTACGAGAACTACGAGAACCAATCTGAGCTGTCCAATTCCCCCTCCTTTAATGTCATTGTCCACCCATGAATTCCTCACATGCACTCTGCCACACTTGATCCCCTCCACGCTCTCCATCCATGAACTTCCCATATTCAAGAAACGGTTGAGATTGGTTCTCGCAGTTCTCGTATGAAAAACAGATCTCGTTTGAACCGTCCCCTATATATATATATATATATATATATATATATATATATATAGTGGAGGGTTCAAATGAGAACCTTAAACTAATTGAGAATGGGAGACTCAATCCCAGCCGTCCAATTCCCCCTCTTTTAATGTCATTACCCACCCATGAATTCCTTACATGCACCCTGCCACACTCTATCCCCTTACGCTCTTCATCCATGAATTCCACTTACAAAATGAACGGCTGAGATTGAGTCTCTCATTCTCAATCAAATTATCATTCTCATTTGAACATTCCCCTATATATATATATATATAGAGTTTGGTTCAAATAAAAGGGGAATTAAAATAAAAAGTGTAAGATGTAATTTTATAGTGACACGTGTCCTTAACTGAAAAAGGATATATTGGGTATTTCAAAGATTTCCTCTCTCATCTCCTAATTTTCTGCAAACTAAAATCATCTTTCTTCATGTACGATTCTCTCCCTGTTCTTGATGTAAAATCAATCTCTCTCTCTTTCTCTTCGTTCGTACTAGCCATCCTCTCTCTTCATCCAGGTAATCGTTTATTATCATATGGTTGGATTATTTTATGTCCTTTCATCATCATCATTTTGGCGGTTTCTAGGGTTTGTTCATCGTGAGCATTAGGGCCTGACGAATACGACATTGATGTGTATATCCTTGTGTTCCTAAAATTTGATGTGATGAGTAGTGACGTCTAGAAGCTAAATGATGGCTTAAATGTTAGAAGAAATAAAATAACATAGTGATGTAATAAATATTAATGAAATGTCAGTATTACTAATTCTCTGTTTGAATTTTCAAGGCATCCTCTTATATTAGGGAGTTCATCTTCTTAAATATTACGATAAAAATGGAATAAGATTATTACTTCGTTTATCTTTTGCGTTCTTGAGTCTCGATAAAATAGCTAGCCCTAAGAGCTATATTTAAAAATTAATATCCATTCCTATTCATGCTTTAATTATGATATATTTACTAGTTTATTGACCCGTACACGTATGAGTATTTCGAAAGTGTATTTGAGATATTAAAATTTTCAAATAAAAATAATACAGTAAATGAAATATCACATTTGTGATGAAAATATACTAATTTCAAAAAAGTGTCATATTACAATAAAATTTATACCAAAATGTAGATGAAAATGAGACGGCCGTAAATATATAATTATTTTTTCTCTAAACAAAATATATCACAAATTACTAAAATATATCACAATTCCTTGAGGCGGTCACTGGTGGTAGCAAAAAGAATGAGGTTATAAAGCTTACTACAGCTCCGGAGATGGAAAGTTGGCTTAAAGCATGTCTGATCGGTAAAGTGGCATCGCTGGAAAATCTGAATGGGATCATCAATATCAAAGAGGCGGAGGGCTGCTCAAACATCGATTTAAAATACATGGGTGGACTTAACGTACTAGTGGAATTCGAAACGGAGGCAATGGCAGAGGACTTCAGGATCAATGCAAAAGATGTCTCGATTAACTGGTTTGTGTCACTGGAGGTGTGGAAAAGTGACTGGAGGCCTCAAGGAAGACTATCATCCATCGTGATAAAAGGTCTACCCCCACAGGCTTGGTGTTCGGAAGCCTTCTCGGTCATAGCTGGTAATTGGGGAGAGGTGTTGGTTAAAGAAGAGTGCTCCCCCATGAACAAAAACATATCAATGGGGAAGGTACTCATTCTTACTAATCATGTTGAATGGATTCACTCAAGATATGAGATTCTGGTGGACAATATGTCGTATACAGTCACGGTAGTGGAGGACCAAACAGAAACCTCAACGGTGATCCCTGAATGGGCGGTCTCCTCTCTATCGTCGTCGGCGGAAAAGTCAGATTCCGACTCGGAGAGTTGTGAATCAAGCAATTACAGCTCCAATGAAGAAGATGATGCTCCTCGGTCACCGGTGTAACACCGTGTTTCACGAGCTTAAAATTAGCGCCAATTAAAACTTTTAAAACTTATTTATCAAAAGCTTGCAGCGGATATAACCACCATTTACAAATTTTCAGATGGTCATCTGATTAGTTAACATATCATACAACAGGTGTTACCGTAATTAACAACCGACCATCGGATCACATGTATATTAATAACAAATAGTGTTCCTCAAATGTAAATACTACAATTACCCACGAGTAACCCAAGCTCGCAGGCCATCAGTCACTAATCTGCGAAAAAGGGAAATCTTGCACCGTTAGCTACAACTAGCTAGTGAGCACCAATTTACACATAAGCATCAATAAGCATGCTATCACATCACAGTATGGCACACAGAGCTAAGCTATCACATATCGGTGTGCCGACATGTCAACGGGATCATATCTTGTGAGGTAGCTAGCCTGGCTCAACGATCCAAGCTGGGGAATCCGTCACAACCATCCGCATCGGTGGGGGAGCGAAGAGCAACCCACCATCACGTTTACCAGTTCCGGTTTGCACCGAGAACCTCATTTCACAACCAGTTCCGGCTTACGCCAAGAACCCCATCACATAACCAGTTCCGGCTTTCGCCAAGAACCCCATCTTCGTCAAGGAACGATGACCTGCAAAGCCATCACCAAGCGTATACACTCGGGTACCGTTAATCCCCTACTTCCAGACCCTATTGGGCCCCCAGGGACCAGCCTACGTGGCTGACCTTAACCAATCCCAGGAACCGTGGTACAGTCCCCCATTTGTCCGGACATAACATAATAACACATAACCGATCCAATAAGGATCCAATTGCATGCACAATTTTACACTCTAACACGGCTGATCCAATCAGGATCCAATTACATGCGCAATACAAATAATCTAACATGGCTGATCCAATCAGGATCCAATTACATGCGCAATACAAATAATTTAACATGGCTGATCCAATCAGGATCCAATTACATACGCATATACACTAATCTAACATGGCATCAGGATCCAATTACATGCGCATATACATTATCACGTTAGCTTCTGCTCATACTCAATGAGCAGAATACTAAATTACACTTTAAACATAGCACACAGTTGTCACACAAGTCATAATCCTACATGGGTCTATCTCGTATCACTTCACTTTTCTATCGTCACTACTATAACCATCTTACACACATCACAGCACAACACGTTACTTCACCACTTACCTCGCACGTGCATATGTCAATATCACAATAGCACGTTTCAATACACATTAGTTAGCCCTACTTAATGAGTCTCATGGGAAAACCGGTACTCATCTGAAGTCCTCACTAGGAAGATACGTCACTCGTGTCTTCCGGTTCCACAGATATACCTAACACATTGCATACATGCTTGGTTATCACTTACACATAACACACTTAGGTCGAAACGCAAGTTAAACAAGCTGACAGGGCTAGACCACTGCTTGTGATCGCAAGGTAATGCCTTACGGTGGCAAGGCCCCTTAGCAACATCCCTTAATATCGCAAGGGTACTCCTTGCGATCGCAAGAGGCCTTCTACCACAACCAATTCCTACGAATCTACGATCACTAGGGTAATCCCTTTTTCCCGCAAGCATGGTTCTAGGGTCGGTTACGATCGTAAGTTATGTACCTACGCTCGCGAACCTTATTTCCATCGCCCGTAGGCGGTAACATCACTTAAAAACATATCCTTACGGTCGCAAGGGCCTTACCCAACGATCGCAAGAATTACAGACAACCCATGCGACCGCATGCACATGCCATGCGACCGCATGGACCCCAGTTTCAGTGTTCTTTGACTCTGTTCGCGTACAGCTTCTGGAAATCAGATTTTAACCACTTTAATCGATCAAAACTTGATTCTAATTGTTCATACACATTACTAGGCATCTAGGGAAGCTTATAAACATTTTTAATACCAAAACCCATCATAAAAACACCATTTACACCATTAATTTGGTGTATCTCCTTCAAGAACACATAACTTAGGTTCTAGCATAAAAATACTTATAACAATGGTGAAGGATAGCTGATTAACACACGAATTGCTACTGGAACAACTTGAAATCAGTTTGCTTCCTAATTTACTTCTTCAAAACTCCAAGGAACAAAGGGGTGTGTGTGTGTTTGTAAGTTTTCTAATGTGTGTGTGTTTTGAAAAGAGTCAGGGGATAAGGGAGAGCTTATAACCGACTTTGGGGTCTTTAATTAAGACACGAGGTATTTTGTTCCCCTTTTCAACTTACAACTTAACACACGTTATCCCGTTTTAACTAACGGGGATATCTACGGAATCATAACACGAAACCGTTTAATACTTTATCACTTTTAACGCGTTTGACACTTTTCACATAATCACTCTAATTAACGCATAACACGCGTTATTATATTAAAACTCACTAACTTAAGTCACTTACAACTATTTAAGCACGAGGTACAAGCCTACACAACTAGGCTCAATTTCAGGATGTTACAAATCTACCCCTCTTAAAGAGGATTCCGTCCTCAGAATCTAATCACGATCACTCATTACCACAATCATCCTGCGTTAGGCCACAAACACAATTTAACACGAAAAGCAACTAACACAAAACTTTATTTATTTTGACTAACTGCAATGTTACACTTCACACGAAAAGTACACACTACATTTACACATACCTCACTTAACTACATTAGACCACTCAACTATTACCTCAAAGTCTACACAACACTTTCAACTAGTTAAGGGACTCCGAGGAGTCATACCCATACTGACTACATTTGTAACAATACTTACCTAAACATTCTCTAGCAAAGTGTCCCGGAAGTCCACAGTTGTAACAAACTTTCTCTCTATACCTGCATTCTCCAGTGTGATTCTTACCACAAATTTCGCATGCAACTCTACTTCTAGATCCTCCAGTTTCAGTCTGAGTTCTCACTTTCCTAGCTTCCTCGTCATCTTCTTTTAACTTACAAAATTCTTCTCGAACCGCGCTTTTTACCTCTCTTCTCACTTCCGCCATAACTGACGGCATGTTTCTACGAAAACACTTATCAAACTGGTCAGACATCACCTCTCGGAGATGTCGGGTAGGTACCGCTCCGCGTTTATTCCCGTATACGGAAATATGATCCTGTAGTTCTCCGATAGTAGTTAAATCCAAAGTTTCTTCACGGTTCTCATTTCCAGCTTGTCTATCCGTGTCTCTATCCATCTTACTGCAATCAAAGAACTCTTAGTTAGTACCAACACAAAACATCACTTAAAATCTCTCTACTATTCATTAATTCAATCTAATAACACTTGGACATTCTCTCGGACGGTAAACAGCCAAGGGGCCGATGATCTTCCCGGTGACAAGGAAGACAAAGGGACAACACCAGTCTCGATGCATAGGAACTTGATGGAAAATGATAAGTCACCTAGAGGAGCGAACTCCAGCCGGACGTCTTTTAATTCCTTCTTGGGCCAAAGCCCAAATAAAGTAGCAATGAATAATGGAGAGCCGATTAATATTTCTAGTTCCTATAATGTACCAAATGAGCCCACACTGGAGACTATAGGTGAAAACATGGAGGCCCACTTCCCAAATCTGAATGATTCCTTATATCTTCTGAGAGCCAAAAGGGGATCGTACATAGGCGTTAATTCAAAATCCCCTTTTCCATGGAAGTCCATCAGCATACTTTCACATCGAAGGAAGAGAACTTCTAAACAAGTCGGTTCTTCCTTCTCGCATTCATCTACACAGAGGAAGAGTCCTAAAAAAGAATCAATTGATCTTATTCGGAGTGCCTCACCACTGAGCAATGTCAACGAAGTCCATCAAGGCTCTAGTAACGAGGCAATCTCGGAGGAAAATGTCTCTCACGTGTCTGACTCGTTCGACCTCTCGGAAGAAGTAAGAAACACAGTTGAGATAGGTAACATGTTGGGGTTTTAAATGGCTGGGTGCGAGGATGAAGTGAGGAAGGTAATCTTTAAACCTTGGGATCTCAACACTGTCTAATGAAGATCATGTCAATTAACTCGAGAGGGGTAGCTTCAGAAGAGAAGCGTGATTGGATAAAAGGTTTGTATTTAAGTAATAAAATTCAATTCATGGGCATACAGGAAACGTTTCTTTGCAATCCTGAACCTAGCATCGTTAGTATAGTATGGGGTAGAGGGAATTTCGATTTCGATTTCATCAATGTGAATGGAAGGTCTGGAGGTATATTAGTTGTGTGAGATTGCACCTGTTTCTCTAAAACTGAATCATTCAAAGGAGATGGATACCTGGCCGTATTGGGTATGTGGACTAGCAAAGGTATTATTAAATGTGGTTTCATCAATACATATGCCCCTCAAGAGACTAGGTGGAAAAGAAGATTGTGGTCTGAAATTTCCCACCTAATTAATCAACAAACGACAACAGCATGGGTTGTTTTTGGAGATTTCAACGAAGTACTGTGCAGGGAGGAACGAAAGGGTGCTAAATTTTCATTCTCAGGTGCTGTAATTTTCAAAGACTTCATAGCTAACTCTGGGTTGGTGGAGGTAAAAAGCGGGGGAAGGAAATTCACTAGAATGAGTAAAGACGGCTCTAAGTTAAGCAAATTAGACCATTTTTTCGTCTCTTCAAGTTTTCTTATTGTCTGGTCTAATCCAAATGCTTTTATCTTCCCTAAACTATTCTCAGATCACAGTACATTATTGTTTAATGCAGATTCGATGGACTTTGGCCCTACCTATTTCAAACTATACAACGTTTGTGTTGGAACCTAGAGGGGGGGTGAATAGGTTATTTCACTTAGTTTACCAATTTTTCACAAATAAAAATTTGTAAGTTGTGTTAAAAATATTTTTCTTGAAGTTTATAACACAACAAATATATATACTTGAAATAAAGAGAGTAAGGGTAGAGAGATATCACCAATTAGTAGACAAGAGATTTATAGTGGTTCATGCAAGTGTTAACAAACTTGCACTACATCCACTCCTTGGCCTCACCCACCAAGAGTTTGCTCCACTAGCTTCTCTCTTTGAAGGTAGAGATAAACCTTTTACACTTCTCTTTTTCACTTGCAAGAATTAACACTTCAAACTTGCAAGTAAGGTAAAGATAACCTTGCTTCACTCTAATTCTATAGGCTAGAGTTGATCCTTACTTCTCTCTAATTCTAAAGGCTAGAGATTATCCTTACTTCACTCTAATTAGAAAGGATAGAGTTGATCCTTACACTATTACAAAATATATAGAAAGATGATGTAGTGTTTAAGCTTTGAAAGCTTTGCTCTTGCTTGATTCTTGATCTTGAATGATAGATGAATTATCAAAGAATATGAGCTCACAAGATAAGAATATATGTTCTGTGTTTTTGCTGTGCAAGAGGTTCTAAAAAATGAGGTTTGAGTTGGTTTAAATAAGGAAAAAGGTAAAAGTCCAAAAGCTGTCCAGTACCCTCACGGTCGATCCACGGTCGACCGTGGCTAAAACCGTGAGGTACCTGAACTTTCTTGTTCTTTGCAATATAGACGTTGGACTTTATTTAAAACCACACTCAACTCATTTTTACCATAAAAATCAACTGAAAAGTATATGTTCAAAAGGTTGGTTGATCCCATACTCTTAAAGTTTGAATTTAAACACATATATGGAAGTTTGGAAACCAATACACAAAGCATGTTGGAATTTTACCCCTTTGGGAGATTCCTTTGCTAATTATGGTGGTGTATTGTTTCAAAGTAGGATTGTGTTTGTTATTTGCTTAAAATAGGAAGTCTTAGATTTAATCAACCAACACAATTGAGTTTTATAAAATCTTTGTCATTTTTATAAAGTTTTTATAAAAATAATTTTATAAAAACATAAACTAATTTAATTATTTTATTTGTAAGCTCATATAATTCGAACTCTTGTTTGTAGATATCTTCGTCATCGGCTTTGAAGATATCATCTTCACTTGTTAAGTACGAGTTCGGTTGACTTGAAGAAGAACAACATTTAAGAGTTGCGAGCTGAGCAGCGACGGTTGATTCACGGTCGACCGTGGTATCGACCGTGAATGTTGATTTATCTTGATTTCTTCTTTTCTTGTTGAATTGAAGTCTTTTACTTGTTTGTACTTCACTTGATCATCAATTTGAGGCTTGTTAATTTTCTTTAAGAATATAGATATGAACATATGAATAATTTTGATAAGCAATAGTATCACATGTGTATATTTTTATCATCATCAAAACAAGGAGTGCACTTTTAAATGTATGACCATGTATGCACCAACAATCTCCCCCTTTTTGATGATGACAAAATATGCAACATTTAATTAAGATTGCTACACAAAATTATTCATGTTAACAATGTTGCATAGCTATATGCTTCTCCCCCTTTTGTCAAATCAAAAAGGAACATTCTTCTCCCTCTTATGATCTAGCACAAAATAGTTGATGAAGCTCCCCCTTGATCAAAGCTCCCCCTTGATTTATGATCCCTTTAAGCTAGCACTTGACAAAAGATAGACAAAACAAAATACAAGTGCAAGATATACAAAAATATTTGCATAAACTTAATTTAGGAAAAATCAAATATACTCAAGTAGAAATCATGAGAGATTTATGCATCATTATCTTGTATTTATGCTAATGATAGGAAGTGAGAGTGTGAATATATATGAAATTTTCTTTTTGGTTGGTGACTCCCCCTTAAAATGTGCATATTATGTTAGGGACAACCAAAATCCACAATCCTAATCTTAAGTTAAGTATCAAAAATTTCTTAGCACTAGATTGTGGAGATTATTTCAATATTAGTTTAGTCATTTCTAATTGATATTTATTCATATACATTATTTAGCAAGTAAAGGTTTAAACATTGTTTGGACCATAATCTTATAGATCAACCTTTGTTTATACATTCATGAGTATTCTAATGCATGTAGGCCCACTTATAATTTTAATCAAGTAAGTGACCAATGTGTGCACAAAATTGACAATTGTTTTGATTTTATGTAAGAAGCACATGATGTCATTTATGTATAATATCATGATCTTCAAAGAATAATTCATTGTATATGTAGATCAACATATTATGGCACATTTGATATAGAATTGATCTTTTCAAGATTACAATCAACATCGATATGTATATCTCTCAAGTATTACATATTTTAAGTTAATTCTATACCTACGTATACACACTAAAATATACTCTCATTATTACTAGTACACAAAAGTTTTCTAATTTGAAGCAAGTCAAATAAAGATTTTATAGTTACATGTTTGGTTCATGATTACTTAAGTTTATCTTCTTTTGATAGATCAACTAGGCTTAAGTATAAGTTTACTTGTTATTTTATCTTGTATTCAAATTTTGCTTTTTATTTATGTGTATTCAATATTCTACAAGATTAGGATGATTTGAGAAAAGTGTTCTCATTAGTATAAAACATGCAATACCAATGCTCCAATCATTATTTATGCATGTATGCCACATAGTTTCATGTGTCAAGTGATAATCAAATTAAGTATGTGACACATGAGATTAGTCATTTAAGTATATAGGCATACTCAAGCATATATCAAGATGACAAATAATATGATTTCTTATATGAGGCATAACTTGTCATTTATTTTAACTATCTTGATTACAAAGAGTAATTCATTAAGTACCATGACAAGATAGTAAGAGAGAACCACTTGCAACAATTAATATGTTAATTTATATTTCTTCACCATGTAATCATCTTCATATATCTTTCATCACAAACTTATTTCAAATACTCTTTTGATAATGATCTTATATGAAAAGTACCTCCATAAGATATCTTGACCATAATTCATTACATGATAATTATTCAACACTTGATGAGCATGAATGACATATCATAATGTTACATATGTTTAGTGATATTTCATGTAAGAATCACATATGTAATTTGATAACATTAAGAACAAGGATATGTCAAACATGAACCAAAGTATTATCATTTAGCGTGTATTGTTATTTTGGTAACATATCTTGTTGATGTAAATAGGATATCAAGAGCATCACATATAAGTTGCATACAAGTATTTTACCTTTTCAAACCATGTAAGATATAGAATTTAGGCATAAGGTTTGTGCAAATTATTTTTATTTCTCCATGTATGCAATTACTTAATGAGCTCTTATAAAAGTAACACATGAAATGTTTGACTAAAATGGTTTTTCAAACTCTTATGTCATAACTCAACTTTTAGTTTGTGATTACTTTGAATTGTGAAGTGTATAAGATATAAGCAAGTTCTTATTTATTTAATGTAATTTTATCTTGACTTCATAATAATCATTTTATGACTTTGCAAGTTTAATTAGTTTATCATTTTTACTAATAGTCTTAACTTTTTGAATTAAGTTCTTAGAATTTGAGCCCAAGACAACATATTCAAACTTTAACATCATAGGGAGTTGCATGTTAGCATATTGTTGCACTAAACCAAGGTAATATAATTTACTTAATGCACAAAGGTTTAGGCATAGCATTTTAGTACCATAAACATGCTTTTATTCATTTGTTTACGATGTTGTTCAAAAAGTTTGTATAAGTTCTCAAAGTAATAGGTGATGAAGTGATGATGATTCATTTTATTTGAAACACATATGTTAATGTAAACTTAACATGTATGTGTATACCAATTTGGTTCATGTATCCTAAATGTTTTAAGATTTCGGAAGACAATTGAATCACTTATGTTGCATGATGTATGTTTAGTATTAAGCAAGAGTAAACCTATGTATAATGTGTGCATAAATAGTGTGTGTGTGTCCTAAATGTGAGATATTGTTGAAAATGATGAATCAAGTGTATACTAATGTTATTTGGCATATTTAAAGAGTAATGTCAATTGAGATAACAAACTCTATACTAATATGTCCAAACATTGTGCGTGTTCTAAATGTGAAAAGATTTTAGCAAAATAGTGCATCATGTGATTACTAAGCTTAGTTATACTATAATATATGTGAATAAAATTAAGTTGCGAATTAAAAATCAAAAACTAAAAAGTTTGAAAAATTTCCAGCAAGCTCACGGTTTTACCACGGTATCAGCCGTGGTTCGACCGTGAGTCTGCTGTTCAGTTTTTTTTTTTTTTTTTTTTTTTAATTTTCATAAGTTTAATACATACAACCCACATCCGCATTTCATACCCGCATTCCAAATAATAACCCTACAACCCACATGAATACTCAAGTGTTCAAGATTTATCTCCAAAAAAAAATTCAACTATAGCAAAACAAATCCTAAAATCACATGAGATTTTGTGCAAAAATGATATCCTAAAGAGAAGGAGAGCAAGATTTGTGAAGAAATATACCCTTGAAGATGAAGATTTCGTGATTTTGGAAGGTAACCCGAGAGGAATTCGATGAACTCGAAATGGAAAAGAAAATGACGAAATCTTGAGTTTCCACCGTAGATATTTCGTTTGTAGCTTCAATCTTCAGGTAAATCTTGAATTTGTTTGAAGTTTTGTTGTAAAAATCGCAAATCTTGAGCTTAAAAATCGTTAATGGCGGCTAGGGTTTTGAGAGAGAGATGGAAGTGATAAAGTGAAGGAGAGAGAAAGAAAAGTGGCCTCCTAGGGTTAAAACTCGTTTTTGTTCCTACGGTCGATACACGGTCGACCGTATGTCGACCGCGTGTTCCTTTATCAATTTTGACATTATGGACAGTAAGCCCACGGTTGATACACGGTTTCGACCGTGATTCGACCGTGAACCCTCTGGGCACCAATTTTGAATTTTTCACATAATCATGCATATTCTTCTAAGGCATATGCTCCATCATTCCTAAACCAAATCTTATTGTATTACCTACTTCTTTCTTAAGTGGTTTAGTATTTATGTCCGCAACTATGATTTATCAAAGTAAGTTGTCTTAATTTTTGATATGATATCTTTTCAATTCTAAGACAATGTTACTTATGATAAAATCTAATTTGGTTCTTTAATTACTTAAACCCAAATAGTGTATGTGAAAATAAAATCCATGGGATTTAAGCAAACCTTTAATTCTTTGACAAATGATTAATTATTTGACTATACATTTCAGTATATATAGAAATATATAAAATATATTTCCATATCATTTAGAGACTTTTAGCCAAAACATGATTTGTGAGTAATTCAAGTTTTGCATATAATCACTTAAGACAACATGATGAACATGAACATGGTATATCAAATTTTAAAATATTGTTCATCAATATGCAATTTTAACTTTAAGCACAATATTTCTCACATTCAAAAGCAAATACTCTTGTTTAGATATAGTTTAAATATTCTAACTTTATGAAACCATACATCTAGAATTATTGATCAACTATCAAGTTTCACAAGTTTTGACATATAATGATTTTCAAGATAGTTTAATGTTTGTCTTGCCTATATCAAGAAGGACTTCAAGTTAAATTTGTATGATGTAAAACACAAGTCCAAATGATATGAGTATAATTAATATGTCGTTATAGCACCACATAGTTCAACTTTGTAACTCAATCGAAAATCATTTTACATGAGTGTGAATTGACCTTTGCAAGACATTTAGGCATTTGATAAGTATTTCTATGTCTTTGATATTTAATTACCTTGTCATGCAATACAATTTATTTAAACTTGAGTTGATTTTATATCGATACTTTTTGATTTTCATGGCAAATTTAAATGATTATCTTCACACACATCATTATTAGAATATCTTAGGAATTTTTCAATAGTTACACATATCAATAAAATCTTGGATATAAATATATCTTTTCTTGATGGATCCCAAGATTTAATTTAAAATGATGTGTTTTATAAAAATTTCAATCCTAAGTAATTCCTAAGATTTCGTCATGCTATTCTAGTACAAAGTGTGACTTTAAATCATTTTAATAAGCCATGACAATTTTAATATTTGCTAAAGCACTTTATGATACATAAATTATTTTCTCATGTATTTTATTAATGTTTTTGCTACCATTTATTTCTTTATGGCAAACCAAGTTTATGTAAAACACTAGATACTATAAACACATTTAAACATGTCAAGTAGTTTCACATAAGTTCTCATGGCACTTTCAACACATAGATGTCAACATATAAAGCTTTGAGAAGTGAAAGAGAAACTTATCTTGATTGTGTTTCACTAGTGTTGTTCAAAAGCATTATTCTTGATGATTTATCATCCAAGTCTTTCATCCACACAAAATTTCAAGTTGCATCAAGAATGATATTCAACCTCAATTGCAACCTACAACTCAAACATATTTCATATGTGTGGTACCCATCTTTTCATGGGTCCGGGATTGTTAGTATCAAACACACCTACCTTGATCCATCTTTGTGTTATCTTGAAACCTTTATAATACCAAGTGTTCATAGAATCAATTGTTTTATGACAACATCTTGATCTTTGAAACACTTTTGATTTAGGTCTCTTGAAACAAAGTTCATGCCTTGAGGATGGAGTATAAGAATTCATCATTTGTTTATAACCTGCAACCTTAGGCATATATATGGAAGAACGAGAGACAATATTGCATTTTTCAAATTTCTCAACCATCCAGTGTGCCGACGGTCGAGGCACGGTATCGACCGTGGTTCGACCGTGAGGCTCCTGGATTTTTTCTTTTGCCTCTTGGTTCACAATATTGATAGATTTGGATAATATGTTGCTTGTTTCAATTGAAAACTCAAGACCTCCTTCATCGCTTGATGATTTTCTTAACTCATTTATTTGCTTGACCAAGATTTCATTTAGATCTTTGAGTTTGAAATTATCATTCTCAACATTTTTCAAATTGTTGATCTTGGTAATGAGTTTTGAATTGATATCAAGTAACATATTATTTTTATCTTTTAGCTCAACATAAGAATTGTATGAGTTATCTCTACTACAAAGGTTATTCGTGAGGGATACCTCATTTTCTTCAAAAGCTATGAAGCAAGCTTGTTCTCTTGATATTTCTTTTTCTTCAATTCCTCTTGCCTCAAGCTCTTCAAATTTACCTACATCTTTCCATAATCTCTTGGCACAAGTGTAAGAACACATATATTCATATTTACTTCCCTTAAGAGATTTTTGAATAAATATCAATGCTTGTTCATTTTGTGACATATCTTCATCAAGATCATTTTCAATAAAGTCACCCATGTCATATTCTATTGATCTTAAGAATGTCAACATGTAGGCTTTCCAACCCAAAAATGTATAATCAATAAACATAGGTAAAGTAGCCATATAAACCCCCAAACTTAGGCTATCATTTAAGTCCATGGATCTAACTCAAGATTTTTGTATAAAATTGTTCTCTCAAAATATTTATAAAGCAAGTTCTATCTCAAAAACAATTTTAACAAAATTTTTTTTTAGAGCAACTTGCTCTGATACCAATTGTTGGAACCTAGAGGGGGGGTGAATAGGTTATTTCACTTAGTTTACCAATTTTTCACAAATAAAAATTTGTAAGTTGTGTTAAAAATATTTTTCTTGAAGTTTATAACACAACAAATATATATACTTGAAATAAAGAGAGTAAGGGTAGAGAGATATCACCAATTAGTAGACAAGAGATTTATAGTGGTTCATGCAAGTGTTAACAAACTTGCACTACATCCACTCCTTGGCCTCACCCACCAAGAGTTTGCTCCACTAGCTTCTCTCTTTGAAGGTAGAGATAAACCTTTTACACTTCTCTTTTTCACTTGCAAGAATTAACACTTCAAACTTGCAAGTAAGGTAAAGATAACCTTGCTTCACTCTAATTCTATAGGCTAGAGTTGATCCTTACTTCTCTCTAATTCTAAAGGCTAGAGATTATCCTTACTTCACTCTAATTAGAAAGGATAGAGTTGATCCTTACACTATTACAAAATATATAGAAAGATGATGTAGTGTTTAAGCTTTGAAAGCTTTGCTCTTGCTTGATTCTTGATCTTGAATGATAGATGAATTATCAAAGAATATGAGCTCACAAGATAAGAATATATGTTCTGTGTTTTTGCTGTGCAAGAGGTTCTAAAAAATGAGGTTTGAGTTGGTTTAAATAAGGAAAAAGGTAAAAGTCCAAAAGCTGTCCAGTACCCTCACGGTCGATCCACGGTCGACCGTGGCTAAAACCGTGAGGTACCTGAACTTTCTTGTTCTTTGCAATATAGACGTTGGACTTTATTTAAAACCACACTCAACTCATTTTTACCATAAAAATCAACTGAAAAGTATATGTTCAAAAGGTTGGTTGATCCCATACTCTTAAAGTTTGAATTTAAACACATATATGGAAGTTTGGAAACCAATACACAAAGCATGTTGGAATTTTACCCCTTTGGGAGATTCCTTTGCTAATTATGGTGGTGTATTGTTTCAAAGTAGGATTGTGTTTGTTATTTGCTTAAAATAGGAAGTCTTAGATTTAATCAACCAACACAATTGAGTTTTATAAAATCTTTGTCATTTTTATAAAGTTTTTATAAAAATAATTTTATAAAAACATAAACTAATTTAATTATTTTATTTGTAAGCTCATATAATTCGAACTCTTGTTTGTAGATATCTTCGTCATCGGCTTTGAAGATATCATCTTCACTTGTTAAGTACGAGTTCGGTTGACTTGAAGAAGAACAACATTTAAGAGTTGCGAGCTGAGCAGCGACGGTTGATTCACGGTCGACCGTGGTATCGACCGTGAATGTTGATTTATCTTGATTTCTTCTTTTCTTGTTGAATTGAAGTCTTTTACTTGTTTGTACTTCACTTGATCATCAATTTGAGGCTTGTTAATTTTCTTTAAGAATATAGATATGAACATATGAATAATTTTGATAAGCAATAGTATCACATGTGTATATTTTTATCATCATCAAAACAAGGAGTGCACTTTTAAATGTATGACCATGTATGCACCAACAGTTTGGTTGGAGGATAAAAGCTTCATTGAAGTGGTGAATAAGACCTGGAAAGACAACTCAGTGGGGTATAGGAATTCTGCCATTTTAACATTTATGGCAAAACTTCGGCTGGTTAAAAACAAGATTAAAATCTGGAGAGCTGAAGAAAACAAGCTGAGATTCGAGAAACACTCTGCCATTAAAGCATCTCTTGAAAATCTTGAAAGAAAAGCTGAATGCCTCTCTCTATCTGCTGTAAGTGCGAACACAGGCAAGACTTACTCATACAATACAAAGAATTAGTGAAGGGTGATATTTTAAAGGCAAAACAAAGATCAAGATGGAAGTGGTCAATGGATGGAGACGAAAACACTCGCTTTTTCCACGCCATTATAAATCATAACAAGAGGCATAACTTCATTCACGGTCTCTCGGTAAATGGAAGTTGGATTTCTGATCCTTCGGGAATAAAAGATGCTGCTGTTAATTATTTTGCAAAAAATATGTTAAGAGGAGTAATCGCAGACCGTCTTTCAACAACAGAAAGTTTCGCAAGCTATCATTTGAACAGGTTGCTTTGCTAGAAGTTCCTATCACTTTGGCAGAATTAAAGTCGACGGTATGGGAGTGTGGATCGGATAAGGCTCCAGGGCCAGACGGATTCACTTTCACTTTCTTTAAAAAATTTTGGGCCTTATTAGGTGATGATCTGTTCAGGGCAGTCAAACAATTTGAGGCTTCGGCGAAACTCGACAAAGGTAGCAATGCTTCTTTCGTAGCTCTGATTCCTAAAATGCAATCATGTATCTCCCTGGATGTATTTCGTCCCATTAGTCTACTGAACTGTATGTACAAAGTAATCGCCAAGATACTTGCTAATCGTCTCAAGAAAGTTATCGCGACTGTCATAGGTCCGGAGCAGACTGCTTTCATTGAAAGCAGGAACATTTTGGAGGGCCCTTTAATAATCAGTGAGACTATATCTTGGTTAAAAAAAATCAGGGAGGAAAGCTATACTTCTTAAAGTTGACTTTGAAAAAGCATTCGACTCGATTGATTGGGATTTTTTAGACGAGACTCTACGGAATATGAACTTTGGACAGCAGTGGAGATCGTGGATTAAAGGGTGTCTAGAGTCTGCTACAGTCTCAGTTCTTATAAACGGCTCTCCAACGGAGGAATTCACAGTTGGAAGAGGGGTTAGGCAAGGGGATCCCCTCGCCCCATTCCTTTTCATAATGGTGATGGTAGCGCTAAACGTGGCAGTCAAGGAAGCTTGCGAACTGGGAGTGTTCCACGGTGTACAACTGCCGGATAATGGTCCTACTTTAGCAAGTCTCCAATACGCAGACGATGTATTGTTTGCGGGTGAATGGTCTCTATTAAACGCTACTAACCTAATCTGTTTGCTTCGATGTTTTTACTTGTCATCAGGTCTAAAAATAAACTTGGAAAAGAGCAATATCATTGGAATCGGAGTGAACATGCATGAAACAGAATCCATCTCAAGAAAATTATTTTGCAAGACAGGGGAACTACCATTCAGATACCTTGGTTTACCAATTGGAGATCATCTAAACAGAAGTGAAACCTGGGAACCAATCATAAATAAGTTCTCTTCGAAGCTCTCTAAATGGAAAAGTAAAAATCTATCTGCGGGAGGCCGTCTAACACTAATAAAATCAGTGTTAGGCAGCCTCGGGGTGTACTACTTCTCGCTCTTTAAAGTACGAGAGAAGATCTTAAAAAAGTTGGAAGGCTTCAGGTCCATTTTTTTTGGAGTTCAAGCGAGGACCACAAAAAAATCAACTGGATCTCGTGGAGTCAAACATCAAACGATATGGTTAACGGAGGTCTAAGCGTGGGCAGCCTAAAAGCTCTCAACATAGCAATGTTAGCAAAATGGTGGTGGCGCTTTAAAAGTGAGGAGGAAGTTCTATGGAAGAAAGTCATTACATCCCTTCATGGCCCATGCGGTGGCCTACATGTATCGAATCCCGTTGGCAAGTTCCCCGGAGTTTGGAGAAATATTTTAAAGATTTCCAAGGATTATACCAAGGTAAATATTCCTCTCGAATATTGGTTTCAATCAAATGGGTAAAATGGAAATTCAATATCTTGGGCCTTGAAGCCAAACGGTTTATTTTCTGTTCGTTCGCTACGTAAAACATTTGATGACTTGTACTTAAGGAAGGGAGACAAAGGTGGTATGGACTGGTTGAGGATTCTGCCTTCAAAAATAAACATTCATGTCTGGAGATGTTTAAACAGAAGGTTGGCTACTAGATACAATTTAAACAAAAGAGGTGTTATCGTTTTGAACCTTCTCTGTCCATTTTGCAACAATGTGGACGAATCGGAAGATTACATCTTCACTCAATGTCCGACAGCTTCGAAGGTGCTAAAAGACATTGCGTTTTGGTGGGGTATTGACCTGATAGAGTTTCGAGGAATCGAGGATCTGTTGAACTGGGGCAACGTAATGCAATTCAAAATGGGTCACCTTAAGGCATTTAAAGGAGTAATTTACATCTTCTTGTGGCTGCTGTGGAAGTGTAGAAATGGGAATGTTTTTGCGCAGTGCTCAAAACATAAGGAGGAGCTTATTTGCAATGAGATACAAGCCTTATCCTACTTTTGGTTTAAATATAGGTGGTCTAAATGTAATTTAGCTAATAGATGGATTGAGTGGTTACAATTTCCTGCTTTGTGTTTTTCCTATGTGTAATCTTCTCTTCTAGCACCTTGCTAGTTAATGAAAATTTCGTTGCCGTTTTAAAAATAAATAAAAAACTTACATCGCATGATTTTATTTATAGCAAATAATATTTGTAAATGAATTTATATATGTGAATTTCAAAGACACTTTTTTGAACGTCAAAGGGGATCGCTAAATCAGTGTTGACGTAATTTGTCCCAAGAAGTCCCCCAACATCCAATTTTTGTACGTCTCCTCTCTGCAACGAGAAACCCTTTCCATGGCTTCGGACTCTCCGATTGCTTCTCGTAAAGGTCAGCTCGCTTTGACCAAATTCTGTCACTTGAAGGACAGATATTTCGGATTCGATTTTTTAGTTTCATTCTCTTGTGCCATTCATATTACTAATTTTTTAGGTTTTGTTATTTGCTGTTCATTGCCCATGATATGAAGTTGTTGTGCATCTGAGAGCTACCGGTGATGCTCCGATTCTCAAACAAGCGAAATTCAAGGTACTCTTCATTGCCACCAAAATTGATTGGGGATCTTCTTATTATAATTCGTACCTTCATTGTGTTTTGTCATTAAACGTAGACACTACTTGTTTGGAGTATGGGAAATGCGTTTTCAAAACCCTAATTCAGCTTCTATGTACTTTGCTACTGCTATCTTCATTTGTTCATGAATGCTGATATGGATCGTATGCCTTTGCCTAATACAAATGCTGCCGATTGACACCACTTATAGATATATTTAGCAACGGATTAACGGCATGTAATAGCCGCAAACTTCCACAAGTGTGCTGATTTATGCTATGTACTTTTTATTGCAACAAGCAATTTTTACATGTTTTATTGTTCTTGATAGGTAGTTGACTAGCTGTAGCTGTAAAAGTGTTCCGGTTGGGTTGCTTTGCAATCTGAAAACAATTTCAATCACATCATATGTGGTAGGCTTTTATGTTGGCCCATTATTTGTCCATGTCAGATATAATATAAGAAGTAAAGCCCCCAAATGGTTTTTAATTAGAACAAGAACATTGATTCGAGGGTGTTTCTGGTTATATTCCATTTTATGTGGATGGCCACACCACTAAAACTAAAACCACATAGGAGTCAAATCATTAGTTTTATGAGTTAAAATATGGTTTGCCTTTGCTAAACTGTATAATTGGAACGCTTTTTACAAGTACAACTACCTAATTGGAACACTTATTACACGTACAAATATCTAATGAGAACGAAAAAATACGTTGCATAGATTAACATTCTTGTGTAACTACATGGCTATTACATGCCATTAGTCCAAAGAATTAATATAGTTGACCTTGCAATAACTAGTTTCAATTCTGGAAGGGATGCGGCTAAGTATGGGGCTACAAGTTGTAGATTTCTCTCAATTTATAATTTTTGCTTCAAAAGTTAAAGGTCGGGAATTCAATAATGTGATTTCTGCTGAATTTGTTTAGGTTGACAAATGATTATCGGTTCATTTAAGTCCTCATGGTATCATTGTTAGTTTGCTGGTTTCTACATAAACCATATTTATTACCATTCTTTGCTTATTATATTCAAGATGCAAAAATTGATGATATTGTTATTGTTAATTAGGTAAATAATTTTCTTGACATTTCAGATTGCTGGAATGGAGAAATTCTCTAAGGTGATTGATTTTCTTCGTCGCCAACTCCACAGGGAGACTCTGGTTAGTAGGTTTTTTATGGTCTTGAGTCTTGACTTCAATGTGAGACAATCTCTGAGCACATTATTAAATGCTGCTGCCCTCTTTATCTCTTTTCAGTTCGTTTATGTGAACAGTGCCTTCTCCCCGAGTCCGGATCAACTAGTAAATGACCTGTATGATGTAAGTTTCTTTGTATGCATTTAAATGGCGAGATTGTGTTCTTTGCAGTCTGCTATAATTAATCTGATAGATTGCTATGTTTAGAAAACTCGGTGACAACTGGACTCCGTTGTGACTATCATTAAGTTTTTCCAAGTTGATTAATTATACACCAGGAATAATCACACGAACCAATATACAGCAATTTTCATGCAGAAAACCGGTTTTCTTTAGTGGCTAGTTGATGGGTTCTAAATCTGAATCAGATGGACTCGTATGTGATTCTTTCATGTTCTGTAATCTGATCGCTCCTTACTTTGATGCTGCAGAATTTTGGGATCGATGGAAAATTGGTGGTTAACTATGCTTGTTCTATGGCTTGGGGCTAACTTCACAGTTTAGCAAACCTTGTACAGCCAAAAGAACTCACGAAAACAGGAACTTGCATTTGGTAAAAGTTTGCTAATATTGTTTAACTGTATTCAAAGTTGTCATAAGAAGTTGAAATTTGTGAATGGTTTGATCAGCTTTTCAGCTTTGGATGGCTTCGACTTAGATAGCTAATTGGTCCCCGTGGAGTTCATTCATTTGTTTGGTGACTTTGTAATTGATACTTGTAGCATCATTCGAAAGAATTTCCTGATACTTTATACTTATCTCTTAAAATTTGATATTTTGATAATTGTGCTCATACCACTTGTTATATTTCATGCGAGTCCGGTCCTTTTTCGTACCGTTTGCACAAGTGTAAATGAATGAGAGTCTTTAAGTGTTTGAGTTGCATAATATTTATTAGGTAATCTGCTGCTTATAACATAGACAGAACTACGGGTTGAACAGCATTTCAGCCCATTGTGGTTAGATGTGAGTTACTGAGTAATTTCTTATGTTTCTTGGATTGCAACATCTATATAAGCTAGGAATTCAGAGTTAGGCATGCATATATGTAAACTTAGTCCAAATTCGAGGGGTCATCATTGAAGAAATTAGAAATCAAAACACACTGGAGTCAGCCTTCAACACTAGACACAAGCCCCGTCTATCGTTGCCATGCCCTCTTCTCTGGTTCTTGCGGACCATTTCTACCATTTTCCTCTAAAAGCAAATCTAATTTGTTCTATTTTTCGACAACAAACAAACAAACAAAAAATCATTTGTTGGCATCTTTTAAATAATGATAAGTTACAAATTCTCATATATATTAATTTTTGTTTTTGCTCTTGGTCTTGTTACAGCTATCAAACATTCTCCTCTAACGGAAGACTATAGGTCAGTTTTGATCTTAACTCTTGCTATTATTGTACATTGGTGAAAAGAGAATTCTAAATAGAGATAATTAGAAAATATAACTGTTAGGTGAAATGATAGCAGTATAAAGGCAATAAGACTGATCATGTTGAATACTTGATCAATTATTCCCAGTGAAGCATTATTTGTGCCAAATACTCTTTGGTTACAAGACTCTTGTTACATATTAAAAGTATTATATACATATAGACAAAAGTTCATGCAAGAACCGTTGTTAGCGCGAGAACCGCGAGAACCAATCTGAGCCGTCCAATTCCCCTACTTCAATGTCATTGCCCACCCTTCCTCACATGCACCCTGCCACACTCTATCCCTCCACGCTCACCATCTATGAAACTTCCCATATCCAAGGAACGGCCGAGATTGGTTCTCGCGGTTCTCGCACTAACAACGGTTCTTGCATGAACCATCCCCTATACATATAAATAGTAATTTGACGTTAAATGAAAAACCGTGGTGGACTCTTTGGTAGGTAGAAAAATAGATTTGGTAGAGGGGATTTTGTTTATGTTTGATCATATGTAAGCTTCTGTGGTGGTGGATTTATTGTTGAGGTACAGAAAAATAAGTCTTTTGAGGTTTCAAGCTGGTTAACTGTGAAGTATAAGTTTAGTTACTTTGGTATGCAAGTTAGGGTGAACTGTGAACTGGAGCGCGCTGACATGGCAAACAGAACCACATGGTTTAGATTAGCATTGTTGACATGTGGAATTAAGGTCAGTTTTTAGTGGTCTAGTTGGGTTCAGTGGGTGTCTGTGTATTCTACTTTTTGGCCTGCTGGTGGTTTGCGTTTTTGTTATGGGTCTGTCCCACACTCAAATTGTCCTCGCAATGTCTACCTACCTACACAATGTTGCAGTGACGAATAATTTCTACTCGTAATATTGCGTTTATAGAATCTAGGGGTGTTGTATTCTTATTCAAAAAAATAAACGGTTTAAAAACATTATATTTTAATATTAAGAATAAAAACCCTGTTAATATATTAAATTTTAACTCTTTTCATATTCAGGTTTTAGTTTATTATGTTTCAGATTATTACAAAATATATGTCCGAAATGAGAATAAACTTAATACAACTATCAAATTTTTTAATTTGTTCAACCAAGACAATTAATCACCCAAAAGTTGAAAACAACCGTCCTTTATCTATACTACATTATAAAGCATTTAACTTTTTCTCTCTTAAATTTTTTAAGACTACTTAATTTTAAGTAGTACAAGTTTTTATGCTTAAGATACAAAAAATTAAAACAATAACCTAACCAATCATCCTTTTAATTGTCTCATCTAATTTACGGCAACTATTACTTTAATAAATCATTAAACATCACAACAACTATTTAATTTATCTAATTTTGACTAAATTACTTACACCAATGCAATTTCAAGGCTATAGTATTTTTTTTCTCTATTTAGTTAATAATAATCTTTTTAATTGATTTTTAAAACTATTTAAACAACTAATAAAATGCTTGATTGTAAGAAAAATAAAGAAATCAAGAAAAAAGGAGAAAAAACATGGATAGGTTGAATAACACCGTATTCCACACATACCATACCTTACTTTTTAAATCAAACATGTTATAGAACAGAAACTATTGTCATCGCCGCCGTATTGCGCGGGTACAATGCTAGTTTATTATTAATTAATAGATAGATTTGATAGATGACTAAAACTTGAATAAGAATAGATCTAGGTTTGATTTCTAAAAAACTGTTTTTTTTAACAGCCAAATTGTATCTTTCATTCATCAAATCAAAACGTTCAGTACACATAGAAATACACATCATACATCTCTGGCAACAACACATTGATTTGCTAGAGCGACATCATCTAGGAGAAACATAGAAGGGTACGAAGATCATAATACAAGCAACTCCATGAGAACTCAATCCACCACTTGCACGGTCGCGCACTTCATCATCAGTCAGGGTAGCAGCGATCCACCACATAAGCAGCAACACATGACGTCATCAGACCTCAACACTCGAGCAGGTAGCAACGATCAGTCCAATATGACAGCATATCAGCACCAACATAAGCAAAGTAATACCGTACCAGTGTTGCCATGGAAGCCACCAACATAACCAAATTCGTTATACAGGCAACATAGCTCATAAAGTCATCATACAATCACACTGAGCATCATCATGAATGTTATCCACATTGTGACAGAGCATAACATACTCATAAATATCATGATCATACTGGTTATCTCCGTCAGCATATCCAGGGACTGCTAGAACACAGTCAGAGTTACTTATTGGATCACACTCATAATAGGGGAATAAGCAACATCTGACTCAAAAGACTCTGGGGCTCAACAGGGTTAGCACTACCTATAAAGGGAACACTAAACTACCTCTCCCCCCTCTCACAAGGATTTTCAAAGACTTTGTGGCTCAAAGGTTTAAAAACAGGGAAGGAGCGCCCAAAAAACCAACCAACCGCCAAACTTCCAGACACCAAATATACACCACTACCACCCCCCTTATGCCTTCACGACCTAAAATGGCCCCCTACAACACCAGCCACTACCCAACACCATTTCCCCTACACCAGCCCACCCCCCACCCAAAAAAATAAAAATCGCAATCTCTGGGGCTTGAAAAATGATTTGCATCGGCAAAACAAACGATGGCCTAGCAAATCAAGTAGGGATTGAGATGCCTCCCTTATCACACCATGGTTTCAAGGTATAGTGCAACCTCCTCCACCCTATCAAACCCCCACAGACTAGCCTATGACCATAGCTACTGAACGTTGAAAAACGATGTGAAGTGTGTGCAATGAAACTGTGCCACCATAAAACAACTACAAAGAATTATAGCCACAGCCACTATTCCTACCCTCACCACCCTTATACCACCTTCCAACCCACACCCACGAGAATATAGTGTATAGTACCGCTACTGTGGCTAGAAGGAACATAAACAATATACCAATATGTATCCAAATAGTGTCTCGCACTCGACCATCCAGGCCCACCTTGAAAGTTTCGTCAAAATCGAGCTGTAACACCTGCACCACCCTTATACCAAAATAAAACCTGCACAAAGCAATCGAAAATGTTAGAATACAACAACCCCCCCCCCCCCCCCTCCCCCAAAGAGATCAATACCATCTAAATACCAAACAATCTTAACCCACAACCACATCCTCCCCACATATAAATAGTCAACACTACTTATGTCACTCTTAGACCCATACAAGCCACAAGGACGATCTTGATAAGCCATTCTTAGCGATGTGATCCGCCACCTCATTAAACTGGCGACTCAAATATCTAAACTCCACCTTTTCAAACCGCTTTTTTAAAGTATCAATTTTACTGACTATCTCTTCGCACTCACTCGGTGCATCCTGCTCACACCGTAGAATCTTAATCGCTTGTGAGGAATCTGACTCCACAACCACTTTTGAAACATATCTTTTGCCCCACCCAATTATAGCTAAAAGGGCAAAATAAATTGCCTCTAGCTCACAGTCTAAGACCCTAAAAATCCTTAACGGTTTTGAGAAAACACCAATAATATTCCTTTCATGGTCCCTCCATACCCCACCAATGCCTCCTAGGCCTTCCCGAGGGCAAACCGCCCCATCTACATTACACACGAATGTGCCTTCATATAGCTCCTGATTATATTCATCAACAATACATCCTCTCTGCTTCAAAGACACCAACCTACTCGGGCATACAGAGAATTCTAGCGATGACCTGAATCTTTCAGGCCACTTTGCATGGACCCATCTGCTTAACCGAACCCACATAAGATCAATTACTGCCTTTACGCCTAACTCCTGGTTGTTGAAGGGTTGAAAGCATAGTTATCAAAATCGTGATCCTGATCGTAGGATCGTACGATCCTACGATCTTACCAACCAAAAACGCGCCGGATCGTACTTAGGATCGTAAATAGGTAAGATCGTACTCAGGATCGTAAGATCGTAGTATGATCGTAGGATCGTACAGCGATCTTACGATCCCACGATCCCAAATTTTTTTGTTTTTTTTATATTTTTTAATTATTACTATTATTTTACATTTTTATTTTTACATTTTTTGGTTATTACTATTATTTTATTTTATTATTTTTAAATTTCTAAGTGGTTAACGTTGTGTTAAAAACAATTGTTCGCAGTTTTCTACTTTATACATGTCAAATTTTTCATTTTTCTTTTGTTATAAGAGATATAGGTTTATGAGAATAAGATTTTTTTTATGAAATAAAGAATTAATGTTGTGCACAATATGCTCTAGATTTATTGATTGTGTTTAAGACTCACATTTTAAATTTTATTTAGATATGTTAACCAATGAATTGTGGTGAGTCATTATCTATGCTCTTAATATTTATAAATTTGGACTTTGATATATGTTATTTTAATAATTAATGTTTCGTTCTCTCGTAAAATAGTATATAAAATTGGTTTTTGATAAAAATTATAGCATATAAAAAACCTAAAAGAAACATTAATGACTTGTGGTAGGATCTTACGATCCCGATCTCGATCTTACGATCCGATCTTGCAAAGACGAAAACGATCTTAGGTAAGATCCCGATCTTAATAACCTTGGTTGAAAGGGTTAAATACTATTTGTGATTTATTGTTGAGAAAGGCAGTTTTTAAATACTATTCTTATATAAATGATAATAGATTTGATAAATAGCTTGTAATAATCACAAATACTTATTTTAAAGTAAAATTATATTTCCTTTTACTTAATCTTCCTATTTTATCTTCTTACCTATTAAATTGTGACATGTAATCTTCTAATTCTTTAAGTTTTTTTAATTTTGATTTTGACACTTTTCTTGATTTAATAGATAATATAATGAATAAATAGATTTAGTATAATCATGGGAATACCTCTCGAGAATTTATATCCTCAAATCTTCTAATAAATAAAAGACTGTCTGATTGACTAAAATTTATTAAACGATCTTAATCACAAATAGATTTGATAAATAGCTTGTAATAATCACAAATACTTATTTTAGAGTAAAATTATATTTCCTTTTACTTTTTTTTTTGAACGGCAAAGTTAGTTTTAGTAAGTTAGTAAACCCCAAGTTAGAATTAAACTCCATTCTTTAAGTTAGTAAACCCCAAGTTACTTAATCTTCCTATTTTATCTTCTTACCAATTAAATTGTGACATGTAATCTTCTAATTCTTTAAGTTTTTTTAATTTTGATTTTGACACTTTTCTTGATTTAATAGATAATATAATGAATAAATAGATTTAGTATAATCGTGGGAATACCTCTCGAGAATTTATATCCTCAAAATCTTCTAATAAATAAAAGACTGACTGATTGACTATAATTTATTAAACGATCTTAATCTTTATTTTAAAAAATCTTTATTAATTATACAACTTGACTATCCATTTATATAAAATTGAAGTATCAATTTTGACTTCTAAATATCAAACTAATACAAATACATTTTGGATTTAAATATAATAATTATTTATTTTAATATCTTGATTTATTATATTAAAATGTTGTACAATATATTTAATGAGTTATAACACGTAACACAAGAATTTAATATATGAATTTTTACATTTTCTGATAATTGTTAATATAAAATTTATTATATATATACATATATTAGTACTAAATATATAATACGAATTTTAATAAATTATGTATTATAGATTGTACTATAAAAATTAATATTAGAATTAAAAAAATTACTATATAAGTAATATTTTAAAATGTACTTTATAATTTACAACATTTTATATATTAATGGTTATACATAATTTTTAGTGTTATTATCTTAATAATTAAAATATTATTTTTGTCCATTCTAATTTACAATATCATATATACGTTTTATAACATTTCAAAATATCATTTATAAACAAACTCTTAGTTTTATTATTTATGATCATTTTGAATTCATTTTAATTATGACCAATAAATTTCATATGTGTTATATTAATTGTATATTTATCATGTTTGGTTCAATCAAATATCAGTATGTGTTAAAGTTCCTAAATTTATAATATATTAACCGAGTTTGCATAAACTAGATGACCACTCTATCTATATTTTATAGTTCTTTGTTCTTTCGAGTTTACTCACCGGATGAGATATAAAAATACATATATGCAAGATGATTTGTATATAGGCTTGATTCTTTGATAGTTTACAATTTGCAAAATAGTAGAGATGATATCTTGATGCATCAAATTTGTTTCGCACACCAATACTCATGCAACAAGGACTTATAAGCTATATCATTCACTAGGATTGAATTCGTAGTTTTTACGTTTCAGCACCTAGGCATCGTGTTCATTGAATTTAACGTGTCGTGTTAGTGACGGATGCTATTTTCTCCAAGATATGATTGAATCATCTTTCTCCAGGTCTAGTTTTCATGACTGTTTGAATCACTTTAATCCGAGTTCTTATGAATTCGATATAATCAAAACAGTAAAGCTATGTTAGAGTTATCAACTTTTCTCGTTTTCTTCAGTTTCTTTACAATTTTTGTCAGTTTCTTAAATTTTTTAGTCTCAAAGCCCTAAAACATATAGTATAAAAAATTAAGTGATAATTAACCTAACTTACTATAAAATACATTCTGATAATAGAATATCGAATACGAAGTGTACGTATCTTAGCCTTCATCACCTATGAAATCAGGCTCGATGATATGCATACCATCAATGAGAATTCGTTATTCTCGATTTCTCAATTTGAGAATTCTCACTTTCCTAAGTATTTTTTAATCACCCAGGATTTATATAATTCGGATTTTAAAGGTTAGTTATCTGATAAATTTTAATAGTTTAGTTATCCAAGTTTATTTATTTTTTCTTTTTCTTGTAAGCCCTATATTTAAATTTCGGGTGTTTAAGAAGATTTCGTGGAGGCTATGTAATAGAGGATCAACACCAAAATAGAGGAAATAATTCTATATTGTTGTAATACGTGTACATGATGGTCCTTATTTTTATGTTGTAGAAGTCACTTCAATTTACAAGATTACATAAATGTTAACACAAATTAAATCATTGAACATTAAAATATATATTGATGATGAGGGTTCAAATGAATAAATTATATAAATGTAGTAGATCAATAAATTATATAAATTTAGTATTTCAAATATAAATTATATAAATTTAATATTGCTAGAAGTCTAAAAGGAAAAGGAATCCTAGATTTTTAGAACAAATAAAATAATCTTACATAATACGTCTGTTACCATTCTCATTTCCATTCTTAGCTGTATTCTTCTCGAATGGAAGGGATGAGAAGACGGGGATGAAGAAAATCTTATCTTATAAAAAAGAAAAGAAAAGAAAAAAAAAAGTGACATCCATGTCTCTCTGCTTCTTTACTAAAACCGAATTGACCCATTTTCGCTGATTCAATGTCAATCCAAAATCCATACTCCCAAAACCCTCTCCGTTTCTTCATTTTCTTTCCCATGATATAAAAAACCATGGAATCCCAATCCCCCTTGCTATTCTACTCTTGTCTCTTCTTGTTTGCTCTTTCCGTTAACTCCCAACAACAAGATTTAAACCGGTCTCCACCACCAACTCCGCCATCATCTCCATTTCCACCACCGCCACCATTACTGGCTTCAACTCCCCCTCCACCCCCCTCTCTCCAGCCACCGCCACCTCCAAGAATTAGAAAGCCACATCATTTTCAAGGTTCAAGAAACACCTCAACATCACCATCACGTCATCAAAAGCACCACCCGCCACCGTCTGCGAGAAAACCCAACATGGGAAAGAAACTTGGATTGATGTTCACCGGCATCGCCGGGATCTTGCAGGTTTTTGTGCTGACTTTCTTGTTAATTCAGAGGAGGAAATTGATCAAGGCACATGACAGATATTAACAAATACTGGGAATATATATATATATATATATATTTCATATTCCACTAATCAATTTACTGACACGGGAGAGATATTTTAGTGGGGTACGTATTTATTTGTCTCAGTTTCATTCAATCGATACCAGTTTCAAAGATCAGATCATTGTTTTAGTTTCCATATCTGGGGATTGTAAATGGAACATTCATGTTTGTCGAATTTTTTAAATCAATTACACGACTTGTTATCTTACACTTTCTCTATTGTACATTGTGCCTTATTGATTTATTGTAATTGATTGCCCACGCCATCTTGAATCATCTGTTGATTACCACCCTAAATTCCACATTAATTGGTAATTATTTCGATGTATTAAGAAGAAGCCATTGAAAAGGAAGATTGAAATCTAAGGGTCAATTGGCTGTTCCTTGTAGTTTCAGTTTTGATCAATCAATCTGAATCCCATGTGTATTCATCTAGCTTGGGTTTCGTATCTTGAACGTGATTAAATATGTATTGATATCTTGTGTGTGTGTGTGTGTTAAGATTTTGAATACGTTGGTAAAGAATTAAAGTTGATAATATAGCTTTGATGGAAACTAGAATTTATGATGCTTGTAGTAGTAGCAATTAGCAAAGCAGGGAACTTTAGGTGGTGTTTGGTTTGCAACCAAAGATATAATATTCATTATGGATATGAGTCTGATACTAGGTGAATTTGGAATCATATTTTTTACTTGAATACTGATGTTTAAGTTATGCGGATATGATCATGTTCCACATCGTCATCTGTTTACTTTGTCTAACCTATTGATAGATTATTTATAGGAGATGTTAGGGCCATTTATAAGTGTGGAGAAATTGGTATAAGAACTAGGGTTAAGGAGAGACGGGTGCCTCTCAAAAGTAGGTTAAGGAGAGACGGGTGCCTCTCGAAAACACGCTGACTGTTGTATCCGTTCTGATTTATTAATATATCAATTTGATTCATATCATATGCATTGAAAAGGGACAACGATACTGCTTCTAAAACCCGATTTCTAGGGGTTCATCTTAATTTCAATCAAAAGTCAGAACAATTCCTCTTGGTAGTTGTATTAATTAGTATTAATTAACATATTACAAAGAAACTTCATACCGTTTTATCTCACAATGTACAATACATAAGTCATTACTGTAATATTAATTGAGAATTAAGAAAGTGTTGGGAAAACAGGGGAAGTGAAAATAGATATAAAGATAAGAAATGTTTGTGGGTTGATAGACAGTTATTGTCTGTGTGCCCTCTATCATATCATAGACTGTAGTCACTGTACTATTGAAGTACCCACCCACCTGCCAACACTATTCAATACATGAGAAAATTTAACACCAAATTCCGGTTTGAATGAAGAATGAATTGGCATATTCGGTTCATCAATTGAATTTGAACCGCTGGAAATTGGATTTTGCATTGATTAAGTCAACAACTAGCTTTGACTTGATAATAATAATTCAACACAAGGTAGATGGGATACTGATAAAGAAAGAGCAGTGGGATAGGATAGTAGCAAGTAATACTATTGAGATGCAGAGTTGAGACATATGAAAGTGAAAACTACCTTTACCTTGATAATGACAAGTGAATTCCAAACCCCAACCAACATCTAATTCTTCTCTTTGTTGCCCTACCATTCTAACCTAAAAATCACTTGCACCCTTCCTTCTGTCACAAATCCAATGCATTAATTAAACAAACATTCTTGAAAACAAAACCTACTAATTAAATCCAATAATTTCACCAGTAAGGTCTTGCTGGTGTGGATTGAAAAAGATCTTGGGTTGACAAATTGGATTTTGCTGGATTAATGAGGTGGTGCTGATTAATCTCAACCCAAGCAGGGTCAGGGTTAGGGTTAGGGTTAGGGTTAGGGTTAGGGTTTGGTGGCGAAAAGAAGTGGTGGAATGGTTGTTTACTGGTGGTTTCATCAGATTTTGTGTTGGATTTATCTTCTCTAGACTTAATGAAATCAGTACCCATAATGTAGCAATGCTGGCCGCCTTGTGTTTCTTCTTCCTGCTGTTTGTGCTCCTTGAGATTCTGAAAGTTGAAGTGAGAGTAGTTGTTATGATCATGTTGATAGGCTGATCTCCCATCCTCCCCTAATTCCTTCATTCCTTGCAAGTACCTGTTGTTTTATTAATCAACACCCCATTACATAAAACAATATATATATATATATATATATATATATATATATATATGTCTACAACTAACCAACATACATACAAAATAATAATAATAATAATAATAATAATAATAAAAGGTAGAAGAACCTGCAATCCATGAAATTGGTGTGAAGAGATGAGAATTGATGAGGGTAGGTATCAGAATGGGAGATTGATTTGGAGAGTGTAGATGGTGATGAAGAAAGGGTAGTAAGACTGGTGGCAGTTGTTGAAGAAGAAGGGAATTCCACAGGCTTTCTTGAACGATTTCGGCCACGATGCATGTGTCTCTCACAATATTTAGAATCAGGGTAAGCTTCTTTAGAACACCTCCATTTCTTTCCATCTGTTCTTCTACACCTTCCTGGTTCTAAATCTAACTTCCTTCCATGCCCATGCCCATGCCCATACCCACCAACTCCCCCAATCTGATGATACAACTGGTTGTACTGAAACCCTCCGCCTTCCCACACTCCTACTGCATGCATCCATCGACTCATTACAAATATATATACACCATCGATCGATCAATATTATTAACATGTAATTTAATTTGGTATCTATCTATTGATCTATATATGGGTGGGGTTTTATATATAAAAGTTTGGACACAGCATATATATCATCTATTAATCATTATATATATTATCCAAAACAATTAACAAGAAACTGATCAATCAAAAGCCTGCAGTGTGATATCATTCTCAAACACGTACCAAACAGTTTTTCAAAGTTCATGATGTACGTTTTGATATCACTCTCTGCATATACATATACACCACCCGGCCCCTAGCTTGAAGAAGATTCTATAAGCTGATTACTCTTGTTATAAGCTTTTTACACCAGCTTTTAAGTTAATTGTGATTTGATAATACGATAATAAGATGATTGAGTTGTGTAATTAGCTAGTAAACATTAATCCCGGCCTTGTTATTCAAGTGCTTGTAACTTTTGTATTTAAAGACTGATGATGAAGGAAGAGGGAAGACTTACAGGTGGGTTGGTTAGATAGATGGGATGAGGATGAATTAGAGCTATATAAAGATCTTCTGACAGATAAGATGAGATGAGTAGGGACTGGAACACCTGAAACCATGTATTTGTAGATTAAAGCTTGTTGTTCCAGTTCTTCCCATTGTGCTGCTGTGAATATATTTAGATTTTGATTATTACTACTGCCTGTTGTAGTACCCATCATCTTCTTCTTGTCTCTCTAGCTAGCTTAATTTGTAACAACAAATATATCTCTCTCTCTCTCTCTATATATATATATATATAATCTTCTTCTTTCAAAACTAATTCTGATAATAATAATAATACTCTTGTTGTTGGGGAGATGGGGTTCCTATGTTTATAGGGTAGGGAATGAATCTAATGAAACCCCAAAACACACACACACACACACTCTATCTCTCTCACACACATACACACAGAGAGAGAGAGAGAGAGAGAGAGAGAGATCATATAAATCCACTGCAGTGGACTGGCTAAATTTGTTGTGTTGCTGAGGGGGTGTGCACTGCATTGCAATATAACACACTACATAAGCAACGGTAGCTAGCTATACCACAGCCAGCCATGTCATTGTTTACCACCTCACTGTGTATATATCTCTGCCACCTTTACGGAAATCCATATCACACACGTACTTACAAACACAAACACAATACTTCTTAATTTTATGTGCGTAAAACAGCCATACATACACCGACTCAAATTTACTTACGATTTTTTCTGCCTCAGCTCCTCACGATTATATATATGCAAAAATTCAAACGAAAACTGTTTTTAAAACCATTAATGACTTAGTAATAGAAGTATTTTGCGTCCGGTTGAGCAGTCATTAATTTGTGAATTGCGTCCGGTTGAGCAGTCATTAATTTGTGAGTTTTGATTTAAACGAAATAACCCTCATTAATGTGTCATTAATGAAACATTAGTTAATGAGCCGCTAAAAAATATTAGCTATTGATTAACTAAAATCAAGGGCTAGCTAAGATTGGTTCCTGCAGTTATCGAACGAAAAACTGTTCTCGTTTGAATTATCTCCATAGTCAAGTGGAGTTTGGGTCGGTGTTATGAAGATGTATTTAAAGGTCTTGATAGACATTAAGGTGTAGAGTAATATTTAATTAGTGAGAGAGATTGTATTTGAAATTATATATGTAAACCATCATAAATATAATGTTATAGTTTAAAGTATTTCTTATATATTGAGTAGCCTATATGAATCGAATTATTTCAAAGATGTTGTCACATATCAACATATATACACATTTAAATCAGCGTATGAGTTTAACATTATAAGTTAATCTAATTAATAAAAGATTCAAAAACAATGTTGGAAGGAGGCAGGAGGGTTTGGGGATTAGCTTACCTCCATTCCATATATTTGTGAAAAGAAAGAAAGGCTGAGGCTGAGCAGGTGTGTGTTAATTTGTGGATGTTGCAAGTTTTGAGGGGACTGTTCAAACCCTGCATCATATCACATGCAAACCAAAAATACTCTTAAACTTGTTGACAAATAATTGTCTGTTGTTTGTCATTATTTGACTTTGCATCATTTCAACAATTTTATTTTTTCATGGTACAAGTCAGAATAACAAACTTACAAGCAAAAGTAGCAGCATCTATCTGCTTTTTTATTCAATATCTTTTTTAAAAATGTGTCACAGTTGAGGGGTTTATTTTTTATTTTTCTTGTGAGGTTGGTAATGGTCCTGATGAATCCCAATTTGGCAGTTTCTTGGGGGATTTAATACTCTTACTCCCTGACTGGTCCCTAAAAGCTATTACCACAACCTGCAATTTTGACTGCCAAAGATACCTCCTCTCTCCCTCCCTCCCTCTCAGGTCAAATCAAATTTAAATCATGGCCAGTGTCAGATCCCCACACCATTAACATTTATTTTCACTTTTATGGTTTCCCTTTTCCATAACACCATATTTTTACTCTTCTTAACAGTGTAGGGAGTGGACAAGGTGGGGGCAACTACTGGAGGAACCACGTCGTTGTCGTGGTGGTGGCGGTTGTGAGTGATGGATACACAAGGAGAAGTGGGCTTTGTAAATGGTATTTCATATCTTGTTTTAGATTTTGATTGGTGGGTTGTATCATGGTAGTAGTATGGTGAAAAGTGGTAGGTGTGACCACTTTTATTGTTCTATGAGTGACTGCAATGGTCATTTCCAATTACATAGTGTGGTCACTTCTCACACTCTTCACCACATTAAATTGTACGACTTATCTAATACTAACAAACTAATCAAAGTATATAGAAGGAAAAGAAGCAAACATGGCCCACAATCTCACACACCACGGTGATGGTGTGGCTATCGGTGATGAGTGATGATCACAGCGTGGAGGCAACTACCCACGCACAAAACTATAACCACTCTGTATTATAAAAGTATGTCTTTGTACAATGTGACTATATCAATGAGAGAGTTTCGCTCATGGATTTATGAATGGGGAGATTATTATCCAATAAGGACAAGATGATTAATACAAAGCTAAAAACATTATGTTGTGTAGAAACAGAAAGAACCATAACATACTCTCTGGGCCATAATCCTACAAGCAAGAAAATTAAGAAAGTTAAATTGTATAATATAAAGAAAATGTGTGCGAAGTGTGCATATGTTTTTGAGCGGTAATTTAAGTGATGATGTTGGTAATCTATAATTATATATGTTGTGTAGAAGAAGTGAGTATATAATGCCATATATAAGAAGACTGTGTCAAGTGTGTCTGGACTGGAGTTAGTGCCAAAAGCACCGGAAAGCCCAGTCCTTTTTAGGCCCAGTGGTCTTCAAATAGGCCCACTATAACAAACAGATACTAACTAGTAACTAGTATAGTAATAATAGTTACTTATACAACGTTCTTTCTTTCAAACTTAGTTTTGATTTTGAACCAAGAATTTGAGTCAACTGGGATTACATAATTATAAAATTCCTGGATACAAGAGACCAATACTTCGCATGTAGCGTAACTCGAGCCGTGAGTTACAACTTCCAATTCAATTGAAATAGTAAGTAGTGAAAAATTACATAAAAAGACGTAAATAAATAATTACTAAATTTTTTATACTTGTGAAGGATATTCGGTTTCAGGTAATTCTTTTTAAACGGCAAAGGGATGATATATATATATATATATAAAGACTAGCAAGTAGCTAGCAAAAACACAAGAACATTACATTTGAGACTCTTGCATAGGATTTGTACACCAATTTAACCAAAAAAGTTTCCTATACAACTTGCCTTTAGTATTTAACCAAATAAATAGCAATCAACTTTCCTATTTAAACCCAAGTCTGAGTGTCTTTTTCCTCAAAGATCCTAGAGTTATTGTGCGACCAAAAAGTCTATCGGTAAGCAAAGATCTTAGTAGAAAAGGCGACTTACAAAGAATGTTTTAGGTAATTAATAATGCTTTCAAAAGCTCCTAGCTTATTTGAGTAGCTATTATTTAAGAATTCGTTTTTCTAAAATACAAAATTAAACATAGTCATCCAAACAAAGTGCTTTCCCATTAAATCAGTTGTGTATTTGTTAAATAGTTGTTTCCTTATATGGTATGTATTTGTTTCTTTTTCCTCAAAGTGTTTTCCCATTAACTCAACATGTAGATATCGCATATATATTGTTAAATAGTTGTTTCCTTATATGGTATGTATTTGTTTCTTTTTCCTTAATAATGAAAGTCAACATCTTGACTGCTTGTTTGTTGATCGGATGCTTTTACGATGTAAATTTAAAGAATTCCATGCAATTTAATAAGTTGTATAAACCCTCCAAATAAAAACATCATGACGTTATAAACTATAACCAATCAATTAATAAAAGTTTATTACTTTATAGAATCTTTTTAAGTTGTATAAAAACGACAAGCAAGTTGAGGAACCACATGCACCCAAACATATTAAACACTTACTTAATCCTAAATTAATTAATCATAACAAGAAAACAATTCTAATCCGCAAACAAAACTGCCGTCCTGACGCTAAATCAAACCCATATAAACCAATTTACATCCATCCAAACAACTTCTCTGCACTTCCTTATTTTGTATGTAGATTCAATTAAAAACCAGTAATCCAGATTAGTTAAGATGAGAATTGCCCTAAACAAAACATCATATCTTCCAAAAAACAGCACATCCACCTCATCTTGATTATACCAAACTCCCCCAAATTATATTTATTCTTAAGCCTCCTCAAATCACATACAAGATCACATTTTTTCTTCTCTTTCATTCTATCTCCTAAGAAGAACAACACTTTGTTCTTTCTTCAATGATCAAGCAAGACACCTTGTTCATCCCCTACTTCCCTCCCAACACAGACACAAATCAAGAAACGATGTCGTTTGGAGACCCGGGTCCAAACTCAAGCCCTGATCCAATATCAGACTGGTTAGAAGATTCAATATCATACATACCATCCTTTCTTGATGACCCGTATGGATCCACCAATATTATTGATGATACTTGGTGGTTTCCGGGTCAAGAGTTAGAACAAGAAATCTTTACCGATGGTACTAGTAGTATTCTTACCTCCTACTCTGCTAACAACTCACCCTCTACGATAGAGGTTAAGAAGCCTACGCTACAAGTTTCCGAATTATCCAAGAAACGAAAAGCACCTCAGGACCTTGTGTTGAGGCCTACGCTACAAGTTAAGAAGCAGATAAACAGAAGGGGTCAAGGGAAGTCAACAAAGGACGGTTGTAATAATGTTAACAACAAAAATGGTAGGTGGGCAGAGCAGTTGCTGAACCCATGCGCTGCCGCAATCACTGCTGGAAACGCCACACGGTTTCGGCACCTCCTCTTTGTCCTCCGTGAGCTTGCCTCGCCAACCGGAGACGCAAACTATAGGCTGGCGTATCACGGGTTACAAGCCCTCACACGCCATCTCTCTGCCGCCAACAACAGCCGTCCTGTCAGGGTGGCAGATGCTCCACCACCCGTCAACTTCTCCACGGTCAAACCCAAATTCTTTCAACAATCTCTCATTAACTTCAATGACATCAATCCATGGTTCACTATCCCGAACAACATAGCCAACAACTCCATCCTCCAGGTGTTGTCAGAGCACGACCGAGGCTCACATTGTAATCTTCACATAGTTGACATTGGAGTTTCCCATGGGGTTCAATGGCCGACTCTGTTAGAAGCATTGAGCCGCCGCCCAGGAGGGCCACCACCATTGGTTAGACTCACTATCGTTCCGCCAACACTCGATTACCAACAAATCGCTTTTGCAAATAGCCCGCTTGGCTACAACTTCATATCAAACATACTTCGTTTTGCAAACGAACACAAGATCAACCTACACATCAACAGACTGGACAACTGCCCACTACAAAATCTTGACACCCAACTCATCAAATCATCCCTAGACGAAACACTAATCATCTGTGCTCAATTTAGACTTCACAACCTAAACCACAACAATCCGGACAACAGGACAGAGTTCTTAAAAGCAATGAGAAGTCTAGAACCAAAAGGAGTGATATTGAGTGATAACAACACTGACTGCAGCTGCAACAGTTGTAGTAACTTTGAGACAGGGTTTGCAAGAAGGGTGGATTTCTTATGGAGTTTCTTGGATTCAACAAGTGTGGCGTTTAAAGGGAGAGAAATGGAAGAAAGAAAGATGATGGAAGGTGAAGCTTCAAAGGCATTGATCAACATGTGTGAGATGAATGAATGTAAAGAAATATGGGCACAGAGGTTGACAGGTGTTGGGTTTACCGGAGATGTTTTCCGGGAAGACGTGATGGACGGAGCTAGAGCTTTGTTGAGGAAGTATGACAGCAACTGGGAACTGAGACTTGATGAAAGAGATAAGTGTGTTGGTTTATGGTGGAAAGGCCAACCTGTTTCATTTTGTTCTTTATGGAAAATAGATGCAAAAACAAGTGACAGTTAGAAGCTAGAATTCTCAACAAATAAGTCGAATTTTGCATGTCTTTCTATCAGTTTGAAATATCGATTTAGTATCATGTGTTATTGTTTTTCTATTAAATAAAGCTCCGTCTTGACATGCTTGTATACAATTAATTGATTCGAGTAATGGTATATAATTGTATTTGACACACTTATGAAAAAAAATTGCGTCGTCAAATGGTTGAAATTTATTTAAAATATATTGCTATATACACAACCTTCCTATGTATTCATTTAAATTTCTTATGTATTCATATAAACAAGGTTTTGATGTCCGCGCGTTGCAGCGAGATTTAAAATTCTTTTTAACATAGTTTCAATAAACACAATTTTTAAGTGAAGACTTTAAACAAAGGTTGATCCATATAAGATCCAAAAACCTAATTTTGCAATTTAAACCGGTTTATTTTGCCATTTTTTCAAGAACATTTTGACTTGTTTCCATACAATCAAATTGTTTCATTTTGCCAACTCTATATTCAAGTGTATTCAATTGGAGAACTGAATCAAAAACTTACATATGCATGAAGAATAGAAAAAGAAGGCTTTTGAGTGAAAGGCTTCAAGAAGTATCATCAATTGTAAATTTCATAATTATCATAAACGAACTATTGAATCTTCTAATTAGTTGTAAATAGCATAAGTCCAAAGGCTCAGCTGTCCTTATCTAGCTAGCAGCCTTCATCTGGGCTTCACCGCTGGTTTTAGTACTCTACATGAATAGCAAAGCACTAACACTTACAAAGAAGGTAACTGAAGACAGCCGAGAAAACGTGTTCTGTGATGTGAATATGTCGAGAGCAAACACGCCATGAATAAGAGGAGAGCAAACATGTGCTACACTCGATTGATTAACTGCAAAAACAAAATCGTCGTCATTGACGCGTGTAAGTACCATTAACCATGTTTTTTCAAACAGACTTAGTTACATTATTAATGACAGGTCAACTTAGGTCGGTCTAACACAAACCCTATTTGGCTTGAGTTAAATCGACCCATTCTGCGCCTAAGTCACTTTGACCATGATACTACTACCTAACCCACTCATCAATTCTATGAAGCTTTAAGTTTTCCTCAATTTTGTGCTACACTTTTTTTGTAAAATATTACTTTTTTTCCTTTTTTTTGAGTTCTATAATTACTATAGTAATCAGCTTTCAAAAATAATAACAAAGAAACAAAAAAATAAAATTAAACTACAATGAATAGTAATATAAATAGTTTTAGTATCATGTAAAAGTTAAATAAATTAAAATAAAAGGGCCATCATCTAGTTGGCACATGAACATCTTAAAACCGCTATATCTACATTTTAAAAGGAACAACTTACCCTCAAGTCCTCAACTCAGTACACCCACTGTACATATCAGGGGAGAGCAAAATTGTGATATATTCAATAAATAATTCAAATATTTAACGATTGTTGTAAGTATAATATGCAGGTTGGTCACATGGGTTATTAGATGTAATTGAGGAGTATTGCAGAACGAATCACATTGTGTGGTGTATGTTTTAAACTGATTGTGGGCGACTTTCTACCATTTTGATCTAACAATGATAAAAAGCCAATCCCATTTGACCCGTGTATAAGTAAATGGGTCAAAGCTACATTTTATAATATCATTGTAACTTAATTTAGTTAACTCAACCATAGCTATACAAACTGGATAAATAGTTGTACATGTGCAAAAAAAGAAACCTTATAGAAAGGGGTTTGGTCTTCGCTTTATCTAGGTTGCTGGCCACCGGCAACGCCAAGAACAATATCCTGTATGTGCATGCATCAATGAATAATAAACTTTCAGATTGAACCTAGATGACAACACTACACTTCTTGAATAATAAGCAACTAAATGTTGCGTTAGTTTTCTTAGTCATATCGTCAAACCATTGATCAAGTTTTTTAACGGGGCAGGAAAACTCAAACAACTCTTCAATTTTATACATATACATTCTCCCATGCCAACAAAACTCTCAAAAATTGTAGAAAAATACCCTTAAAAAAGCAACAACTTTTTCTTTCAAGTTATCTTGGTTGAGTAAACTGTAATGGAAAACAACATACAGCTAACCTTTAAATTAGTATTCTTTTTACATTTATATGCTCACTAAAAAAGGTGTTCATTTTGCACCACATATTTACTTTTTCAATATCCTGAAACATTCAATATCTTTCTTCATGTTTCTAAAAAGGTACATTTTTTTCTGTATACAGAATGTAAGTAAACATATACATTTATGAAAAGTAGAAATACTTAAACGATCATTTGAATTGTAGACAAAAAATGCAATCTATGAACATGGAGTATGGTCTTCATCAAATCAATGATCACATCCTAGTTCATAATCAATTGATAAGAACACAGTTCTATTCATGACCAAAAGTTAAGAAATATATAAAAAACAAAATTTCTGCAGGTATATTGACTCCAACACCTGGGAGAACCAAAAAAGAAAATAACTTTGACTCCTTCAGAAAAGATGAGAATGAGAAGCAAAAGAAGCAGGAAAACAAAAAGAAAAGTCGACTTTTGCAAGCTAGTAAGAGAAACATATTAGTGAAAAGCATTTAAGAAAAAGAAAGATCATTGTGTGAAACTGTGTCAAATAATTATAAAGAAGATATGAAACAACGTCTATAGTTTCAAGTAATTTGTTGTTCCACCACAAACCTTAACTTCGATAGCTGTAAAAGAACCATGGACAAACCCAACTTCGCCGCCAATGCCCTCTTCACCCATAGTTCAATGACGAAGAGAGCCTGTGGAGCACAAAACCAACGCCCAAATCACCTAGAAGGAAGATACAAAATAAAGAAATACAAACAAAGGGCAAAAATGGTTTATCTATAAAACTTGAAATTCCTAACACGGTATGAATCAAACTTGAAATAGCCTTACCAAAACTCACCTTTGATAAAATTTGCAGATTTAAATTTGGAGGTTTTAGGGTTAGCATCGGTCGATGGATGAGGTCTCTTCGATGCCTGATTTCTCTGGTGACTTTGTTAGAATCGCCGATGATTTTGGTAAAAGAAAAAAAGAAAGAGATTGATAATGCGAAATCTTTAGAGACTAAAACAGGGCAACGTATGGTAATGTATTGATTTGATTGATGAAGAAATGGCTTGAGAAAGGTGACTGGTTTAGGTGAAAGAGATGGAGTGTAGTAGTGTACCTTTAGCCAAAACTACACGGCAAAGCAAAAAAAATTAGGATAGTAGTACTGAGATTCAAGCTTTATTCTGTAGGCAACAAAAAGTAAAAAAAGAGATAGTTGAGAGGTGTTTCGAACACATCTCTTCTAGGAAGAAGAGTTTCACATAATCTCCGCTAGGCCACTCCCTTCGAGTTTGATTCCTGTTTCAAATCTTGAATATATTATTTGATGCTACTGTAGATGAACATGAACATTTTTTCTTGCAAAATGTTAATATTCAAATTAAATTTGCAGTCTTTCTATCCTATTTTTTACCCGTTATCTAACCTACCGATTTTGAGAATGTTCAAATTTTGGGGTAAAATTTTTTTATGACTAATGCATACCCTGCCTTAGAATTCTACATCCGTCACTGATTTTAGTAGATTCATTCACTTTGAATTGATCGTTGTTCAAATAAAATAAGCAAACTACTCTTATGCGCGCTATTTACCTCTTTAAGTTAAATTTTGGTTGACTTTAAATATTGATTGATTAGTAAAAATTAAATAAATTTTTCTTCAATTTTGGTTGACCATATATATATATATATATAGGAAAAAGTTCATGCGAGAACCATTCTTAGTGTGAGAACCGCGAGAACCAATCTGAGTCATCCAATTTCCCCTCTTTTAATGTCATTGTCCACCCATGAATTCCTCACATACACCCTGCCACACTCTATCCCTCCACGCCCTCCATCCATGAACTTCCCATATCCAAGGAACGGCTGAGATTGGTTCTTGCGGTTCTCGCACTAACAACGGTTCTCGAATGGACCTTCCTCTCTCTCTCTCTCTCTCTCTCTCTCTATATATATATATATATATATATATATTGATTAATTATTAAAAAATAATTAAAATTTCTTTAACAGAATCTTGAACCATATAATAAGAACGTACAAAAACACAGACTGTACATAAAAATATGTTGATATCTATGATCAGCGATCTAAACTTTCATATACTATTAATTCGAAACAAAATGAGGCACAAACTTATTAGCTGAGGAATGTAGTCTATATATAGTCCTATATACTGATCATTTCAAATATTCATGGTGAGAAAAATCGATGTTTGCCCACGATATAATATATGGTATTAGTGGTATATATATATATATGTTGGCTGATGATGCAACAACATACTACATAATAAAAAATATAAGCAAATAAGAGATTATGGATAAAAAAGATGATGGCTAGAGAGAGAAATAGTGTGAGAGAGAGAAACAGTGTGAGATGATGGCTAAAAAAAAGATAAGAAATAGTGTGAGAGAGATAGTGTGAGAGAGAGATGGCTTGAGATTATGGATAAATAAATAAAAAATAAGATTATGGATAAAAAAAGATGATGGCTAGAGAGAGAAATAGTGTGAGAGAGAGAAACAATGTGAGAGAGAACATCAAGCATCGCTGGACTACTGGATGGGAGCATGAAACAATTAAGAGAAGGATGACCGGAAAGACTTGGAAGCAGCATCAACTGAGTAACGGCAAACAGAGAACTTCAATTTTCTTTTGTAACTTCCCGGAATCAACAAATTCAGTAAAATTATGGGAACTGTTTAGGCACTTTGGCAAGGTGGTGGATCTCTTTGTTAGTAAGAGAAGATCTAAGAATGGTCAAAGGTTTGGATTTGTTAGATTTCATGATATTAATGACTACAAAGAACTCCTGAGAAAACTAAATGGGTGCTGGATTGGGACTTTTAAGATTAGATGTTTTAAGGCTTTCAACACCAATGACTACAATAAGAGTAGCACAGATCAAGTAAATGGGACCAAAAGTTATCAAATGGGGAATACATTAAAGATGGGGAGTAATTGCAGCAAGGGAGGTACTGATCATAGAACCTATAGACAGGTTCTAGAAGGTAACATAAATGGTGGAACAGTTAATGCACAAGTCAAAAACAATACGTATAAATACCAGGAATCTTGGGGACAAATAAAAGATATGCAAAAAGATACAAAGATCGAAGAAATGTTGAAGAAAAGCCTGGTAATAAGAGTTAAACGGTCAGATATGCTGGAAGATTTCCCTTCTATAGTAAGGTTATGGTGTCTTGACTTACAGGAGTGGAAGTTCATAGGGGGTAAAGAAATTCTTCTGGTATGTAAGTCCAAACTGATGGCCAAAAATTTGTTAAACAACAAGGATAGTGAGCTTTGGAAATGGAGCGAAAGTATAACGGAATGGGAAAAGGAGTTCGCAAATGGCATTTACAGAATGGCGTGGGTAAACATTTATGGGGTTCCTTTGGATTTATGGATAGAAGAAAATTTCAAAAAAATTGCAAGTCGATGGGGTGAACCATTAAGCTACGAAAACTGCTCTTGGGGTGACTCTAAATCATTAGTGGCAGGGACGGTTTTGATCAACACCTCCCACAATTTTCCTCTCTTCGATAGGTATATTATCAAAAATAATGACTACTCAAGGGAAATTTTGGTGAGAGAAGATGGGTGGGTCGATGCTATTGATGAGGATCAATCGGATGTGGATTCAGAAAAAACTAATATAGAAGTTGATGAAGAGGAATCACTGGATTCCAGATCGTCTAAGTCACAACCAAATCTAGGAAGCGAAGGAGATGAGTAGCAAAGGATGAACCCAGATAACACATCTCCGGTGACCGAACAGCCACGATCGGAGGCGTCGGAAAAAAACCGGTCAAATCCACCGGAAGTACCATCGAGATCCTCGTTTGAAAGTACATGTTCTAAAGATTATTTTGCAGGAAAAGAAGATTTGGTAGCAGCCACATTAAATGTCAATGAAAAGGATGACTCTATAAGACAAAGTAGGGCGGTGGAGACTGACTCAGCAGACCTAGTGGACACATGGATTGTTCAGCTCAATACTTTATATTCAAAAAAGCAGAAGTCCAATGAGAGAAGCAGTAGTAAAAGCCCAACAGATTTGGGCCCTTCTGGCCAAAATGATGAAGGAAACTTAGCAGACCCATTTGTCAGGGAAGGCCCATCTGCTTTCAACAAATTATCTTGTCCAAACAAAGAAAGTGACCTGGGCGATGGTCCATAACCTCTTTCGCATCACCAACAAAATTCAGACCCTACGGAAACTGATTTTGATTTTGAAACCCAGAAGGAAAATACGATCTGCGACGGTGGCAGCTTATTATCGTTGGTTCCAAACTCAACGGAGGAGGTTACGGTGAACTGCGACTCACCACAAAAGGAAGAGGGAAACACGGTAATTCATAACAAACCTAAACAACTATGGAATGGATCTGAGAAGATGAGTATGTTCATGATGAAAAAGATGGCAAGAGCTAAGGGGAAGAACAATGGTTCAAAGAATGTGGGGAAACTCAGAATTGCGGGAAAAAAGAAGAACAAATCAGAAGGAGTGTCAAGCTTGTCTAACTCAACTGAAAGTGCAAACTCCTTGGGGGAAAAGGTGGGTTTTTATCCCCTACAGTGATTTTGATCAGGTAAAGTTCGCATTTTTTGTATTAGTTATGAAGTTAATTTCAATTAATGTTAGAGGTCTTGGGTCAGTAGATAAGAAAGCATGGATTAAAGGTATTTGTGCAAAAGAAAAGCCTTCTTTTATTGGATTACAAGAAACAAAATTGAGCCACATTGATGATCAAATGGTTGAAGAATTATGGGGTAACTCCACTTTTATGTTTTCATATGTAAAATCAAGAGGGTCCTCGGGGGGTTTGTTATCAATTTGGGACCCAAGGGTATTTCGGAATGGGATTTCTTATGGCTTAGACAATTTCCTGGTGGTTAAGGGTGATTGGGAAGGGGGAAAAAAGAATGCCTGGTGGTCAATGTGTACGGTCCTCATGTCTCGTTAAAGAAGAAGGAGCTTTGAGAGAACCTGAATAAACTAATTTGAACTAAATGGAAAAAGGGTAGTTTTGTTTGGGGATTTCAATGAGGTTAGAGACCATACTGAAAGACTAAATGCCAACTCAATCCAAGCAGATATAGATGATTTCAACGAATTCATTAGGACTAATGAATTAGTGGAAGTACACTTAGTCAATAGAAAGTTTACAAGAGTGTCAGACGATGGTTTGAAATTTAGTAAGTTGGATAGGGTGCTCATATCACAGGAAGTTCTTAACTGGTGGAAAAACCCTTGTTCTAAGGCTTTGGATCGTAAAAATTCGGACCATTATCCTATTGTATGTGGTGAGGAAAGCAAAGATGCGGGGCCTAAACCTTTCAAGTTTTTTGATATTTGGTTGCAAAATAAAGATTGTTAAGTGATCGTTAAAAGGGCTTGGTTTAAAAATACTAAAGCCCTTAACCCGGATAAAAGATTTATGGAAAAGCTGAGAAATGTTAAGGCGGAACTAAAAGCATGGTCAAAGTTGGGATTCTCAAATATTGAATCGGAAATTAAAAAATTATCAGAAGAGATTATTATGCTTGAGCAAAAAGCTGAAAATGATGAATTGTCGGACGAAGGTAAAAGGGTGTGGAAGGAAAAATTGAAGTCTTTCAAAGAAAAGGAAGATTTCAAAAAAAGTTGTTTGAGACAAAAGGCCAAGCTCAAGTGGGCCTCAGAAGGAGATGAAAACACGAGTTTTTTCCATAACTGTATCAAAAGAAGAAGAGCAGCAAATAACTTAGTCGGGTTGTATTATAATGGCGAGTGGGTTGACAATTTTCATGAGATCAAGTTGGCGGCAAGGGAGCAATTTAAAGATTTTTACAGGTCACGGAATGTCAGGAGATTGGGGTTCTCAAATTCCAATTTCAAAACTATTTCATCGGAAGATCAGGAGAGGTTGGAAATGGTATTCTCAACAATGGAAATCAAGGAAGCGGTCTTTCAATGTGGTAACAATAAAGCTCCGGGGCCTGATGGGTTTAATTTCACATTTTTCAAACATTTTTGGGAACTCTTGAAGGGTGATCTATGTGAAGCGTTGGTTTGGTTTTGGAAAAATGAAACAATATCTATCGGATGTAACTCTTCTTTTATTGCGCTAGTCCCAAAAGGAGCCAATCCACTTGTCCTAGGAGATTATAGACCAATCAATTTGGTTGGAAGTTACTACAAGATAATTTCAAAAATTCTAGCCAATCGGTTGCGAGGTCTTCTACCAAAGCTAATCGGGGATGAGCAATCGGCATTCTTGAAAGAAAGATCTATAACGGATGGTATAATGATCGTGGGGGAGGTGATTAGAGAATTAAAAAGGAAGAAGAAAAAGAGTATGATATTAAAGCTTGATTTTGAAAAGGCTTATGATAGCATTTCTTGGGATTTTCTTTTTGATACTATGAGACTAATGGGTTTTGGACACAAATGGATAAATTGGATAAAGGCTTGCTTATCGTCTTCATACATGTCTGTCTTAATTAATGGTTCTCCATCTCCGGAATTCAAACCGGAGAAAGGGACAAGGCAGGAAGATCCAATGGCGCCATATCTGTTTCTGTTAGTGGCAGAAGGACTGACCATAATGTTGAAAGAGGCAATTGGGATTAATCTTTTTCAAGGGGTTCCAATTGGGAAAGATAAGGTAGTGATTTCCCATCTTCAATATGCTGATGACACAATTATTGTGGGGACTTGGAGCACAAAAAACTTAATCACGATAACTTCATTGTTAAAATGTTGGGAGGAGGCTTCGGGTTTAAAAGTGAATTGGAGAAAGAGTGATTTGCTTGGTATTGGGGTTAATGATCAAGAACAGGCAAGATTCGCTTCTACGCTGGGTTGTAAAGTGAACTCTTCATATTTAACGTACTTGGGGGTGCCCATCAATGCTAATATGAGAAACAAAAATAGTTGGGAAAAGGTCGTGAAGAAATTCGAGAATGCTCTTTCCGGGTGGAAAAGTAGAAATATTCGTTTGGGGGAAGGTGGACTTTGGTCAAAGCTATTCTTTCAAGTCTTCCGGTCTACTTCCTTTCTTTGTTTCGAGCGCCTTCCAGTATCTTTTGTTTGCTTGATAAACTTAGAAAAAGATTCTTTTGGAAAGGGGGCGGGGTGGGGTTAAATAATAGATACTTGGCGTGGGTTAAATGGGAGAACGTAATAATTCATCGGGAAAAAGGGGGGCTGGGAATTGGGTGTTTAAATTGTTTTAATATAAGCCTCCTACTTAAATGGTGGTGGAAATTCAAGCACCAATCTGAATCGCTGTGGTGTAAAGTTATCAAGAGTATATACGGGGTTAGGGGTGGGTTGGATCCTTCATCTAATTGTAAAGGTTCGGGTATGTGGGGAGGGGTAATAAACATGGGCAGGGTACTACTTAAAAAAGGTATACATGTTTTCTCCTTGCAAAAAGTAGATGTTGGAAATGGCAGTAACATATTCTTTTGGAAAGACCCCTGGTTGGGTAACTTTTCTTTAGAATCGGAATTTCCAAGGCTGTTTAAAAGATTTGGCAATGTAGAAAGTAAAATCGCAGACTGGGGCAGCTGGAGAGGCGATGATTGGGAGTGGAACTTGGATACACGGTCAACTTTGGTCGGCAAAGTTCAAGAGGAGTTCGTGAGGCTGAAAGATAAATTGCTACAGATAAAGCTAATCAGATTCAAGAAAGACTCGTGGTCATGGTGCGGGGAGATTGATAAAGGATTCTCGGTAAAGACAACAAGAAACTGGCTCGAGAGTAAGATTCTCGCAAACGGTGGAGACGACAACAATAAAACGTTTTGGCACCCTTTAGCCCCAAAGAAGGTGAACATATTTGCATGGAGAGTGGAAAAAGAAAAGCTTGCGGTAAGATCAAAACTTGTGGAGAAAGGTATTGATCTTCCATCCATGCTATGCCCTCGATGTGATAATGTAATTGAAACTTCAAAGCACGCAATATTTAGTTGTGATAAACTGGTTCAAGTATGGAATTCGATCCACTCTTGGTGGGGTTTCGAGGCTCGTATTGGGGATTCGTTTACTTCTTTGGAAATACCTGTCAAAGCAAAATGTTCAAAGCAGGCTTATGACTTTTGGAGAGTAACCCTTAGAGTTGCTTCGTATTTGATTTGGAGAAGTCGTAACCTCCTGGTCTTTGAAGGAAATAACAACTTGGAGGCACTCTTTTACGAAATTCAGTTGCTTGGCTTCTTCTGGATAAACTCGAGATGGAAGGGAAGATCGAAATTATCTTGGAATACTTGGATGACTTTACCAACATACATCAACTCTTAAATTAAAGTGTTCACTGCTTGTTTTTTTCTCTCAAAACTCTAGTAGTTATATTAGTAAATGAACTCATAGTTATCTCATTTACTATAATAACAATTAGATTGAGAGTCAGTTCCATTTCTTATGGGACTTTGTATAGTGTAATTGTCTTTTATTAATTAATATCATCAGCTTTTCAAAAAAAAATAAGCAAATAAACGCCTTTTTACTTGTTCATATATGTGGTTTCTCTATAATTAAAGACTCTAACGTACACTTCATGTAAAAAAGAGAAAACTAGATTGGCTAGATTCAGTGGCGGATCCAGAAAATATATTTAGTGGGTTTACCATTGAGCTCGGAGCTTTTCCCGTTTCGTCCTGTCAACTATTTTTATATTGAAACATATTTGCCACTGATACACGAAGAGTTCTAGCGCTTGCGATTTGAAGAAACGATTTTTTAGAGTAGAAGATAAGAAGAATATGTATAGAAACATCGTGTAAAAACGGTTATAGGAAATGGAAATTAAAATTTTAATCTTGTTTCTTTTTTTATGGGCTGTGTAATTGGGCTTATATTCAAATATTAGTCTATTCTCATATTAAGTTTATAAACGATTTACATATGAAATTAATTTTTTATAAAAAAAATGGTAAGTTCACCGCCACCCGATTCTATCTATGTGGATCCACCCATGGCTAGAGTTCATAATTAGTTATTATAAACAGGGGCGGACCCAGTATTTTTATTGACCGGTTGCACCATATAATGACGAAAATAAAATAAAATAAAATTGAGAGTGTTGTTCGTGTTTTTTCTCGGGTTTCCGGTTAATCGGGTCAGATTAACACGGTTTCGGCTGTTATTATGGTATTTTAGAGCAAAAATTTAAAAGAAAACACAATTTATATGAAGACATGTTAACTAAAATGATATATTTAAGGTAAAATAGAGTATTTTAAAGGTATAAATTGAATATTGAACTATTTCCTATCATTTATTTAAAAAAAATATCATTTTTCCTTTGATTTTGGTGGCATCCCGAAAATTTACCGGTAGCACCGTTTAAAAAAATCAAAAATTAACATTACGAACCGTTAAAAGACCGGTGTCCCGTGACCCCCCTCTCCACCACATAGGTCCGCCACTGAATATAAAAGGTTTGTTTCACATAAGTAGTAATTAAATTTAAAAACTTTTTTTATGTGTCTATACTAACAAGAACACTGAATAACCGAAATTACTTTACACTATTAACAAATTAGAAAGCTTTGTACAGTAGATTACCCATAAACCAATCTCTACTAATTGATCGAGCTTCCAATATACTCGAATAATGTTTGCCTTCGTCTTTTTTTCTTTAAAATAATAATATATACTAACACTTAACTTAATTTTTACTAATCTTACATACATTTTAAATAAGAGATGTTTCATATTTACAATCAGTGAATATACTAACAGTTTGTTTGTAATTTTAGTGTCACCGATTTATTTAATATAATGAAATTTATATATGTGTTTCAAGAGGATTGAACATTGTTTAAAAACAAGTATGGAGAGTGTGGAGTACACGCTTGTATTAGTCTAAGTTAGTCTCAATAAGATTTAGGGGGCAACGCCCCTTGAACGAAAAATGGGGTTCATCACAAATTCCAAAACTTATTAACTTCCCGTTTTTAGTTTTGAAATCAAATTCGGATTGGCAGATTGAAACTCACACATAATTCGAAACATACATTTTCTCTTTGGTCTTTGATCTTCTTCTTTGCCTAAGAACAAGATTGATACTTCTACTTCGAATTTTGTGATACCAAGGCACGTAGAATCGAAATATCAAATTTGAAAAATGTTTGTGATCACGATTATAAAAGTACTCCGATTACTTCCTCCAATACACTAAAGTAATCATTCTCTTTTTTCATAAGCATATATGGGAGATATATGAGTATGTTGTCATCCAGATTACAATTCTAATTACATAATAAAGAACCAAATAATTGTATGTAAAAGTTTAAAAGAATGTAAAGAAATATTGGAGATCAACGATAACCAACCGACAAAAACAGTGTAGTCAATTTGTTGAGTGCATATGGAGCTTCAATATTTGCAGCGTGTCCTACATCCTTGAGTATCTCTAGCTTCGATTTCGGACCCAAATGTCTGTGTAACAATTTTTTATTTTTCAAAAAATTGCATAAGCATATATAATAATAACTCTTATATTCACTCACACCGGCCCACACACACATATACATATCAGGATTCAAATAAAAACTATTTTTTATTTTGTTAATAGTAATGACTCACTAACGAGTCATTAATGTGCCAACTAGTGACTAGTTAATAACGCATAAATGCGTGTATTTTAAGATAATCAAGTCTCGTAAATTAATGATGTTCTACTGAACATAAACGAGAACTGTTTTTGTATAAGGACTATGATAACCAATCTTGGCACTTGATTAAAACTAATAAATGAGAATTTTTTTGGCAACTCATATATATATATATATATATATATATATAGGGGAGGGTTCATGCGAGAACCGTTGTTAGTGCGAGAACCGCGAGAACCAATTTCAGCCGTTCATTGGATATGGGAAGTATCATGGATTGAGAGCGTGGAGGGATAGGGTGTGGCAGGGTGCATGTGAGGAATTCATGGGTGGGCAATGACATTGAAGGAGGGGAATTGGACGGCTTAGATTGGTTCTCGCGGTTCTCGCGCTAACAACGGTTCTCGCATGAACTTTTGTCTATATATATATATAGGGGTTCAGATTGGTTCTCGCGGTTCTCGCGCTAACAACGGTTCTCGCATGAACTTTTGTCTCTCTCTCTCTCTCTCTCTCTATATATATATATATATATATATATATATATATATATAGCGGATGGTTCAAACGAGAACTGTTTTTCGTACGAGAACTGCGAGAACCAATCTCAGCCGTTCCTTGAATATGGGAAGTTCATGGATGGAGAGCGTGGAGGGGATCAAGTGTGGCAGGGTGCATGTGAGGAATTCATGGGTGGACAATGACATTAAAGGAGGGGGAATTGGACGGCTCAGATTGGTTCTCGCAGTTCTCGTACGAAAAACAGTTCTCGTTTGAACTTTTGCCTATATATATATATATATATATATATATATATATATATATATATATATATATATATATATATATATATATATATATAGGGGAAGGTTCAAATGAGAATAATAAATTATTTGAGAATGGGAGACTCAATCTCAGCCGTTCATTTTGTAAGTTGAATTCATGGATGGAGAGTGTGAAAGAATAGAGTGTGACAATGTGCATGTGAGGAATTCATGGGTGGGCAATGACATTGAATGAGAGGGAATTGGACGGCTAAGATTGAGTCTACCATTCTCAATTAACTTAAGGTTCTCATCTGAACCTCCCACTATATATATATATATATATATATATATATATATATATATATATATATATATATATATATATATATATATATATATATATATATATATAGAGAGAGAGAGAGAGAGAGAGAGGTTCATGTGAAAAGGACCTTATTTGCGAAAAGTGCGAGAAGCGTTTTAATGCGTTAGATCAATTCATCAACGGTTAGAAAGAAGTGTGGCAATATGGTAATTAAAAAGAATCTTAAGGAAATTAACTTAAAAGAAAAAGGGTACCAAAGTCATTTAACACATTGATATTCAACTCTAATTTAAACTAATCCACCGTGTTTTCCTCCACGAAACCACATTCCCTTTTTTTTTCTAGGCCTTGATTTTTTCAATTTCTCCACCGGCGATTACCATTCAGCACGTCCCTGTCTTTTTTAAGGCTTTCATTTTTTAGTTCTCCGGCGATAATTGTTTAATGGTTGCTGCCATGTACCGGTCCCGTTCTCTCTCCCGGCTGTTCTCTTTCAGCTGCCGGCCACCTCACCAACCGCAAGCGGTCGTCAAATCTGGCTCACCACCTGCTATTTTCTAGTCTTTTATCGATGCCCTCCTATCGCCGACACCTCCCGGTGCTTCTATCGTCTTCCCCCGGTCTCCGCCCCGATCAAAGATAGCAAAGCAATGCCGCCTCCATCACAACCATTGGTGGACGATCTCTACACCACGCTAGCTATCAATCGGTAAAGACAACCTCGCCGACACCATCACCGCCGCCTGACCTGCATTCCTACCACGATTTTGCTATCAGATCTGTGACGCCGACACCATTGCTACCGCCTGTTGCTCCTCATCGCTAATACTGCTCCCGCTAGTCGTTTTTACGCAGATTTTTCTGCTTCCGCTGGTAGTTTCTCGTTGACCGTGGCTAGGGTTTTAGGTATCATTAATCATTCTTTTTTTTTACATTTTTGCAAGATGAATGTTTACTATCAGATTGTTTACTGGTCCATCTGTACTTAACTAAATTTGCAAGATGAATAGGTTTTTTAATTTTGCTTCATCTCGTAAATCATTTATTTATTTTTTTGTTTTAGATTTTCTTTTTCTGTAGTATTTTAATCTTTTCTTTACACTTATTTCAGATTTGTTATCCTCGATGACACTAATGATAAGGTTAGTTTGTTAATTAATAGAATGGTAGTGTTTACATATGTTGATGATAGGTTTAGTTTGTTAATTAATAGAATGGTAGTATTTACATATGTTGTTTTCGTTCAATAGTGGTGATGGATTTGTTCAATACTATTTATAAGTATTTATGTTGTTTATATATTTGTTCAATACTGGTGATGAACAAAAGTTAAAGTTTTCTTATTTTCCTCTTTCTTGTTAGTGAATAAATTCTAGTTTTGTTTCCATTTTCCGTTACTGAAATTGGTTCATCCTCTATGCAACAGTGGGTATTTGATATAGGTTAAGTCGACCACTAGACCCCCACCACCGAAGCCTCCTCGATCACCACTGTTGAACACCATTTCTTTCTTCACCGATGGTCACCATTTTTTTATATTTATTTTCATTTTGTGGGTTTTTACTTTATGTTAAACGGGATTGAATATAAGTTGGAGTTTTGGTATATATAGTTGAACACCATTTAGTTTTGTTAGACAAATGGGTTTTTGAATCTAATATAAATTGGTTGCGTGCAGTATTGAATATTGTTTATTATCTAAATAGTATATTATTCGATCTATTTAATATTGAATGTTGTAAATTTATCTTAAAATTGGTATAATTTTGATTGTGTTCATTATCGAACACATAATTTAAACAAGTAGCAAAAATTTGCAATAGCGAAAATTTTGTAAATCATTGTATTCATTAATAACACAATACACCTAACAAAAATTGTACGCGCGTGTTCAGCAATGTACACCATATTTCATAATAAAATAGATGTAAATTCTCTAAATCTAGGAAAAAATTAATTAGGAAAAGAAAAAAATAAATAATGACAGATAAGGATGATTATTTTAAAAAATTCCTGAAGAAAATAAGAAGGAGAAAAAATAAGGGTTGGTTATTAAAAATTAAATTAAAGAAATTAAAGAAATTGATAAAAAAAACCTTATTACCCTTTTGAATTAAAAAATAAATATAAAAAAACTAGTGGTTCAGAACGCTTCTCGCACTTTTCGCAAATAAGGTCCTTTTCGCATGAACCATCCCCTATATATATATATATATATATATATATATATATATATATATATATATATATATATATATATATATATATAGGGGAGGGTTCAAATGAAAACTGTTTTTCATGACACATTAATAAGGGTTATTTCGGGAAAATCAAGTCTCGTAAATTAATGAGGGTTCACCCAGACGCAATTTATGGTAGGGTAAGTATATTAATTACCAAAATACTCATATTAATGTGTCATTAGTGGCATTATAAACAGTTCTCGTACGAAAAACAATTCATGTTTGAACATTTGCCTATATATATATATATATATATATATATATATATATATATATATATAGGGGAGGGATCATTCGAGAACCGTTGTTAGTGCAAGAACCGCGAGAACCAATCTCGGCCGTTCCTTGGATACGGGAAGTTTCATGGATGGTGAGCGTGGTGGGATAGAGTGTGGCAGGGTGCATGTGAGAAATTCATGGGTGGGCAATGACATTGAAGGAGGGGAAATTGGACGGATCAGATTGGTTCTTGCGGTTCTCGCACTAAGAATGGTTCTCGCATGAACTTTTTCCTATATATATATATATATATATATATATATATATATATATATATTCATTGGTGGGTGATGATATTGAAAGAGAGAAAATTTTATATATATACATATAGGGGAGGGTTCAAACGAGAACTGTTTTTCGTACGAGAACTGCAAGAACCAATCTCAGTCATTCCTTGGATATAGGAAGTTCATGGATGGAGAGTGTGGAGGGGATCAAGTGTGACAGTGTGCATGTGAGGAATTCATGGGTGGGTAATGACATTAAGGGAGGGGAAATTGGACGGCTTAGATTGGTTCTCGCAGTTCTCGTACGAAAAACAGTTCTCGTTTGAACTTTTGTCTATATATATATATATATATATATATATATATATATATATATATATATATATATTTTTTTTTTTTTTTTTTTTTTTTTTGTGTGTATGTGTTTGTGTACAAAATAAAAGATTACCTATGTAGCTGATGACCCAAATGAATTGGGAAAACATTGTCCTTCTCTCCCCATATTATAAGTGTTTCCTTCACCGTCAAGAAAATGTTAGTTCAATTAAAAAAGCAGATAAGTTTAAAGTATATTAATTTGATAGATAGATGTAGCTTTAAGTTGATTCACAAAGTAAAATTTTATGAACTGTAGCTTTTAGTTTGAGTTGTGAGCGCTCTAAATTAGGGTTGTATAAAAGTGTTTAGCAATAATAATTAAGTCCAAAAGTTACTTATGTAGTAATCACTAATCGATTCATTAAGTCATTATATATGTTTATAAGCGGTAGTTAAATTGCAAATTAATTGTGTTACATGTTGGATTAAGTTCAATTTTATATTGTGTGTAACTAAGATTATGTTATGTTGATTTTTTTTATTATTAGATGTGATTTTTAGATATATAATATCTAGAACGATTATGATAAAATTTGTGTGTCGTATATGAATTTTAGTTTTATAGTAAATTGTTGTAGTTCTCAATTATATGTATGTGTTTACATATAGTGCACAGCATGTTACTAGATTATTGTACAAAAAAACATATTTTTATATTTTTACTTTGCTTCTATTAGTTTCATGGTTTTAGAAAAAAAAAATTGGTTTCATTATAATTTCGCTAAGAATTAAGGTTTGACTATGTTGTGATGACATAATCTAAGGATTGACGTATATTAAGGTCTAGCTTATCGCGCTTTTATCTGCTAAAAGTCGTATTTTTTCAGGTAGGTTAAACAAAACAAGCTATATGATCCGAATATATATAGTTATTCAATTATAAGATTAGTTGAATATGTTAAAATAGAAGAAAAAGATTGATTAACAATATTATAAATATATATTTGTGTGTCTTTCTTTTTGTTTGTATAAATGTGTGTGTATATATGTATAATGTATAAATATAATTTTCATCTTAAGTCATATCTTATAAAATATCATTATTTCATCATAACTTCTTAAAATTTAAGGTCTGACTATATATCTTACTATATCATGTCTGTCTTAATTTAAAACCTTGATTATTGTCTTTAATTTAGTAAATATGATAGAAACTACTTTGAGGAAAGTTGTGAAATGTGTTTAGTCTAGAGGATAATATAACCCGACCGAAGGTCCGAAGCCATTTTCTCTGCCACAAAATAAATTTTTATTTTACCTGTTTACGAAAAAAAATATTGTTTTTCGTATTTCCAGCTCCTACTGGATAAGCATAAATAAATAAAAGTTTTAAAAGTTTGTTAGCAAATTAGTTTTGAATTTTGAGAATATATATGAGAGAGTCAAAGTTATATCCATGGCATTGGCACCTGGGTAAGCACAGGAAGATGAGGATCAGGTTTCTGCGAAAGCAAATACTCCACGAGTTCTTGTTTTTCCTTCTTGCAACCATCTGCCTGCAATTTGCAATCATTGATTGGTGATATATATATATACATACTACCTCCGGCCTGCCACTTCAAATTCAAATCTAGCCATGGAGATCGAATCAAAAGCTCAATCAACGAACAGCACTTACCGCGATGAATCCCCGGAGAAAGAAATCAGGGAAACATTTACCGATATCAAATTTGTGCATAGACATCCGGCACAGCGTCCTTATTTCCTCCGGCGTCTCCGGCACCAACACATCCACTACATTCCTCCCTATCTTCTCCAACAGCTCCGACCTCTGTTCCTCGGAGAACACAATCCCACTGCTCACAATTACCACCTTCTCCACCGTTTTCTCTGCAATCTCCGCCATCCGGTAAACCACAAACCCGCCGTAACTGATCCCGTATGCCGAGAATCTCTCCACGCCCAATTTCCTTATACCTTCGCACACGCACTTCGCCTGGAATGTGTCCGTACGCTCCGTTCTTGTGGAATACGATTTCCCGAAAAACACAAGATCTGGAATGTAAACATTGAAATCACGTGTTAGCTGAGCCACCTGCAGCACAAATTGCCACCTGGAGTTGCCGCCGTAGCCATGGATTAGAACGAGGTTAGGCTTGTTGTAGCGACGGTGGTTAGGCGCCCATATGTGCATTGAGGTTTGGTGATCGTCGAGATCGACGGTGCATGGAGAGAGGTTGCAGTAGTAGGAGAAGTAAACCGATAATAGAGCTTCGGCGGTGTTCACCGGAAGACGTTTGATGGCGCCGTAGAGGGCGAGGAGACGGCGTTGGGGCCGGAGAGATCGAATTGTAGACAACATGAGCTAGGAAGATGAATTAACGAGCTAGGGCTGGGAAGTTTTTGGAATTTAAGGAAACAAGAGTTGGTAAAGAAAGCATCAAAAATTGATTATGTATCTTAACTTATTTATCCCAGGAAAAATGATTTCTAACCTTTAATTGCGTGCCTAAATGTGTGTAACAGAGACATATAAAGAGATTATCATTTGGTAATAATATTTTATTAGAGAATTTAGTAGGTTGTTTATGAAAATTTGATGGAGGCGTTATCTACATATAAATTAGATAATTATAATATAAATTATCACATATATATGAGAGGATTTAACGATAACTGTTTTTCGTGTGAAAATGACGCATTAATGAGGATCACTTAGGAAAAATCAAGTCTCACATATTAATGACGGCTCACGTGGACGTAATTGACGGTTGGGTAATCATATTAATGAGCCATTAATGAGCTGCAAAATTTTCTTAGCCATTGATTAATTAAAATCCAAAGGCAAAATTAATTCTCGCAATTCTCGTTAAAAAAACAATTCTTATTTGAACTCTTTTCCGTATATATAGTACTAAGATAAATTTGGATAACTTGTTTAATAATTTAAAACATAAAGAACTCTAATCATAAGATATCTTTGAGATATCCACATGTACGTTATCTTAAAAAAACAAAAAACAAGTTTACGAAAAGTTATGGTTGGTGTGTGTCATTTTCGTCCTATTTATCCTGTATACGTAATACGAATGTAGATAATATAAGATTATCCATTGTTTTCTAAATAGTCTGGTATGTTAGATAATATAAAAATTCAAATCTAATATTATTTATTTGATATATATAGTGTCAATGAGGAGAATACATTTAAAGTAGAGAACGGTTAAACATTTGTAGACCAATATTAAATTAGATAAATTAGATAAATAAGAGCTATAAATATATTAATTAAACTAAATAATCAAATTTCAACGTACCTTAATTAAACCAAGTTTAATATTAGCATAAAAAATATCATCCTTTAGCTATAAACTGTTCTCCAAATTCAAAGTGTTCTCATTTGATCATATGTTAGATCATTTGAAGTTATTAAGTATGTTTAAAAGAATTCTTTTTTGAACGGCAACAAAAGAGGACTAGCATGTTTAAAAGAAATAATTGGTAGCTATAACCTTTAATCTATTTAATAGTTGTTTGTATGTTTGACAGAGGCCGCAACGAATAAGCATTCAGCAATTGTAACTCATGGCATCGTGACCCCTTTTATGATGTCACTTAATATTTGTATCGAAGTCTAGGCTTGGCAGTAAAAAGTCCTTCATGTAGTCAGTTATCCCTTTTTAATTCTAAGGCCACCGTAGTGGGTGGCTTGAATCCTCTCGGGTTCACTCAGGCTCATCAGGTAGTTTCGGGTTGAATGGTACCACCATCTTCGGCTTCCCTCCTTGGGATTCCTAAACTTGACTGCACCCGCATGTTTACTTATATTTTTTTTGTTGTGTGAGCGCAGGAAATACTTTAGGTTGTTATGGTTATGTGCTATTTGAGTTTTAAAAAAGAGAGAAAATAAAGAAAAAATAATATGAAAATTGATATGGTAGTTCAACTTAAGTTGATAGAAGCGCTGCTCAAAACCTAATTAGAAAGTAGTCCATTTGTTGTTTCTTACCCCTTTTGCTATTTAGAGAATATTGGATGTTACGTAATTTATTTATTTATTTATAATTTCTTGTTTCTAAGACCATCAGCATCCATCACACCCTTCATACAGTCACATCAACGTCATATCAGCGTCACATCATTCCCTCATCATTCCCTTATCATATCACATAAACCCCGCATTCATCACATACTTCACATCACAAAAAAGAAAAAAAATAAGCATCTCCTCACATCATCTCCTCTCACTCGCGCGACCACCGTCACACCCGTGACAGTGAGGGCGCCCTCACGAGCTTCCGCGATGGTGTTCACTCTCGTGAGCGCCTCTCACGAGCTCCCTCACGACTCGGATGCGCACAGTCTAACATCTTGGTGGATGTTTTTAATTAATATGGTTGATTAGGTAAATATACTGACCATAGTGAAGCTTCTTTCTTATTCATTCTTTTTTTGTCGTAAAAAAACTATAAAAAATAATAAAAGGTATTTAGGTATGGGTTTCTTTTTCTTTCTTGTGTTGGCTCGTGTGTTTTAATACTTTATTTGAAAAAGGCCAAACATTATCCACAAAATAATATGTGCGATGTTTGTACATAAATAGATATCATTTTGCTTAACTTCTTTTAGCGGTAAGAAATTCAATAAAAAATTTCGATTATATTTTAGTTTTAATATTTAATGTTCGTTATTCTTAATTGAACTTTTAATTCGATATTTATTTCAGTTAGATTCAAATTTTGATTTTACTTTTTTATTTATCTTATATAAATAGATATAAATACAAAAAAGGGATGTACTAGTGTTCTACTAAATACCAATAAATACCGTTATCAAACAACTGAATAATTTAAAATAATTCCCAATTAAATAGTATTATAAATCAAATTCAAAATACTAAAGTACATATATGAAATAATCACATGTCAAGGTAACAAAACTATATAGTTAAAATAACAAATGCCAAAATGCTGGACTATTGTTTTAACTGTATATCTTTTAATGTTTATTTTGAGTTTTTAACGTTTAAGGGTTTGGTAATTTTGTTTGGCAGGTTTATTGCCTAAGATGGTACTCTCTTATTTGAATTCACAATATTCTTTTTAAACCTTATATTTAAAGTATTAAAAAAATTATATATGTTGCAGTTTTACTCTTGAACGGGTCACTTTCAAATTGTCGGGTTGACCCTAACACGACCAATTTATTACTAAACGGGATAAAAAATAAAACGCAGTTAGGAAAATAGACTAATAAAATACATGTTTTATTCCTTTCATGTTAGCCCGCTTAAACTTTTGTTACATTTACATATTTTTAATCATACATTTGATTTATAACATAAAAACTAGTTAATTGAGTTACTAATAATTATAGTTATGAATAAGTAATTAAAAATTGTAACTACTGTATATAATTAGTGAACTCAGTTTAGAACTCTTAACAAGATTGACATTTATTAACAAATTTTAACTTTAATAATTGAATTGTTGTAATATTAGCACAGTTCTTTTCCTCTTCATCATGTTTAAGCCATATGTTATGTTCACAAAGTGATACACATCAAGGTGGTGATATTGAGTAGTTCAGGTTTAGCGTTGTTCATGTCAAGTGTTCGAGTTCTACCATAGATAAATTTAAGGTAGACGTAACTAGTAATTGTAATAAAAAAAGATTATTGACTTCTAAAATAAAGTTTGTTTATTATTAATCACTATTATTACAACAATATTATGCCTAACTAAAACGTTTACTACTACTAACCATTTTTATTAATTTTATATATAACTTATCATTATTACTAATCATTTAAATAAACTTGTATTGCTATTATTACTAATCATCTATTAATCACTATTATTACTAATCATTAGGAGGATGAGTGTTGGCTTTGGGTTTCCCTACCCTATCTAACCACAGAGCCCCTGAGTTGTATTGCTTAGAGTATGATGCTGGAATCCAATTTTGTTTCTGTTGTGATTGAGAGGTGGGTGTTGGAATTTTATGTGAAAACACAAAATTGAATGTTGTCAAGTTTGTGTCCCACATAGGAGGGAGAACAAACATTTGGTGGGTTTATAAGGGATTTCCCTCCCTTAGTATTCAAACCAAATGGTGGGGGTCTAGTAGGGGTATCCTCACACGCGCGCCGAGCCAGAGCCGCGTGCTCGCGAGTGGCGCGTGTAGGCGCACTTTGCACTTCGCACGTACGCATCGTCGCTAGGAGCTAAGGAGCTTTTCTTTCTCAGAAAGGTGGGTTGTGGTTCGGGTGTTCGTTAACTGCAGAACGGGTCGGGTTTACCCGGTTGTACCCAGTCATGTCGGTTAGCTGAAGAAGGGGAGTCAGCCCACGTTTGGGGGAGCTGCTCCTTGATTCTCGGAACCGATTTGGCTGCCTCTGCAGCTATAAAAACAGTCCCAGCAGCCCTCATTCAGTACATACGAAAACTGTTTCAGGCTCTCTCCCTTCTCTGCGTTTTTGGCTTTCGTTTTCTGCATCTTTTCTTCCAGAATAACTCGAAAATCAGTGCTGTGATTTTCGGTTCTTAAGGCTGCATTAAATCCTGGGTTCATTGCGTTTGAGGCTGCAGCAAATACAGCAACGTAATCACCTTTAAGGACAGGAGCTATTCCGTGCGGTTCTTCGTGTTACTTGCTAAAGATCAACGATTTCAGGTTGGTTTTACATTTGAGTATTGTGTTTTAAATAGTCCGATAACGGGACACTCTCCTTCTACCTTTTCTTTCTGATTGATCGAGGAGGATCATCAGGGTTGGCAATAACTTGGTAATAATTAATAAAATTCGAATTTTATTGTTTGTTTATGTGATAAGAACAATCAAGTTTCATTCTTGATATATATATTTTGATTGTTCATATCATTTGGGAACATATTATTAATTGTTTAATTAATCTCTCTTGTTAATCTGAAACCTATTTTCAACAATCTTAAAGGTGATTATTTTTTGATAGTTTTTTGTGAAACTATTTTGATTTCAGATTAACTACAACAATCAATGGACTCTGAATTGCCTTCAGCCAACCTTCGCTTCATGAACCAAGAGTTTGTGAAGCTTGACCGCTTTGATGGGCAGAACTACACCCATTGGGTGGAGAAGGTCAAGTTCATGCTGATGGTCCTTAAGTTGTATTATATTCTGGACCCTAGCTTGCCTCCTATCCCTGCTAACCCCATTCCCAAGGAGGGGAGTGAGCCAGATCAGAAAGAGATTTCTGATTTGGAAAAGCAGAGGATGAAGAGGAAGGAGGATGAGGATCTGTGCCTGGGGCACATTAAGAACTCACTCTCCGACCGCTTGTTCGATCTGTACGCGCAGGTTACGGATCCGAGGGACTTGTGGAAAACGTTGGAGGCTAAGTACAAGGCACATGAAGAAGGTACCAATAAGTACCTTGTGTCGAAATACTTAGACTTCCATATGGTTGACGACAAACCGATCATGGAGTAGGTTCATGAGCTCCAGGTTTTAGTTAACAAATTGAGAGCGCTTTCAGTTGTCCTCCCAGAGCTCTTTCAGGTTGGGGCAATCATTGCAAAATTGCCGCCTTCTTGGAAAGATTTTTCCAAGCGAATGATGCACAAGTCTGAAGATTACAGCTTGGATGACCTATTGAAGCACCTCCGCATTGAGGAGGAAACGCGCAAGAGGGACAAGCGTAATAAGGCTGGTCCAAGTGTGCATCATGTTGCTGGGGGTTCTGGGTCTAAGAACAAGCAGCCGTGGGTCCCGAATAAGGGAAAGAATCTTGGCCCTAACAAGCCTAGTTTCAAGAAACCGGCTAATCAGCAGAACAAGGCCAACTCCTCCAGCCAGCCGAAGAAATTTTCTGGACCGTGTCACGTCTGCGGAGAGACAGGGCACTATGCGCGAGACTGTAAGGATCGGAAGTCCAGACCTGCGGCTAATGCGGTTGAAGGTGGGGAACATTTTGTTGCTAATGTGGATTTAGGAGGGGTCTATATGATCTCCTCTTTGACCAGAGTGGTTGCGGCTCGTGGTTGGTTTGTGGACACTGGGGCCACTATTCATGTTAGCGGACAAAGGACCGATTTCCACACCTACCGTCCTGCGCCTCCGGGGACGGTAGTGGTATGTGCAGATGGTCATCGTGCTGAGGTTCTTGGGTTCGGCGATGTGACTCTGAGTTTCAAGAGAGGTCGCACGGTCACCCTCAAGGATGCACTCCATGTTCCTACTATCAGCAAGGGGCTGATTTCTGCTCATAAGTTTGATGAGGCTGGTTTCAAGATGGTGATTGAAGACAACCATATCGAGATCAGCAAAAGCGGCACCTACATTGGGAAGGTTGTGTCTTGTGGGGGCATGTATCGTTTAGCTTTAGCTAGTGGTGGTGAAGTTAATAATGTAACTGTTTCTCATGTTGCTAGTAATGATGTACCTTCCAGTGTTGGAAGCAATGATGTACCTTTCGCTTTTGCTAATGAAATTTCTTATTCTGGTTATTTTGTTTGTTCTATTTCTTTATGGCATAAACGTTTAGCTCATACAAATGTTAAAAATATTGAGAAAATGCAAAGTAAAGGTATGTTAAAATTTGACAAAGAGGATTTTGGTAAATGTGAAACTTGTGTTAAATCTAAATTTACTAAGAAACCATTTCCTTCTGTCAAAAGAAATACATCATTACTTGAGTTGATTCATTCTGATATATGTGAATTAAATGGAATACTTACACGAGGAGGTAGGAGGTATTTCATCACATTTTGCGATGACTCTAGCCGTTATTTATATGTTTATTTGCTGAGATCAAAAGATGAGGCTTTTGATGCATTTAAAATATATAAGGCAGAGGTTGAGAATCAACTAGAGAAACGGATTAAAATACTTCGTTCAGATAGAGGTGGAGAATACTTCACGAGAGAGTTTGATGCATTCTGCGAAGAGAATGGCATTAAACATGAACGAACTTCACCCTTCACTCCCCAACAGAATGGTTTGGCTGAGAGAAAGAATAGAACCCTAGTTGAGATGGTCAACTGTATGTTGAACCAATCGGGTTTGCCAACCAATCTTTGGGGTGAGGCTCTACTAACTGCATGTCATGTGCACAATAGGATCACTAGTCGTGTGATTCCTACGAGTCCATATGAGTTGTGGAAAGGGAGAAAACCAAACATCGACTATATGAGAGTCTGGGGGTGTTTGGCTTACTACCGTACGCCTGATCCTAAGAGATCCAAACTGGGAGACCGAGCTATTAAGAGCATATTCGTTGGTTATGCGATGAATAGCAAAGCCTACAGACTTTTGGATAAAGAATCAGGTGTTATCGTAGAATCCAGAGATGTGGAATTCTTCGAAGATAAGTTTTCAAAAGATGTTGAAAACTCAAACCCCACTGTAACTCCTAGTACTTCTCGAGATGTTCCCGAGCCTTCTCGAGTTATAGAAGAGCCAAGGAGAAGTACTAGAGTTAGAAAAGAAAGAAATCATGGAGATGATTTCTTGTCTTATTTGGTTGAAGGGACACAAAAGAAAGTGACGAGACAGGTCATTTTCACCATTAATTTGGATGATGACCCTAAGACCTTTACTGAGGCTATGTCATCTAGAGATGCTCCTTTGTGGAAGGAAGCTGTGAATGATGAGATGGACTCAATTTTGGGTAATGGAACTTGGGAGTTAGCTGATCTTCCCAAGGGAAAGAAACCCATTGGATCTAAGTGGATATTTAAGAAGAAATACCACCCGAATGGATCCATATCTGCCTATAAAGCAAGATTAGTTGCTAAGGGGTATAGGCAGAGAGAAGGCATTGACTATTTTGACACCTATGCTCCAGTTGCTAGGATTAGTTCTATTAGAACTCTCATAGCAATATCCGCTTTAAAAGGACTGTACATTCATCAAATGGATGTGAAGACAGCTTTTCTTAACGGATACTTAAATGAGGAGATTTATTTGGAGCAACCCGAAGGGTTTGTGATACCCGGACAAGATAACAAAGTGTGTAGACTTATTAAATCCTTGTACGGGCTTAAGCAAGCACCTAAGCAGTGGCATGAGAGATTTGATACCACTGTAACTGCCTTTGGTTTTCGGCATAACGGTGCTGATAGGTGTATATATACTAAATGCACTTCTGATTACACTGTAATCATTTGCCTATATGTTGACGATATGTTGATCGTTAGCAATCACTTAGAAGGTATTTCTGAGACGAAGAAATATCTCTCCTCGAACTTTAAGATGAAAGATCTTGGAGAAGTTGATACCATTCTTGGTATTAAGGTGAAACGAGTAGGCAACCAGATTTCTCTTAGTCAGTCTCACTACATAGAGAAAATTCTGGCAAAGTTTCAGCATTTGGATTTAAAGGAATTTAATACTCCTTTCGATTCAAGTGTGAAACTTAGTGTGAACTCTGGTCGAGCAGTGGCTCAACTAGAGTATGCTAGTGCAATTGGTAGCATGATGTATGCTACACATTGCACTCGACCTGACATTGCTTTTGCTGTAAGCAAACTGAGTCAGTATACTGTTAACCCTGGTGTAGAGCACTGGAAAGCAGTAAGTAGAGTATTGGGGTACCTGAAAAGGACCATTACTCTTGAATTGACATACGCGTCATCTCCCGGTATACTAGAAGGGTATTCTGATGCTAGCTGGATTGATAAAACCAGTGATTCAAAATCCACAAGTGGTTGGATTTTTACTTTAGCTGGAGGAGCTATTTCTTGGGCGAGCAAGAAACAGACGTGTATAGCACACTCGACTATGGAAGCCGAGTTGATAGCCTTAGCTGCGGCGGGCAAAGAGGCAGAGTGGATTAGAGATCTACTCTTGGACATTCGTCTGTGGGATGTTCCTATGCCTTCAATTCCCATGTATTGTGACAGTGAGGCCACACTGTATAGAGTATACAATGCAGTGTATAATGGGAAGTCAAGACATGTTGGTCTTCGACACGATTTTGTGAGACAACTTATTGAGAACGGTACCATCAAAGTTGTCTTTGTCAAGTCGAGTAAGAACTTGGCAGATCCACTAACCAAACCTCTGACGAGAGATTTGGTTGGAACTACCACAAGAGACATGGGTCTAAAACCACAGTAGAATCGGTTAGTGATGGAAACCCAACTTGAATTTAGTGCTCCTATCTCTCAAGTTTAAAGGGTAACAACGAGTCACTTAATCGATAGAAGGCACTATCAAATGTGATAGATCCATGTGTGGTAATGATAGTGCGTCGTTGCCGAGAATTAGGTTGAGATTATTCTCTTAACAAAGTTTTGGAGGCATCTAAGCAACGAAGATGTTGTAAAACTTTGCCTATATGACCTAGAGGTAGTGCCGCCTTGAATGAAGATTTGTGGTTTATCTTCTAGAGGGTCATGAATAGGATTTATAGCGCATGGCCATATACGCGCTCAGTGAAAACTGGAAGATATTATGTGATATGTGTAGGTGAGCCGGAGGGGTCACCAGGTTCTTGGTTTAAATCCATAGGATACCATTGAATCGACTTCTCTTTGTTCACTTGCATCAAACAAGGTTTAATCTTAGTGATACCTATGTGATATCTCATATCTGAATGTCAGAAAACTTGCCAACATGGTGGGGGATTGTTGGAATTTTATGTGAAAACACAAAATTGAATGTTGTCAAGTTTGTGTCCCACATAGGAGGGAGAACAAACATTTGGTGGGTTTATAAGGGATTTCCCTCCCTTAGTATTCAAACCAAATGGTGGGGGTCTAGTAGGGGTATCCTCACACGCGCGCCGAGCCAGAGCCGCGTGCTCGCGAGTGGCGCGTGTAGGCGCACTTTGCACTTCGCACGTACGCATCGTCGCTAGGAGCTAAGGAGCTTTTCTTTTTCAGAAAGGTGGGTTGTGGTTCGGGTGTTCGTTAACTGCAGAACGGGTCGGGTTTACCCGGTTGTACCCAGTCATGTCGGTTAGCTGAAGAAGGGGAGTCAGCCCACGTTTGGGGGAGCTGCTCCTTGATTCTCGGAACCGATTTGGCTGCCTCTGCAGCTATAAAAACAGTCCCAGCAGCCCTCATTCAGTACATACGAAAACTGTTTCAGGCTCTCTCCCTTCTCTGCGTTTTTGGCTTTCGTTTTCTGCATCTTTTCTTCCAGAATAACTCGAAAATCAGTGCTGTGATTTTCGGTTCTTGAGGCTGCATTAAATCCTGGGTTCATTGCGTTTGAGGCTGCAGCAAATACAGCAACGTAATCACCTTTAAGGACAGGAGCTATTCCGTGCGGTTCTTCGTGTTACTTGCTAAAGATCAACGATTTCAGGTTGGTTTTACATTTGAGTATTGTGTTTTAAATAGTCCGATAACGGGACACTCTCCTTCTACCTTTTCTTTCTGATTGATCGAGGAGGATCATCAGGGTTGGCAATAACTTGGTAATAATTAATAAAATTCGAATTTTATTGTTTGTTTATGTGATAAGAACAATCAAGTTTCATTCTTGATATATATATTTTGATTGTTCATATCATTTGGGAACATATTATTAATTGTTTAATTAATCTCTCTTGTTAATCTGAAACCTATTTTCAACAGTGGGGAGGTTTTACAATGGGGTTCGATTGTGTGTGTTTTATGATATATGCAACACTGTCTCTGGCTACATTTATTCTTGCATGTTACCTTAGGTTGTTTCTTGAAAGGGTAATTTTCATTAGTCCGTCACGCTGGTATGAAAGGGACATTTCTGTTTGGGTCATGCTGGACCGACGAGATATACAGACTGCTCCTAACCGTTTTAACCTACTGAATATGCTGCTGTTTTCATCCGATGTTGTTGCGCTATTGACAATGCTGTTCTTCTTCTGATGATGTTGCTGGTATGGCTATGATGACTCTCTGGTGTTGCCAGATGTTGCCTGCTGTGGCTGCGGTTCGCTGTGGTGCACCTGTCTTATGCTGCTAGTAATTGTTCTACTGCGGTTCGCTATGGCTTTGGTTAGATGTGATGCGATGGTGCTCAACCGCTGCTAGTAATTGTTCTATTGCACAACCTGTTTTTTGATGAACAATTTGTTGTGTATTTCATGGGTTACGGTTATGAGGAATCGAGTGGTATGATGCTGTTATTTTGCTGCTGCTCGAGATTAACTCAAATGGTTACAGAGCTGCGGGGGACATACAAGTTCTCTCAAAGTGTGGAAGAGCATTTTAAAATTTTGGTTGAAAGTTATTTGATGTATTAGTTCAATGTGTTTCATGAGCTCTTGCTAAGTGTGTATGTAACATAACATTGCGATTAACTATCTGATGATATATGAAAATTGCCGTTCAAAAAAAAAAAAAAAAAACCTTATATTGCTAATTAAATATAATCATATTTACCTTTTTACTTGACCGCTATTATTACAAGGTATATTTAATCAAGACAATTATTATGATTGAATTAACTTAAATAAAAATATCATGGTTAATTGATTGATTCTTTTGCTTCTCAAAATCTCTTTAAGATTGCAATCTAGTTTTGATTTCAAGTTTTGCATATTTCAATTTGCGATTTCTAGCCGGTTCAAAGATTTAACCTCGAAAGTCAATTTTTTTTTTACATAAAACTATCAAAATAATTAATACAAAACGACAAAATGAAAAATTGAAACGATTTGTAAACTGCACACATGTTTTAATAGTTTAATATGTTAAATTAAAATAATTTTACTAATAAGAAAATAAATATAAATGAAGATAAGAGTAAAATGTTAAATTTATTCTACTACGGGTATGTTTGGCGGAAGTAGCTGGTAGCTGTAGCTGTTAGCTGATAGCTGTAAGCTGTAAGCTGGAAGCTGATAGCTGGAGCTGGAAGCTGTTTATTTTATTTATATGTGTTCGGCAAATTAGCTGGTAGCTTGAGCTTAATAGTGTAAAATGACAAAAAAAAGACAAATTACAAAAACAGGAGGATTTATAAAATAATTAAAGAGGGTATTTAGGTAATTTGGTATATAAAAAGCTCCAGCTAGTTTTAAAAGCTACTTCAAGAAGCTTTTTGTTTTAGAGCTTTTTTATTTAAAAAAAACTTACAGCTTTTTCATCCGAACATGACTTGTAGCTTTTTCTTTCAAAACAAAAAGCTACCAGCTCCAATAAGCTTCAAAAAGCTCCATACCGAACATACCCTACTAGTGAAAGCATCGATCATTTATTCTAAATGACTTCTGTGGAATGAATTGTCACATCAATAATTTTAATTTACAGAAAAATGCGGTTACGAGGATCTTTCGATGCATTAATGTTGAATATGAAATCTTAATTGTGAAACGAACGTGACAATTAAGTTCTCCTTTCCCTTTATATATTATTAACTAGGTTAATATAACTGTGATTCACTACGGATTACATATACTCAATTTCTAGTTACTATTGTATACAATAAATTGTTTATTTTAAAAGAAAATACAATTAAAATTCATAACCCTCTCATTATATGCAACTCGTTTAATATAACAAAAATTATGCAAAAAGTCATTTTATACAATGGTAACTAAAAATCATATGCATAAACTTTTTTTGCATACCATGAAAGGACTATAATAATTGATTGTATCATTTTTAAAAAAAAAATTGGTTATATACAATGATAAATAAGACAAAGTTACTATATTTTCAAACAATTTGTCATAAAAATTAGACTAGTTTGTTATAATCATGAAAGTAAAAAATATTATATAGGGTTAAACACGGAAAAATCTTCGAATTAAAGAATATAAAAAATAGATAAAAATATGCATTTTATCTGCTAGGAAAATTAAAGGTAAACAAGTTGGCGAAGTCGCAAATAAAATAAAGCTTGAAGGATTTAAACGAAAATCAAACTAAATATTATGGTTAAATCATTTAAAAACTAAACTCTATTTTTAGTAGATATTAATAATGATATAAAAAATTATAAAAATATATAGTAGTTGTCTTTTAATAATAAAAGGAAGAAAAAAGATAAAATGAAAATGTTAGAAAAAGTAACAAAAAATAGAAAAGGAGAAAAGAAATATTATCCATATGGAAAATGATGAATCATGCACAATGGAAAAGGGAGGAGGATAAGAGGGTAATAAAAAAAGTGTAGTTCTCAAGAATAAAACAGTTTTGATATGAGTCTTTACGGTGTTTCTAGTAAACTTAGGTGTTTGTGGTTCCAAATAGTTAAAGATGCTCATAATTCCTTCATATTCAACAAAAGAAAACGGCAAATCATGTCTAATAATCGCATGCACCACCATCTCTTTAAACTTATGTTGATTGAAGTTTGAGTTTTGTGTAGACAAAACACCCTTTTCAGATGTAACAATAAATTCTCCAACTTCGGTGGTGGTTTTCGTTTTACAGATTTTTGCATGACGATGTAAATTACCAGTTCCATTCTTACTTTCAGCATTAAATGATTTACCACAGTTAAGGCATTCACAAAGTAAGTCTTCACCTGCTTTTGACGGAAGGAGACGGAATTCTTTCCAAATCCCCGATGTAAGTCTTCGTTTCCTTTTAGCCACACAGCCACCGGAACCTTCAGGATTTTCAGATTGACTAGGTTGTAGTGGTGTATTCTGCTCCTCATCATAATCGAATGGATGTACATCACTTTCTTGAGTAGTTGCCATGACTAAGCTACAAAAACAACACCATAGTCCATACTCCATAACACAATCACAGATTAAGCACGATTCACAATTTCACATACATAAAATCTAGATAGACATATATATTTTACAGCATACACAAGCATATATACTGTATATATAATAATAATAATAATAATAATAATAATAATAATAATAATAATAATAATAATAATAATAATAATAATAAGATGAAAATAATAATAATACAGTGCACTGTAATGAAGTTTGCATATGAAATAATAATAATAAGATGAAAAAACAGCAGGTTAGCAACATATACAACATACATACACTGATCTTTTTTGAAAAGCTATGTACATATACTGATAATTGACAAACAACATGTATTTATACACAATTACACATATACAATCGATGTAACATCATGTAAGGCAGAAAATTGAAGGGGAGAGCAATTACCTTTTCAAGAGCTAGGTTGAAGTGTTGAACCGTTGATCTGTTGAAGATGGGCTCTCGACTGAGGGTGGAATGTCCGCTGTCGCGAGGTGGCCGGTGGTGTTGAACGAACAGGGTGGAGGCGTCCGTGGATGTCGGCTGTCACAAGGTGGGCTGTTGGCTGTCGCAACTCGCAAAGGAGGTCAGCTGCCGGCTGTCGAGCGTGGACGTGGAGGTGGCCGGCGGCGGTGGGTGTCGAGTGTCGACTATAGCAAGCCGGAGGAAGGGATGGAGCGGCCTGGAGGTCTTGACAGCTTGGAGCGCTGGAGGCTAGGGTTTTCTAATTTCCCCCCTCTTTTCACGTTCCTTTTTTTTTTACCCAAATGCCAAATTCCTTGTTTCTTTTAGTTGTTTCTTTTAGATGAAAATTTCAAAATAACATGGAGGTAAAATGAAAAACACCAAAAGTTTTTACCGCCTATTTCTATTTCCTAATATTATTAATAATTATTAATCTCTAAAAATATTTAAGTAAATCTTTTTTATTTTTTTATTATTATAAAAAAAATCGTGTTAAACAGGTTATTTTCAGGTAATCGTGTTCGTGTCGAAAAGTTTCGTATCATTTTCGGATCGACCCATTTCTGACCCGGTGTCGTGTTCGTGTCGTGTTCGTGTCGACCAAAATCGTGTTCGGTTCGGGTTGGGTTTCGAGTCGTGTCAGGATTTGCCAGTCCTAATAAAACTTAAGATCTTCTCAATAGAGGTTAAAGATGCTTACCAATCAAGTAAGGAAAGGAGTTTGTTAAATACTCAGAACAATAGTTATATAATATGAAGCGACACATTTTAAAATAACTTATTTATAAATAGTGTTTTGGGTGCAGGTTAAACCGTGAAAAATGTATATATTATAAAAAAATTTCATCTTAATTTAAAACATTTCGTTTTTGTTTCTCTAAACAAAAAAGGATTACATTTTCTTATTTTATTTTCGCTTTCTAACAAGAAAGTATTTTCTATTTTTTGTACTTCTTTTGAATTAGTAATAAGTATTTAACTTTATAAAAGTTGGATATGTTTGCGTCCTTACATTGTCTTCTCAATTGAAGGGAAAAATAGAAATCCTTCTATTATTGTATTTTATTTTTGAAGAAAAAAAGAACTCAACAATACATGAGCGTTACAGTTCAGCTCAGTTTGAAAACATAATTTATTTGGGTTTGGACTCTGGAGGCTGGACTTGTCTAAGAAAAAAAATCGGCTCTTATTACTTGGGCTTTACAATATACTTGCACAAAAGCTTTTTCTTTTTCATTTTGATATAGTAAACACACACTAAACATAAACATAAATCTATTATTTATTATATATATATGAAAGTTTTAAATAAAAACTATTTTTTGTTGGAGAACATCGAGAAGCCAAGAGGAGTGGTATGTGTCTCACCGAAGAGATGGAAATACTAGAGAGTAAGAGATGGAGAGAATATGCAAAGGTTAGACCATGAGTAACATTTATCCTAAACCTTTCTCAACCCAAATGTCACATCAGCTGTCATATCATTCATTCATTCTTTTTTTTCTCTTACCCAAAACCCAAGTAGTGCTTATCCCAAACTAACCCAATATTATTCCTCCTCCTACTCTCTCTTGCACAATAAAAATAAGGCTAAAACATCGGGTGGAGACAGGTTGAGGAGCCTAAAAGAGGGAAACCAAAAGGAGGTGTAGCGGTCACCATTGGTCAACCCGCACTACCCGAAGGGGAACCTAAGGATCCGAGAAGACCCCATGCATAGCCTTAGAGAGAGATGTAGTCTTGTAAGGGGGAGAGAATCTTTAACGGAAATGTTTGAGAACAATAATAATAGTGAAAAGTTGTTTGATAACAATAATAAAGTGAGAAAATATTAACATATTACATACCGTTTGACTAATGGTTTACATGAATTATTTATGTAATTTAACTCTTAAAGTTATGTGACATCCTTACGATTTTAAGTTAATTTTGAATTTAGTGATTTACATTACGAGTTTAGAGAACCTTTAAAGAAAGAGTTTACATATATTACCGCGTTTGAAATTATATAAAAACGATATATTACGTTTGCAGTTAATAGCAACATTGTATAAATTTTGAGTTTTTTTTATAAATTAAAAAATATGATACTTTAACAGAATAAAAAAAATGATGTTAATTAAACTTAATAATAAATAATAATAGAAAGATTCTTTGTTTGGTGCGTAAGTTTGAATAGAAGGGGGTATGATCCAAAAGAAAACCCGAAGATAATTATTATGTTTCACACCTTTCTTTCTTAATTTCCTGCTTTTTGGACGGCTGTCATCCTTCGCTTTTCACTCAATCCATCAAATCCTCACATGCTTTCTTCCTTAATTAATCTTCTATATAACAAACGAACACCATTAACGTACATATATTTTATTTATTTACACTTCTAAATTATACATAAATTATCGACCCAAAATTCTGGTTGGTGGTTTCTTCAATTCAATTCGCAAACCAACAATTAATTCAGATCGAATTAATTAATGGCAACGGCCACCTGCGACTACTGGTCCACTCAGACCTCATCCCAAAGAAGAGGAGTTGCCATGATTTTAGCCATGCTGACTGCGGTCGTGCTTTCGCCGTTGTACGTAAACGGCCGTCAAAATGAAACTCACTCTGACTCCAGATTATGGAGCTCGGGGTTTGTTCTTCCTGTGGTTCTAGCGGGCTTAATTGTCGCCATTAAAACCACGTCTTCGTCATCCTCATCGTGTGAAGATGATGATATGAACTACTCATCGTCATTATCGGTGCCAAGAATCGGAAGCTCTTCGTGGGGTTTAGCTGGGATTCTAGGGATGTTATTGTTTGTGTTGTATTGGCAAGATTATGTTCATCATTTGTTCTGGAGATAGACTAATTCTTATTCTTATCAATTAATATATATATCTACACTAGTCTATTATCCGTGTTTTGCACGTTGAGCTCATGATAAATGATATTTTACGTGTTATGCGTATAATATTAAGAGTTAATTACACGGATGGTCCCTGTGGTTTGTCCACTATTACTGGTTTAGTCTTTTAAGTAGAAAAGTTACACCGTTAGTCCCTACTGTGCGAGTTTTGTTACATGGATGGTCTTTATCCTAACTGGCCGTTTATTAGGTCCGTTAGATTGTCTTTTTGTGGGGGCAAAAGTGTCTTTTGTCATTTTTATTAGTTTTACATTCGGTCCTTACCAACTCAATATATGTATATCATCTTCCCCATTTGATCTCTGCCATGTTTTTGAAGAAACTAGGTCAAGTTATATACATGGCTTTTTGTTGGTGAGGAAGAGAATTAATTGTGAGGACTTGGACTAATCTAAATCCTGAGGTAGCAAAAGATTAACAAAACGTTTCAGGAGTCACCCACCATTCATTCAATTAACTTAACCACTAATGTATGTAAACCAATAATATGCCCACAGCCCACTCACCATCTACATTTGAATCTGTTATGGTTAACCTGACCCCTAAATATTTTTTTTTTCTAAGAACACCATTCGTATTTTTGAAAAAGATCCATGTTTCATTTATGTCAGGATGTACCTACTTATTGGTCTTCATTCATGTATTAACTGTTTATTTTGTCGCAAAAAATTTGACATATAGGACTGCTAGAAGTTATTAAATATATAAACATGTTGGAGTTAGAAAGCAAAAGGTGTTTGTGTGCATTTGAACTGTAAAAAGAAATAGCTTGATTCGCAAATGAATCTGTTTTAAGGGTACTCATGAAATTCTAAATCAATGGGTACATAATGAGCCTTCATAAAATTAAAGAACTAAAAACTATAATAGAATTGATAGTATATACCTCAACTCAAAAACCCACTCATTGTACACACTTTTATAACTATTTATCATTGAAGCAATTTCTTTCTCGTGCTTTGGCTCAGTATTAGACACCTCAACTCGAAGCTCCTGCAATGTAGCAGATATGCAGAGAATTCAGTATTTGTTCTGGATTACTTTTTTAATCTTAAATCTATACAAATTCAACACCTAAATGTTTATAGAAACTAGTAATATTTCAGTTTTGCAATTGATACCAAACATCAAATTGTGGGGCTACTTGTATTACGGAAGTAGTATAACATCACCTAGTAAAATTATGCAATGTGAGAAGATTACATAACCTGTTCATCAACAGGATCAATTTCGGAAAGCTTACGAGCTGATTTCTTCTCCGATTTTCCAGATTCTTTGGCTAAAAAATAGTTTCTTGAGAACTCAAACTCCTCTTCGTCAAAATCGTTTAATTTCATCCATTTTGGTTTAACAGAAAATTACCAGCAACGTGAAGAACAAATCGATCGAGCAGAGTAGATATAGTGTAGCGACGTTCCTCACTTTGTCGTGCCCTAGTTGGTGCTTACACTTTGAGTAAAACCTACGCCCAGGATTTAGATTAGTCCATGAAGTCCTCACAATTGATTCTCTTTCACACCAACAAAAAGCCATGTATATAACTTGACCTAGTTTCTTCAAAAAATAGGGCAGAGATCTAATGGGAAAGATGATATACATATATGAGCTGGTAAGGACTAAATGTGAAACTAATCAAAGTATCAAATGACAAAAGACACTTTTGCTCCCACAAAAAAGACAAACTAACAGAGCTAATAAACGGTCAGTTAGGGTAAGGACCACCCATGTAACAAAACTCGCACAGTAGAGACTAACGGTGTAATTTTTCTATTTACAGGACTAAACCAGTAATATTAGAGAAACCACAGGGACCATCCGTGTAATTAACTCTAATATTAATTATAAATAAAACTATCAAATAAATAATTATAAATTTATTAATTTTAATTATATTAAAACATAAAATATGCATCACGTATATTATTAAAATAAAATAGTTTATTAACCTAGTTTACTATATAGAAAACCGTTAAAGATTGAGAATTTTAAGTTATACTTATTAAAATATATAATAATAATAATTTAAATGTATTTAGTAATTATCTATCTTATTCTTCAAAAATAATAGGAAAGGATAAGAATGTTAAATAATTTATAGAAAATATTTAAAATTTCTAAAAAATTGATAAGTGTACTGAATTATTCTGTTTTAGTTGTATATACATTTTGTTAGCACAAGAGTCAACTAGTTGGATGAGTATGTTAAACGTTCGAATTTAATAACTCGTTTTGATCGGCGGTCAAATCAAACAACAAGGTTCACATTTAAGTCGTTATTTTATATATATATATATATATATATATATATATATATATATCTTGTTTAAAATACATTTTTCAACTCTTAATTATAACCACATTTTAGCTCTAGCTAGGCTCTACTTGCTTGCTCTTCAAATCATTGCCACAATTTCATCCAGCGCATATATACATTTTGTGAATATAATTTCATTTTCAAACTCCCCAAATCAAATTCCAACACTTTGGCCAATTCAAAATATTATATACGATCATAAAACTATATATAATAACATTTATGAGTAACTATAAACATTAATTTATTTTATTTAATCAAAAATTTTGTATTTGATGAAAGAGTGTTTAATCTTAAGATTTCTAAATCATTGTAATGAATAAGAAATTTAATTTAGATAAAAAGTTTTAAAACATTAGAATATTTATATTAAATTCCTAAATTATTGTTCAAAGATTTACATCTTAAATTATAGGTTAGGATTTAATCAAAATGAATGGTTAGGATTTAATTTTGATAAATTGAATAGTTAGGATTCTCTAATTAACTTGATGAAGATTAGTTTTTTTATATATATATTAGAAGATTTCCCAACTAAATCACTATTCATTTCAATTTTTAATTTCAACCCTCAAATTTGTTTGTTCCGTTATACACACTTAACCAATTTTTAATTATGACCCTCAAGTTTATTTTTTCATTATACATCCTTAACACAAGTAAATCACAATTCATATTAATTACCAATTTTAACCGTCAAAATTTTTTATTAAACACTTTTAACTTTAGATAAATTACATTTGATCTAATACAACTATTTACTATTATTTACAAATTAAATTGTCTTTAGCTTTTCTCTTACACTTTAAGTTTAACTGTTATACATCATTTCGATTTTTCAATTCAACCCTTTATAAATTTTCACTTTTTACCATTCAGTTTGTATATGTTATTTTTAATCTCCTAACATTACCAGCTAATTTAGCACCATGTACATAATGTAATCAACAAATACAGTAGATGCATGTTAACCTAAAGTTTTTTCTACGCATTCTAACTTTGAACAACTATATTATAAATTATATTATATATAAATTAAATTACGAAGAATATGATTGTTTAAATATTACCCGACGCAACGTATGAGTTTGCTATACCTTGTTTTGGTCATTTATATACTTTTTACCAACTGTGAATTGCGTGAGGGCAGACCGTCTTTGATGCGAGAAACTTGATTTGCTCAAAATACTCTAAACAAATGTGTAATTAATGAGTCAATCATTAGTCATTAATGAGCTAATCATTAGGCACCAAAATTATTAGTCATTGACTAACTTTAATCAAGAGATAAGATTAGTTCACGTACGAAAAATAGTTCGCATTTGAACATTCTCCTTTATGTGAGAAAGTTTAATCGATAACTGTTTTTCGTACGAGAACTACGAGAACCGTTTGTAACACTACTACTGTCTCATTATTATGAGTATATCGGTTATTTATTTATTTATCCAATGTAAATTGCGTCCGGATAAGTTGTCATATTAACCCACAAGTCTTAATTTTTTCAAAAATACCCCTCACTAATGAACTACATAAATAATAATAAAACTTCTTTGTAATTAATAAAAAAGAATAAAAATGCAACAAAAAAAATAATAAATGAAAAACTAACAAACATTTAAGAAGGATAGAATGGACATAAAGAAAAAGGAAAAATTATTTGTAAGAATTGAAATCCTCACCTTCAATATATATAAAAGATTTTTGATATTATATTTGACAAATTAATTGGCCCATTAGCAAAATGTAGAGCGGACCTTAGAATGAATTAATCATAGGCCCATTTAGAACGGTTTGTGCGTGTGTGGAGTGAGTATGTGGACACACTCGTTGTCGTTGTCTTATAACCTGATTCTTTTTTTACATTTTTTTTTCTTTTCATGAAAGGCATTACTCTCTACGTCTTTGCTTGTAAACCTGTTGCCTATCGAAATAATGAAGAGTTTGATGCACTAATGGGACATATAGTCTAACAGCGTATTAGATGATTCATAGGTTATGTGTTAAAATCACATAGTAAACATAAGGTTGTATATTTAAAAATATGAGTAGAAAGTTTGTAAACTGAAGTGTAAAATTCAATGCATAGCAATATATCATATCTAAAAGGCTAAAATAGGAAAATAGTGTAGATTATTAGTGTATTATCCGTTGTCATAGACTCATAGTGTGTTGAAAGGGAACAATTAGTGAGGTCCCCATAACCGGAAAAGGTCTTGACTAGAGGTGCACAAAAAAACCGAATATCCGATTTATACGAAAAAATATCCGAAACCGGATTTTGTAGAAACCGGTTTTTTTTTATCCGGATCGGATTTTCCAAAACCGGATAGTATAACCGGTTATAAAGATTTTGGGCCGACCGGATTTTTTACCGGATAAAAAACCGGTTTTTTTGAAACCGGTTTTTATCCGGTTTTTTACTACTAGCCGTTAGGTTCAAAAAGTAGCCGTTTTCTAGCCGTTTGGGGTGTTTCTTGACCTTTTTTTCTTATTTTTTTACCATTTTGCCACCCAAAACACTTATATATAGTGTGGGTATGTTGTGGGATTAAATCACAACTTACATCTTCCAAATTCTCTCCAAATTCTCTACTTTTATTCACCAAAGCTCACTTTCATTCACTTTCTTGAGATTGATATCATGGCCGGTAGTAGTAACATGCCGAATACGGGAGCATCTTCCGTAGGAGGAAACCCCGATGTGGTGAGGATTCTCGAGCATAATAGAAATAAAGAAATTTGGGAACATTTCGACTTGTGCGAGATGTCCAACGGTTCAAAAAGGGCTCGGTGCAAACTTTGTCACAAGTTTCTAGCACCCGAAGGCAACTCTACTTTGAGGGCTCATATTTCCAAGTCATGCAAGGCGCTAAGAGCAACATCCGATGCAACTCAAGCCAACATGACGAATCAAGGTGGTGTTTTCATTTACGACAACGACAAATTACGAGACGCTTTTACGAGGTTCGTGATTACAAAAGCTTTGCCGTTTGACCACTTTGATGATAAAGATTTCACCGAAACCATCCAAACACTAATGCAACCGCGTTACACCGCTGTAAGTCGTACTACCCTTAGGCGTGATGCAATAAAAATGTGGCGTGAGGCTAGAGAAAAAATGATTTTAGGATTCCAAGAACACCGTTATGGTGTGTCACTTACATGTGACGTTTGGAGTTCTCCACATAACACCGGACATTCTTTTCTAGCCGTCACGGCACATTGGCTAGACCAAGATAGTTGGCAAATGATGAAACGTACAATCGCGTTTGAGTTATTTGGTGAACCACACACCGGCGCAAATTTATTTGCGCTTTTAAAAAGGGTGATTTGTGTTTATAACATACAAAACAAAGTTTATTCTATGTCGTTTGATAATGCGTCAAATAACACAAACGCGGTTCCACGATTAAAAATACTACTTTCACCAATTTTAGACGGTGTGTTTTTTCACACTCGTTGTGTTGCACACATCATCAATCTTTCCGTTCAAGCCGGTTTGGAGGTTATTGACTCCAAAAGAAAAGATTTCAAAGAAATGATAAAATCGATTTTTTGCTCCAACAACAAACGGTTGAATAATTATAAACGTTTTTGCAAGTCGGTTAATTGTAAAGCTTTGGGTCCAAATTTGGATTGTCCAACTCGTTGGAACTCCACTTGGATGATGATGCACTCCGCCTTAAGGCAAAGAGAAAACTTGTTTGATAAAGGTCTAGTAGCACAAGAGTATCCGAATGAGGGTTGGGAAATTATTTCAAAACTCCACGATTTACTTGAGGTTTTTAAAGACGCAACAACTTGTTTATCCGGCGTTTATTATCCCACTAGTCCGTTGGTGCTTAACCAATTGTTTTTTATGGCTAACAAAATTGGTGACTTTGAGTTTGAAGGTGAAGAATTGAAACTCGTTGGGGCAAAAATGAAAGAAAAACTTTTAAAATATTTTAAGGAAATTCCCCCGGTATTTACTTGTGCCGCCGCTTTAAACCCTTGTTTAAACGTTGGTGGAGTTGAAACATTAATCGAACAAATTGCATTTTCTTTTAACCTTACCAAAGATGATCCCGCTTTTATAACTAACCAAACCAATTATTTCAATAAATGTTTTCGAGATATGTTTGAGATCTATTTGGGTAAATACGGGACATCTAGTGCCATTCATGATCAAATGAGAGCGGAATCTAGTAGACGCCAAAGTAATGCGGGTTTGTCACTTTTTAACACAATTATGAACTCTCAATCCAAGATAGCACGTGGTTCCACCCCAAGTAGTGAGTCGGGGAATTACATGTCAACCAATTTTATAGCAAACTATACATATGAGGATTTTCAAACTTTTGATATTTTGGCTTGGTGGAAGGAAAGGGAATCACAATTTCCGGTTCTAGCCGCCATGGCCCGTGATCTACTAACCGTCCAAGCTTCTACGGTAGCTTCGGAATCTGCTTTTTCTGTGAGTGGCAGGGTCGTATCCGCAAGAAGATCACGGTTGAGTCCCGAATCTGTGGAAGTGTGTATTTGTTTAAAAGATTACTTGGATGGTGCGGCTAGAAGACAACACGTGACCACACTAGAAGACCCAATTGACGTCGACTTGGAATCAAACATACACAATGAAGAAGTGGAACTTGGAATATCGTCTCCCGATGAAGATGGCGAAGAAGAAGATGCGTGAACGGGTTTCTATGTAGTAGGGGTGATGGCGCTGCCGAAGCTCCTCCCTAGTTTCCCTCTTTTAATTCGAAGTTTGAATGGTTTTAAGTATTTTTATTAGAATGTTTAGACGTTTGTAATTTGAATATGTTTAATTAGGAAATTGTTATTTTAATATTGTACTTTTTAAGTATTTAAATTAATCAAAATTTGAGTTTTCTTTCACATGTATGTTTTTTTTATAGTATATATTATAGGAAATGTATTTAAAAAAAAAAAAAAAAAAAAAAAAAAAAAACAGTGGGCTCTATCGGAGATCGGTTTTTTTGGGAAGAAAAAAAACCGATTTTTAAAAAAAACCGGTTATAGTAATATTTGTGTCCGGTTTTTATAGTATAATATGTTGGGGCCATAACCGGTTTTTATCCGACCGGTTTTAACCGAAACCGGTTTTTTTTTTATAAAAAATCCGATCCGGATAATACTATAACCGGTTATAGTATTATCCGGTCAATGTGCACGTCTAGTCTTGACACTACGCCCAATTTTAATGGGCCAATGTGTACCCACGGTGGCAATGGGCTTTTCTTATTTTGAATTTGAACAATTATTAGAGGGGAATATATAGGGGAGGGTTTTAGATATGCGAGAACCTGTTTTTCGTACGAGACTGTTTTTCGTATGAGAACTGCGAAAACCAATCATAGCCGTTGATTTAATAAAATGGAACTCATGGATGTGAGCGTGGGGGGATCAAGTGTGGCAGAGTGTATGTGCATGGGTGAGCAATAACATTGAAGGAGGAGGAATTAGACGACTCAGATTGTTTCTCGCGGTTCTCGTAAGAAAAACAGTTCTCGTTTGAACTTTTACCTATATATATATGAATATTTAGATGATAATAAGAGAATAAATTCTAGTTATTAATTAGATGTTGATTTTTTTGAACAACAACAAAGGGACTTAAGAAAAGAGTTTCGACATGGCCATCACCTTCGCTTAGAAACCCAATATATAATTAATTAATAAAAGAACTCTAGCAAGATGCTAGAGGAGGAGAAACTATCTAATACAACCCATACAAAGTAATTAAGGAAAAGGAAATACGTGGTGGTTATGAATATAAAAAAGGGAAAAATCATCTGATCAAATCAAATAAAGAATTAAAATGAAGTCACTTATTCTTACTTAAATATACTTTCTTATTATTTGAATCTCACACTTAAATAAAAATCAAGTTAGTAAATGAGTATGATTGTAAGGATGATTTATTTTGATTTTTATTTACTATTCACTTACATATTTTAGA
>OX359293.1:80927714-81110300 GCA_947179395.2 Pulicaria dysenterica | reverse complement strand
AAGAACCCTCTTCACAGGTATGTCGTTCTTTTCTTCATCTTTTCAACCACCTTAATGATCACATCTTTTATTCTAGAGAGGAGGATGCATGTAGTCTAAGGGTGGCAAAAGGGCCGGGTTTAGTAACAGGTCAAAATGGGTAACTTTTAATGTTTGTCAAAAAGGGTCTGGTCGGATCTAGCCGGTTAACTAACTTTATTTACTGATCTTGAATAATATTTTAAATCATTGTTGTGTTGAATATGAATACAACACTATATTATTACTATTATACTGAATTATTTATTTTAATATAGTCATTCAAGAGGTTTTATGCATGTAAATACATCAGTCGACTTTCAATCTGTCTGTCATCCTCAACCTATTTGATCTGTGTCCTTTTTAGTTAAATCTTTTTGCTTAACCCATTTGACTTGATAAAGATGATACATAATCTAAGTTGACCCATACTTAAGCTTGTAATAAATATGTCTTTGGTCTAGTGGTATCAAGATGACCCACCAACCAATGGGAACAAATATGTGCTAGTATATGACTATATTCATCTCAAATAAAAAAGGAACAAAAAAGTCAATCCATTTGTACGATAATGGACTAGATATCGCCATCGGTGAATAAATTTATTATATTTTGTCATCTTTTTTCTAAGTTCTTAAATTAACAGTTATAAGTTATAACGTGCATTGGAGTTTTTTTAGAATTATGATAGATGAGTAATATGTTAGGAGGAAAATATTCAATTATACATGGATTAGCCGATTAACCAGTTGTGTTATGCCGTGGATATAAATATCCTATATTAAATATAAAGTTAATATAATTAAATAATAGCAATAGTAATAATAATAATAATATTAATAATAATTATAATTATAATTTCTTAAATGCAAATTAAGTTGAATACTTAAAATATATTGGTAGTTCCCACCATTGCTTTACTAGGAGACCTCAAACTGGCAAACGTACGAATATTCTATTATAATATATAAATATAAAAAAAGTCAAAAAAGAAAGATGAAAAAGATAATAATAATAATAATAATATCTTAAAAGCAATCTAAGCTTAATACTTAATTTAACTTAATGATATATTGGTAGTTTCCACCATTTAATAATAACCTTTTTCTAATATATGTTGGAGGTTTATTGGGAAACAGTCTCTCTACCTTGGTAGATATACGACTGTGTATATTCTACCTTTCCCATGCCCCTCTCATGTGGGGTTGGGTGTTGTTTTGTTGTTAGTATACCCTTTTTAAAGTTCAAAAGTAACCTTGTTTTAAAAAATTTGATACGAATGGGAGTTTAGTCATCAAATAATCACTTATTTCCCATGATAATGAAGGTATGATGCATTTGATGGATCATGAGAAAGTGAATGAAGATCTGATAAAGTTGATGGAAACAGAAGGTATTGATGTGCAACTCAGCTATGACGGGCTACGTGTTCCAGTAAACTTATAGCATTGCGCTTTTCTTCACATACATTCTTTTTTCATAGAGAAAAAACCCTCACAACACCACTTTTAAACAGTAAAATGTTGCAATTGATTGGTTTTTTTTTGGCTCAAATGCTGTTACTTTAATGGTAAATGGGAGTTAGCTCATTCAGATGTGCTGCTATCTTGCAACTCTTAATACAATGTTTGCAAAAATATAAACATCATATGTAATGAAGGCTCCCAATATACATATTGCCGAGTTATTATTTATTTTAACTGTAAGGACTTGAATTTTAAGAGCAGCTGTAGTGTTACTTGTAACCACGGATCACATGGATGTCATCTTAACGTCACATTATATTCTCCTCTTACGTTGCTGCACCATGGATACGGTGTGCTGTTTTACTGTCGATTGAAAAATACATATAAAATAAAAGAAATAACTCGATACAACTTTCATGTCATCTCACGCTGTATGACTCTGGCAGGGATACAGATGGTCTAAGCCAATTGGTTATGGGTCGATTTAACTTCACTTTCTATACAGCTAGATCAAAAAGCCATCAGATTGTTAAAATTAGAAAGCTGGTCATTCAAACGCGTGAGACATATGTTATAAGTAATTATCATTTTTAAGAAAAAACATGTTTGAAAAAAATATGCGACTTAATTGAGAGGTGGTGATATTTTTCCATAGCCAGCTCATATATAATTATATATATATAGGAAGAAGTTTAATCGAGAACCATTCTTAGTGCGATAACCAATCCGAGCCGCCTAGTTTCCCCCTTTTTAATGTTATTGCCCATCCATGAATTTCTCATATGCACCCTGCCATACTCTATCCCTCTACGCTCTCCATCAATGAACTTCCTATATCCAAGGAACGGCTGAGATTGGTTCTCGCGGTTCTTGCGCTAACAACGGTTCTCGAATAAACCTTTCCCTATTTATACATATAGGCAAAAATTCAAACGAAAACTGTTTGTCGTACGAGAACCGCGAGAACCAATCTGAGCCGTCCAATTCCCCCTCCTTCAATGTCATTGCCCACCCATGAATTCACTACATGCACCCTGCCACACTTGATCCTCTCACGCTTCACATCCATGAATTCCACTTTATAAAATCAACGGCTAAGATTGGTTCTCGCAGTTCTCGTACGAAAAACAGTTCTCGTTTGAACCGTCCCCTATATATATATATATATATATACACACACACACACACACACTAGCATTGTACCTGCGCAATGCGGCGGCGGTGACAATAGTTTGTGCTCGATAATATGTTTGATTTTAAAAGTAGTGTATGGTATGGTATTTGTGAAAAGTGATGTTAGTTAACCTATAATGTTTTTTTCTCCTTTTTCTAATTTCTTAACTTTTTTTCAATCAACCATTTTATTAGTTGTTAAAATAGTTTTTGAAGAACAACTAAAAAATATTATTATTAAATAATTAGAGAAAAATATGTTATATACTTAAAATTGTATTGATGCAAGTAATTTAGCCAAATTAGATAAATTAAATAGTTGTTGTGATGTTTAATGATTTATTAAAGTAATAGTTGCCATAAATTAGTTGAGATAATTTAGGGAATGATTGGTTAGTCTATTGATTTAAGTGTTTGTATCTTAAGCATAAACTTGTACTACTTAAAATTAAGTAGTCTTAAAAATTTTAGAGTTAAATGCTTTATAATATAATATAGATTATGACATTATATAATGCATTTAAGTTTGGAAGATGGTTGGTATTTTACTTTATTTTTATAAATTATTTATTAAAATATTAATGTAGTTTTGTAAGTTATGAAAATATATTTGATTGTATTACCTTAATACTGATTTCATGGTTATAGTTTAATTTATATGATATATCGAAATTGTATTTTACTTTTCATCATCATCACTTTACCTTCATAAAAATGAATTCCATATTTAGTAGTTAAAAACTCATTCATTATTTAGTTTAAACCTGTGAGAAAATTTATTGCTCTTTTACAAAGTTCAAACTTTCATTAAAATCCATTGCTATATTTAATTGATTCAAAATTCACTTTCCATTTTTGATCCATAATTTACAACTATGTGAGAAGTAGGAGAAGGGTATGTTAGTAATTTCAACTTATTTATTTTTTAAGAGATTAAACATTTGGTCTAAATGCTTTATATAATAGTATAGATAAGTTTATTTAAGAACTTTTTCTATTGCGAGAACAACAAAAACTAATCTGAGCCCTCAAATTCTCACTCCTTTAATATTATTAGTCATCCATAAATTTATCTCATGCACCTTACTGTACTATTACCTCCCACGCTTTATATTCTACTTATCAAATGAATGACTAAGATTACTTTTTGCAATACTTACAATAAAATTGGTTGTCAAATAAACTTTTCCTTATAAGTGTGATAATCATATGTAGGCCCATTAACTTATTGATAAATATGGGTACGTACCCGTGAACTCTATGTTGGCATCAATTAGATCTTTAGATGGACCATAGCTGCTCCCACCCATGAATAAAAAGGTCAAAGAGGGCCACACCAAACTTCAAAGGAATAAATCGCTCATATTTTGAAGGAAACTTAGATGGGGAGGAGTTGTGTGTGTGTTTGTCAAGTGTGATCACTTCGTTACTTACTAATGTCCTTATACACTCCAAGTGATACGCTTAACTTAATTAGGGGCGTTTAGTCGGATTAATTGGTTTTGTGGTAGTAAAATGATTACTCGATAACCATACTGAATAAGGTTCGAGTTATTTGGTTGACTCGTACAAGCCGCAGAAACCAAATTTTGAATTGGGACGATCAAGTTATTCTAAATTGGTTATTATTGTCACCCCTAAATGTAACCACCGTTTAATTTATTTATTTATTTTAGTGTGTGTGTAAATTTGATTTCAAAATAAAATATAGGTCTCGGTCCTTTTGGGATGATAATGGTTTACCAACCTTTTAATTTATCAAATTACTAATATCGTTGTTTAAACCGGAAATGGAATTATTTTTTTCTCTCACTAATATAAAGTAGGGTTTTTTACACCCTAGTTTATATCAAACTATACTTTAGTCTACGAAATTTTTTTACCAATAAAATTAATAATAAATGTTAGAGTAAAGTATTTAAAAATTAAATAAATAAGTCCTTAAAAAATTAGAACAGTAGATTGTTTCTTGAACTAGGCACATTGTTAATTAATGAATGTTAAAATTTTAATATATAAATCAGTAAAATGTTTGTAAATGATACATGTCTTCTATTGATTTATACGAGAAAATAAAATTTTTAGGTTGACAAAAAAGTATTATTAAAATAGTAATATGCCTAAAAAGAATATCGACACATAATACAATGAAAGGAAACAATATTTTTAACGCCAAACATAGTTAATTTATTAAATTAAAATGTTAAGGTACAAGGTTCAACATTCCATTTCTTTTAAGAGACACGGAAAGAAGGAAACGCACAAGAAATATCAATTACACTACGATATATTATTAAAAAGGTTATGTGCATCGAAATATATTATTAAAAAGGTTACACTACGATATCATGCTTATATTAATATTGTATTATGATGAAATAAACTTTATTCGCTAAAATACGTTAAACGATCCGAGATTTACGTTTAATGCAAAAAAACAAAGAAGATCCCCTACCCATAATTTGTAGAAAAAACTACATAACATATGTGTTGACATACTTTGAGATTGATTTAATAAACCTATATATCAGGATTTTTTCGAAGAGCATTATAAATAAAAATATTAGTTGTGATAGTAATAGTTTACCAACTTTTAATTTATCAAACATACAAATATTGTTGTTTAAACTGGAAACTAAATTATATTTTGGATGCTACTGTTTAGATTCTTTTAATTCCTTTTTATAAATTCTAATACATGTTACATGCTGACATATATCACATATATAAGATCAATTCAGACGAATAAGGTGCATAAATAGATAGACCCCCGACTCCGTGTAACAAGTTTGTTCAAGTGATCACAGTGGTTTCACTATGTTCGATCTGGTCATGATGCAATAGAATACTTCATGTAAGTAGCTCGGAAGAGGTTGTGTCACTATAGAGCAATGACCCCTTCTCAGGCATCCAAAGTAGAGGAGCACTTTCGATTTTCAATAGAAGAAAAATAAGGCGTTTTTCATGAGATGTTTGGTGTAAAACCCAAAGATTGTTATTATCACTAGAAGATTGTAAAATGGTTCCACACCATATATTCAAAGTAGTCATGCTTTTGGATTTTGAAGAGGAAAATTGAGGTGGATAGTTACAATAGCTTAAAAGTTCTAGACGTAATAGCTTTTGGTAATTTATTCACCACAAAATTTGTCATACACAAAACTTTATGCATTATCAAATTATACCATATAATTAACTATTTATATTTTGTTATATATATTTAAAAAGTCATATACATTTCAGGTACACTTTTAAAATTCGCTAATATAAAGTATGAAACATATTATGATATTTATAAGATTTATGTTTGTCGATTAAGCATTGGTTGGTCAAAGCTGTGAATGACGTGTATAGTGGATCTTCAAGTCTGAGGAAAGATTTGGTAGATCTTTATTGCCCAAATACCATTTTGCTTTCAAATTTGTGAATGTGTGTCAGCCTCCTCCCAATTTTCTTTCTTTTATTTGCTACCAAATTCATATATACACACATTGTTATTACAAATTCCTTATAAACCTATTTTATCAACTGAAGTATTCGATTATTAATTAATTAATTGGCTACATCGTATACAAATTTAATTTTACTGTACATATTTTACTAGAGTAAGGACTTGTGTATTTTGTTTTCAATCTTTGGCACTTTCTATATTAATAGTATAATCTTTGCTAAAAAAAACTATACTTATTTTACAAGCATAAAATTTCACAACTTTTTTAGCAATGCATCAAAAATATTTATTCTTTTATACCATGGTACTTTAGCTCGTCTCACGACTATCTTCAGCTAGGTCTATCGAATAAACCAAACCCTAAAAAATTAACCAATCTGTTATAGATTCCTCCATTTTGAATAAATAAGTTTAATTAAATTGATCACCGACTAATAAATATCTGGTATACCCTATTTGAAACCATGATGGTTCCCGCCACTTACTTTTGTTTTACACTGGCAAATACAAGAAATAAAAAAACATACACGCAGGGGCGTCTATGGACTTTTAAGACCCTGTGTGAAGAGAAAAAATGGACCCCTTTTACATACACACATATATAAGCAAAATTTATTGATATTACGATATTTGTTATATCAATAACTAAAACAAAAGAGTAATATTAAAATAGTATACGATGGGTATTAGTGATCCAAGTCACATACCCGATTATATAATTGTGTCCCATGCCAGTCCGGTTCCTTTCATTCGATCCCCAGTTACTAAACTACTATTTGGTTTGCATGTATATCCGCAGGTATCATGTCCCAACCGATGACTTTAGTCTATTAAATTACCAAAAAAGATTTTCGTTTATAAGTAGACCTCAAATCCTCAATCACATCAAAATCTTAACCATCCATACCCACAAAATTTGTAAAGAAATCTCACATCCAGTCGTATAACCATTTACCTATCCTAAAAGTTTTGGTTTCGGTATTTCCATTGGGCTCGGGTATTTTGTCATCCTTAGAGAGAGGGTAGAGAAAAGGAGAAAGAGAAATATGAGTAATGGTGTTCTTACTACGTGTGTTTCCGATGCCAAGTAAGACTTGATATGGAGGGTCTCATCTTTCAAAAATTTCCATCAATTTTCTCATTTGTTTAGTGATACACGAAGTACTACATGTAAAAAACAAAAAGTTAACAAATAAACATCCATGTCGTATCCAATCTGTCTTCAACTTCCCAAACCAGCACAAACCGGCCAACAGCGTTGTGTTTGCTCTCCCTGCATCATCGCTCTCCTCATGACCACTTCTCACCCTCCAGAATGAGAATATACTTAAAAACATGTTGTTATTGTTTGAATTTTGTAATAAGTAATTAATTAGCTCTTTCGAAATGGTTTTGGTATTTAGAGAAATATATGTATTAAAATATAAATAATAGCTAGGATAAATATTTAAAAGAGAAAGATGAGTCATTGGAGTGCATGTTGAATTGTTGATAGCTTTTGGGTTGAGCAAGATCCCATTTCAAATGTTAAATTATTGGAGAGATATATAATTAATTAAAGTGTCTATATATAGTGACAAAACAAATACCATATTTTAATTGATAGTAGATCCATCCAACAAACATTCATATGAAATGTGAGTAAAATAAATAGAACATAGAATTTAGTGTACAACTATATAATATTATAATGGAGATAGATCAAATGAGAACACCTTTTAAGGTGAAGAGAACAGTGAGAATAATTTATAGTATTTGGATTATCTCCATTTATGGTAGATATTCAACTCGGTTTAGTTAAAGTCTGTTGAATTTTAATTGTTTGGTTTAATTAATGTATGTTGGGTTTATAGATTTTGTTTATGTAATTAAATGATTGACCCAAAAGTGTTCTTACCTTAAAATGTATTCTCACCAAATCCATGTAAGTAAGAAGATTTTAATAAATAGTAAAATCATATATATTCGTTTCTTCATAGTCGCGTAGTTTTTATCATTGAAAAATAATGACTAATCAGACAGACGTATTGGTTTAAATTAATTAAATTAATTAATGTTGCAATACAGACCAACTCGCATATCTGTCTATCTAGTCATTGGATTGAAATAACAGCCGGTAAATCCATCCAACTATATACGAAAACTGTACTTATAGAACCCGGCCGGATTAATTAATAATCACAATTTTATTCTATATTACTTTTATTTTTTTATAGCTAGTACAATTATCTTCAATGGAACGGAATCTATATATCAACCCCAGTAAGTTCCACATAAATAAATTTGTTTTAGGCAGATTCATTCACTTCAAGTCTCGAAGCCACGTGAATTTGTGATCGAAACCATCTAAGATTTTCATCAATAAACTTTCAATTCAGGTCGAGTTCTTGTCATTCGAGTTCGAATCAGTTTTATATGGACCCAATTTTAATTTATTTACTTTTGTGTCAGATTCAGGTAAAGTCAGATTTCTTCGTGTCGACCCATTTAGGCTAAATGTGACCGATCAATATTTTTCGGTTTTCGGATATAGTTTTCGAGTGCCATTTTTAGTACCGTTTTCGGTTTCAACTACTATTTTCTTAATCAATCTTTCAAATTCAATGTTTGTTTTCCAACTTTCGGTAAACATTTCAAAAACGATTCGTTTATATTCTAAGTTCAATATTCAATGTTCGTTTAGATTGTATTCGAACTTTAAATTCTGAAATTGTTTCGACTTTTTTCAAATTTGGATTTTACTTTACTGTTATTCAACTTATATAAATAAATATAATAAAAACTATGATGTACTATAATTCCATCGAAGTACCAATAAATAATATCATTGGACAACCGAATAATTTAAAATTATTCATCATTAAATAGAATTATGAATCAATTACTACGTATAATACTAAAGTACCACCTAAAAAGTACCAAAATCATATAGTTAAAATAATAATACCAAAAAAGTATTGTTGTTTGAAATGTAAATCTTTTATTGTTTATTTTAAGTTTTTTACGTTTTAGGGTTTTTTACTTTTGTTTGACGGATTTATTGCTTTAAGATGTTACTCACTTATTTGAATTCACAATAATCTTTTCAAATTTTCATTTTAAGTGTTAAAGTAAATTTTATAATGTTATAGTTTCATCCTTAAACGGGTCACTTTTGAGTTCTCAGGTTGTCATTTACCCGACCCATTTATTTTCCGTGTCAACAGCTTTTGACCCGTTTTCGAGTTCATATTACTTTTTTTGTATCGGTTGGTTACTTTCGAGTTCTCAGGTTGTCCTTTACCCGACTCATTTATTTTCGTGTCAACCACTTTTATCCATTTTCGAGTTTGTATCACTTTTATCATACCGGTGTTGAATCGTGTTTCGTGTCAGATCTGGAATTAGCAGCCTTAGTTTCAAATAACACTCAATATATGCCTATATGAGAGACCACCCTTAATTAGCTACTTGCTAGAATGAATAAAAAGGGAGCGAAAGGGAGCCCTATTGAACACCTCTTAGAGAAGGATAAAAACTCATTTGAGAACCATTTTTATTGCAATAACCAAACGCAAGAACCAATATTAGCCCTCCCCCTACACAAACTATATATATAGTTTGTGTGATATATGGGAATATTCAAATGAAAACTGTTTTTTCGTACAAAAATTGCGAGAACCAATAGCCCTTGATTAAAATTAATCAATGAGTACGAAATTTTGGCAGCTCATTAATGACGAATTAATGAGGGAAATTTTAGGATAACCAAGCCTTGCAAATTTATGATAGCCCACCCTGACCCAATTTACGGTTGAGTAAATATATAAATGACCAAAATACCCCTATAAATGTGTTATTAGGATCTTTAAAACAAATCTAGTATAGAAAAATAGATTTCGAGTGAACTTTTACATATAATTAATCTTAGCCCTTGATTATAATTAATTAATTGGGCTAAGATTTTTTGACGGCTCATTAATGCTTCATTAATAACGCATTAATGAGGTTAATTCGGGAAAATCAAGCCTCACAAATTAATTACGGCTCACCCGGACGCAATTCACGGTTAGTTAATTATATAAATTACCAAAATACCTCTATTAATGATCATTAATGGCGCTAAAAACAGTTCTCGTGCAAAAAACCGTTATCGTTTGAAATTTTTGTATATATATATAATATATTTCTAAATACATGATCGAGCAAGCTAAAATTATTATTTAGGTGATGAGATTTCCTCTTTATATATTGTGGAAATATATATATATATATATATATGCATGATCGATAATTCTTTTTGCTAAAGTTCGGTTATAAGGTAATTAAAAATTGATTAGTGTTGTCGTGAAATAACTTTAATAATTGAGATTCAATTCGACAATGACTTACTAATCATTCACACATGAAAGATGAAGCAAGTAATATAATGAAAATTAAAGTTACTTGGCGACTTGGCAGAAGATGCATTAAGGACTACTACTTGATCAGTAATACAATTACCATTTTAAAAATATATATTTGATTTTTAAAATCAGACAAAAAAAGTAGAATTAATATAATAAAAATATGAATATGCATGTATTAATATTGTGTTATAGGAAAAAAAATGTGAGAGGATTCATCATTCCGATCCATTAACTAATCATACCTTATTCGCTAAAATTTAATATTTTAAAAATTGGCCATCTTTTTCGTTGTTTGAGGTATTTTATTTAGAACGAATTTACCAGAACTTTTTGTTCACTCTTATTAACCATGTATTTACATTTTTAAGAGCATGGGGAATACCTGAAGCATGGATGCGGCATGTTGATGTGGCGGCGAAGCACCGCAGCAAACACCACCCCGCCCTGGGCGGTACCGAGCCCAAGCATGGATTCTCGGCATCCCATCGCCGAGAGTGAGAGGAGAGAGAGAGAAGTGAGAGAAAAAGAGTAAAGAGGAGAGAGGAGAGAGAAAAGAAGAGAGAGGGTTTTTTTTAAATAAATTTTTTTTGAAGCGTGAAGCATGGGTAGTACGGGTATTTAAGTATGGTTGAAGCATATGTGATGTGGCACTGATGTGGAGGTGAAACATGCCATGCTTCAAGCGTGTACTCCGGATGCTCTAATATATACTTAATTAGAGGTGACTAGGAAAAACATAAATAAAAAAATTGAACCCATTTAGAAACTAATGGTTTTGATTTTTGAAATATTAAACCGATTTTTCAGTTTAGTTCATTTTTGAAATTTCAAAAACTGAATTAAAACAAATCGAACTGAACCATAATTAAATTAGGATTTATGGAAGTATAATTATAAATTGTACATCAAATTTGGCAATTCCCCATTTCATTCCCCCTTCCCACAACCCCATCCCTTGAGTATTATTTATTTTACATCTAGTATTCATTCTTCATTATAAGTTTGATCACATCTCAAAGCTTAAAAAAAATTTGTTGAAGATAAATTGATTTCACCAATGAGTCGATTTACATCGAGTGTTGCATGATTCATATCTCATAGATTTTCATCGCTTTCACACTTGAGTCATATACATCCGATTTTGAAAGAAAAATCAAAGAGATGAAAGACAATGGTGGAATTCGCATAGAAGCTTAAAAACCTAGGACTTGAGTTTAGAAATCATGGTTAAATATAAAGTAAGTTTTCTTATTTTTTATTCTTGGTTGAAATTATAGCCCAAATTAAAAATAGGGGTTTAAAGTTTCATTAAATCTAAGGTAAGTTTTCTTTTTTTTCTTTAAATATATGTTAAAACACATGTTGTTTCCATTTAACATTTTAGTTAAAGTTTTGCTTGTAGTTGTATTTAGAGGTGCACAAAAAATCCGAATATTCGATTTATACGAAAAAATATCCGAAACCGGATATTGGCAAAACCGGTTTTTTTATAACCGGTCCGGATATTTCAAAACCGGATAGGATAAACCGGTTTGGAAGATTTTAATGTGACCGGTTTTTTTACCGGATAAAAAACCGGTTTTAAAACCGATCCGGTCACTGCACAAAAACTAGCCGTTTTTTATAGCCGTTGCAAGGTTTTTTGACCGTTTTTTTTTTTGTTACACTTTTGTCACTCAAATATCTTATATATAGTGTGGGTATGTATTAGGATCAAACCACAACATATATCTTTCATATTCTCTCCAAATTTTCTACATTTATTCACCAAAAATCACTTTCTTTAGATTTATTTCATGGCGGGTAGTAGTAGCATCACTCAAAAATCACTTTTTAAGTATTTAAATTAATCAAAATTTGAAATTTCTTTCATATGTAACTTTTTTTATAGTATATTTATAGTGTATGTATTAAAAAAACTCAAAAAATTAAATTTTTTTTAAAAAAACAGTGAGCTTTATTTGTGCAGACCGGTTTTTTTTATAGGATAAAAAACCGGTTTAAAAAAAAACCGGTTGTAGTAATATCCTATCCGGATAATATAATATTACTATCCTATGTCCAAAACCGGATAATACTAAACCGGTTTTTTTTAAACCGTTTTTTTTCCCCAAAAAATCCGATCCGGATAATACTATAACCGGATATAGTATTATCCGGTGTATGTGCATGTCTAGTTGTATTTGTAGAAATATAGAGTAGACGTTTTGGGTATATAACCTTTGTAATTTACCTATTTCAATCAATATTTCAATTTACTCTTAAAGTGTGTGTTCTCAATGTATTCTCTCATATTATTCCACTAAGATTATTATTATTGTGTGATTTGCTTCAAATACTATTGAAAGTTGTTACAATTGAGATCCTGCAATTTATGCATACATATTTATTATCTCTCATGAAATTATTTATTGAAAATTAGATAGCAACCCATTTTATTACAACCAAATAAAAAACCGAACAAAAACTGACATCAAGACTAAACCCAAACCACTATAAAATCGAATGGTTTTGAATTTAATTTTCTAAAAACCAGAATTTTAAGTTTGATTTTAGTTTTACGTGAAAACCAAACCAAACACAATCCTGATACTTACATTAAAAATTAAAACGGACCACTCTCATTTCATATATAAATCATACAAAATAGCTGGAGAAAAAGTAAAGTAAGGAACAATATAGTGTTTGTTTAATGAAGGGAAAGGCGGTGGAATATAGAAAAGTATTTAGCAGGAAATACTTGATACTTTCATCGTCAAAAAGAGATAATTACTACAGTAATATGCAAAAAGAAAGAAAATAAAAAGAAAGAAAGAGAGATTGGGAAACAGAAGAGAGAAAAAGACATAAAGCAAGCAAGCAAGCAGTACTCCATGTCACACATCAACCCTAACCCCACTCCCTCTCTCATCTTTTTAGCTTCATTCCCATTCTCTTTTCATCCACACCTCTCTCTATCTCTCTCTACCAAGATTTGATCAAGAACACTTACTTGTGTGTGAGATTGATGATGAAACAACAGCTGATCATACATATAGACATATAGTGCTTAGAGGGTCTGCTTCAGTTCTTTTGTCTGTTTGGTTGATGCCAAATTAGAGAAAAAATCATGGGAAAGCAGTTATGGTTTTAAGAAGTAAACTAGGATTCAAACAAAAACCTCTTTCTTGATCTTTAGCTAGCTTCTTTCTTCCAAGTTTCAGTTCTTTTGTCTTCTACATCTTTAACTTTTCATGATGATGCAACAAAGCCTATTTCTATAGATACACTTATACATACACACACTCTCTCTATCTCTCTCTCACTAATATTCACACCAAGAGGATGATGATGAAACAGCAGAAAGTGACTTTGGAAGATAATCTGAGTTCTGAATCAGGTGATGTTCATGCAAATACGGTTAATTCTTGTTCTGAGAATAAAGGTCAAGAAAATGGAAACAATTATCATCCAAATCATCAACACTACTTCACACATCCAGCCCCAACTCAAAGTCAACCATTACTCAAGAAAAAAAGAAGTCTTCCAGGCAACCCAGGTTTGAATTAAATCTTCCATTTTTATTTTTTCTAATATGGTTATCTCATAAGAAAAAATGGTGTGGTTTTCAAGTTTTCATAATCTTGAAATGTAAGCATGCTTTTTTAGTAGAGTCAACTATAGACTAGCTAGCAGTTGACCCATTATCGTAAAAAAAAAAATCATAATCTTAAAAAGCTAGCTCCTAAATCTTTAATCTTTTTTCTTAGGTTTTCACCATTATCGTAAAAAAAAAGGTGGGTATTCAAGATTTCTGAAATGAAAAACATTGGTTTTAATTTGTCACAAAAACTATAATCAGAATTTTTATAACTTTGTAGATCCAGAAGCAGAAGTGATATCTCTATCACCCAAGACACTAATGGCGACAAATCGATTCGTGTGTGAGATATGCAACAAAGGGTTTCAAAGAGATCAAAACCTGCAACTTCACAGGAGAGGACACAACCTTCCATGGAAGTTGAAGCAGAGGAACAAGAATGAGGTGGTGAGGAAGAAAGTGTACGTGTGTCCTGAGGTCAACTGTGTGCACCATGAACCATCAAGGGCTCTTGGCGATTTGACTGGAATCAAGAAGCACTTTTGCAGAAAACATGGTGAGAAAAAATGGAAATGTGATAAGTGTTCAAAGAGGTACGCTGTTCAATCCGATTGGAAAGCTCATTCCAAAACCTGTGGCACCAGAGAGTACAAATGCGACTGTGGCACCCTCTTTTCAAGGTAAAATTAAGCAAAAATTCCTTCATTTATTATCACCATTCAAACATTAAATAACCTATAAAGTGCTGGAAAATTAAGACCTGGTTCGATTAATCTCCTCATTCTTATAAATATGGCTTTTTTATTTCGAATGAATCGGCCGGTGGTATATTTTACCATAAAATATTCGTCAGAGTGAATATATGAAATGCTCGAAGAAATGTTTAGGTTGCGTAATTAATTAAATTAAAACAAATCTTGATTAACCTATCAAAACAGAAAATCCTTCAAAAAATTTAAAAAAAAGCATTAAACAACCCTAAAACCGCTATATATAACAAATGAGTGCTCATTGTAAATTAATTAAAGACATCGATAGTTTCTTCAAAACATAGAAGTTAAATAAATTAAAAGTCTATGCCTATCATGAACTTTGAAAGTAGCTGCGCGCTGTATCAGTATATGAAAAACTGGTCATAAAACTGATCCTTGTTTGATTTTATGTAAATGTGGCATGTTGAATGGAGCATGGTATACTATAAATGACATTAATTAATTAATACCCTATAATAAATGAAGACCCTTTTCATATTTATTGACGTATTTTTTATTCTTTAACTGTTTTTTTCTGATTCAAAAGTACATTTTCTCAATAATTTATTGTGTGGGTGTCTGTGTTTTTGGATTAAGAACTTGTATCAAGATGGGTATGTTTCTTTTTTCTCCAAAGTTTTTGTTTTTTTGTGTTTGGAGTGTTCTTGTTCATGGGTTATTCTTCCTTTATGGTTTTTTTTATAATTATATAGAATCTTGAAAAAATGTGTAAACAGGAGGGATAGTTTCATCACTCACAGAGCTTTCTGTGATGCACTAGCAGAAGAGAGCGCACGAGCAATCACTGGAATAGATCCGATAATCCCGGGTCAAATACTGAACCCGACCCTTTTTAGTAATCTTCATCTTCCTGAACCGGTTCATGCAAAAGAAGAAGAACAGCAACACCACCTATTTCCATCATGGCTACAATCCCAATCCCAATCCCAAGATCAAGATTGTAGCCCTAGTAGTACTAGTACCAGTCATGGTGGCGGTGGGCCCACCCTGATAGCCTATCCCCCAGCAGCACCATCTGCATACATGTCAGCTACTGCATTGCTGCAGAGAGCAGCTCAGATGGGTACAAGTCATCTAAGCAGAGGTACAAGTGTCCTTGCACCATGTACAACATCATCTTTGAGACCCCACCAGCAGCAGCAGCAGCAGCAATACATAGCTCACGTGTCTGCTAACTCTCCTGCATCTGGTAACAATACTTGTTGTGGTACAAGCGGTTCAAGCGGTCTGCTTGAGGATGGTGGTCATGGTGCATGTGCAGGTGGACCCTCACCCTCACCCCCACCCCCACCCCTACCCCATCATCCATCATCAGCATCTTTTCTTCATCCTATGAACTTGAGCATGATGATGATGATGAATCAAGATGGTTTTGCTGATGTTTCAACTTTTGAAGATGCATTTGGTCAGATATTGGATGCAAAGAAAGAAGATGATGGTATGATGATGATGATGATGATGCATGGCTCCAATGGTAATACTACTACTGCAGGTGGAGGAGTTATGAGCAATGAAGGAATGACAAGGGATTTCTTGGGCCTTAAAGCTCCCCCACATAGCCATGGTGATAATAATATTGTAAGCATTAATCAAACACTTAAGCCATGGCATGCAAAGTAATTAATTAATTAATCAAATTAGGGTTCAATTCTTCATCATATCTTTTCTTGATTACTTTTTGGTGATCTGCTCCTTTTTGTTTACTGTAATACAAAAGGAAGAAACTTTTGAGCTCCCAATGATTCCTTTTCTTCTTGTAACTTCAAACATGTGATGCAATGCAGAAAAACCATGCTCAAAGATATCTCATTAACAGTCAAGATTTTAAATTATTTCGTAACTTAATTTAATTATTAATTAATGTATATTTTTGCTCAGATTTTCTATATATAGTTCTTAAAACACAAAACATATCACGTATGGGGTAGAATTGGATTCTTAATTCAATCCCTTCGAAAGATTCCTGAAATTGTGGATTGAAAAATAATAAACCCATGACAATTGAAATAAAATCTATTGTTGAGAAAATTTCCGTGAATAAAATTTCAATTAACCAATCGAAATTATTAATGAGGGAGCAATATGAAAATATATAGATGTGTTTGTATAAATTATATATTTACATTTTATTCATGTATATGTTTATAGTTTTTACTTTATAGCTTTTAAAATATAGTAATTGATATAAATATAATCATATATTTGTAATCTGCTTATTTGGTCGTTAACAACTATAACGAACAACCATTACAGGTGCTTTTATTGAGCTCGATCATAGCACCTAGAACCTGCTAGTGCTTGCTATGATGTTAGCTACTCGGCCACCTTCGTCACCCACTTCTTGTCCGTAAGCTCGTTACCACCGTAAATTTGCTAGCAGCTATTAATTGTGCCTAGCTTTTGAAAGATAAAAATCCGAGACACAGTGAGTACTATCTATATATGTTGTACCAAAATATCATAATTAATGAGTTCTCGTTTAAAACTTTTACCTATACACACACGTGTATATATACACACACACACACTAGCATTGCAATCGCGTAATGTGGCGGCGATGACAATAGTTTGTACTGGATAACATGTTTGATTTAAAAAGTAGGGTATGATATGTGAAATGTGATCTTAGTCAAGCTATCCATGTATGCTCTACCTTTTCTAATTTCTTTATTTTTCTTTTTACAATCACCCATTTTATTAGGTGTTAAAATAGTTTTTGAAAAACAACTAAAAAATATTATTATTGAATAATTAGAGAAAAATATATTATAGCCTTAAAATTGTATTGATGTAAGTAATTTAGCCATAATGAGATAAATTAAATAATTTTTGTGATGTTTAATGATTTATTAAAGTAATAATCACCTTAAATTAGTTGAGATAATCAAAAGAATGATTGGTTAGACTATTGCTTTAAGTGTTTGTATTTTAAGCAAAAAAATTTGTACTACTTAAAATTAAGTAGTATTAAAGTTTTAAGAGATGGAAAATTAAATGCTTTATAATGTAGTATAGATATACATACTAGTTGATTTTTATATATGTTAAAGTGAGTTACTTAATAGATATTTATTAGCATGAAAATGTAATAGAGGTATATGCATTCACAATACTAAATGCATAAAAATGTAAATTTGTAATATTTGCTCTTTATTATTACTATATTTTATAACACAACTAATTAACATTAAAGTACATTAATTTTTATAATAAAAAGATATTAAGAAGAAAGAAAAAAGATGTAATATATCTCCAAAATAAGTGCACATGAGTTGTGATTTAAAACAATGTAGTTAACAATACCTTTTTAATTTTTATATAAATTTTAAATTCATACTTTAAGATTGATGTAGGTATGATTAAGCCATGATCCATCATAAAGTAGTAGGAGTAAAACTTTTATTTAAGAAAATTAGAAAAGCCAAAAAGCAAATATTAGAAAGTGATACTAGTTGTCCCTCCAATGCATATTAGATATGAATCATTATTCCTTCTACAATTTCTTTATTACTTTATATAAATCATTTTTTTTTTGGAAATTATTAGTTAAGCTTTAATAAACTAAAGTATATTCCTTCTACCTTTAAGTTCATACTTTTAGATATGTTCAATTACTTATGTGTTATTCAGTAAAACAATTACTTGATTTGTAATTTTGTTTTGTTCAACCATGCATGCATGCTTCATCTTGAAGCTACATTTTATACCTCCACTTTATTTAAGAGAGTATTTGTTAAAACAGAATGACTAAACACTGACTATGTGATCTGAGTAATTTAAAAGCCCTGTTTGAAATCACCTCTGAATATGACATGTTGTCGGATAAAGGTTCTGAATGAACAATTTGAATGATACAAGTTACCATTTTAACCGTAATAGTGAATTATTACACTACTAGAAAAACTGATATTTCCGACGAGTTTTTGCGACGGACGAAATCCGTCGCTAATTAGCGACGGATTAGTGACGGATTTGCGACCGAAACGAGTTATCAGATATCAAGGGCAAACCGTCGCTGTTCCATCGCTAATTTGCGACGGATTTGCGACGGATCTGAATTCCATCGCAAATATGTTGCAAAATAGCGAGGAAAAAAACCATCTCTAATTCGTTGCTAATTAGCGATCGATTTGAAACAGATTTGCGACGGATTCAAAATTAACGTATATCATAGCTATTCCCTCGCTAATTAGCGAGGGATTTGCGACGGAACCGAGTTGTCAAGGATCAATGCTATTCCGTCGCTATTCCCTCACTAATTAGCGACGGATTTGCGAGGGAACTGTTGCATTTCGTCGCTATTCCGTCGCTAATCAGCGACGGATTCCTAATTAATGTATATAGTCGTTATTCCCTCGCTAATTAGCGAGGGATTTGAGACGGAACCGAGTTGTCAAGGATCAATGCTATTCTGTCGCTATTTAGCGACAGATTTGCGAGGGAACTGTTGCATTTCGTCGCTATTTCATCACTACAACGACGGATTCCGAATTAATGTATATCATTGCTATTCCCTTGCTAATTAGCGAGGGATTTGCGAGAGAGAGCGAAAGCGAGTTGTCAAGGATCAATGGTATTTCATCGCTATTCCCTCGCTAATCAGCGACGGATTTGCGACGAAACTGTGGCATTCCGTCGCTATTCCCTCGCTAATTAGAGACGGATTTGCGAGAGATTGTCACGGAACCAAGTTTGTAAGGATCAATGGTATTTCATCGTTATTTGTTCGCTAATTAGCAATGGATTTTGCAACGGAACCATGGCATTCTGTCGCTATTCCTTGCTGGTGACGATATGTACACCTTTCACGAGTTAATCAATGAGCTACTCGAGGCTGACTCAAAAAATATTTCAAATTGACTAAATGTGAATTGATTAGAGCTCAAGCTACTCGCGTATTTTTTTCGAGCTGAGATTGGTGGCACAATGCCTAGCTCGTCAGGCTCGCGCTCCTAAGAGCATCTCCAACCCACACTCTATCCCCTTAAAATGGAGTGTTTGGCCATTCCAACCCACACTCTATACATCCCTCTATTTTGAAGTGTTGAGAAAAGAAACTCTATATTTGAAGTGTCAAAACCAACACTCTATCAATGGGACCCACTAAATTTAATTACTTTCTATTTAATTTCTTTCTCCTATCTATTAATTTATCTTTAATTTTAGTAAGTATTTAATAAAATATAACAATGAAATACATGGGACCCACTTTTGATGTGTTGAATAGAGTGTTGGGTTGGAGTTGAAAAATTATTTAGAGTGAAAGATCCCACAAAATTTAGAGATAGAGTGTCAAATATAGAGTGTTGGGTTGGAGATGCTCTAATTAAGTTTTGGAACCGAGTCGAGTTCGAGCTTGGCACTATTGGTCGAGTCGGCTCTCGACTCGATTACACCCCTAGGTCAATTATTTACATAAGCTCCCCTTAGATTCTTTGTCACTAGGGTTGTAATACGAATCTAACGTTCATAAACTGTTCGTTTGTTTAATAAACTAACAAACATGAACAATTTTGTATGTTCGTTTTAATCAGCTACAAGAGATGTTATATTCTCATTTTCGTGTTAACTCTCCCCCTCCCCCATCCTAGTTAGTTATTTAGTTGTTTGTTAATGATAACTTAAATTCCAAACATTGGAACTTTATCGAATGATAACCAAAACTCCAAACACTATTATAACTTTATTGAATTCTACTCGATCTCTAATTTTTGTATCAAATGTAGTGCTATGTTTATATTTGTATTGAAATAGGGAATTTTAAAAAAATACAAAAAATATATAGCTGTAATATTAAAAGAAACGTCGCTAGAGCGTCGCTAATTCCGTCGCTATTTTGTCGCTAAACGGTCGCTTCCGTCGCTAATCCGTCGCTATATTTGGTCTTGAAATGTGACAAATTCCGTCGCTAATCTGTCGGTAAGAAGTCCGTCGCTAAACCGTCGCTACGAATTCTGTCGCTAAACCGTCGCTAAGTCGCGTTTCAAGTATATGATGAAAACCGTCGCTAATCCATCGCTACACGCCGTCAGTAATCCGTCGCTAAAATTCCGTCGCAAATCCGTCGTTAATCTCCGACCTTTTAGCGGCGCCTATAATCCGTCGCAAACTGATGGAAACCGTCGCAAAAATTCGACGGTAATCGTTAGCGAGGAACATAATAGCGACGGCTACATTCCGTCCCAAATTCGTCGCAAAACGCGATTAGCGACAGATTAGCGACGGATTTGGCCGTCTCAAATCCTGATTTTTCTAGTAGTGTTATATTACAAGATATGAAGTTTAACGAAACCACGTGTGAAAGAAGGGGTATCAAAGTAAAATATTCGTGCTTAATGATTTAAAATATACTTTAAGATGAAATAATTCAATAGTGTTCTTTAGTTTTATTCAACATATGTTTCATTCAAATACATCAATCAAACGCGCTAAATACTGACCGATTCAACATGTATCGCTAAATGGTTCTATTTAACAGCAAACAAACAAAAACAACCTCTAACTTTATAATATTCGCGACCTTGCTAAAAGAAATATTTTTTTCCATCATTTTGTGTATCAATATCATACCATTGTCTTTTGCTACTGAACACTTATATTAATTGAGGTTTTAGTAGTTGAGGATTTGAGCCCCCATCAATATCGTTTTCGTTTTAATCACTTTTAAAGTACATTTTGAAATGTTCAAATGTGAAAAATTTATAAAATAGTAATCGAGTTTGAAAATTGTTCCACTTACTTCTTTATTTTATAATGTAAACTTTAAACTTGGTTACTAATATGTAAAATAATCGAATTACCAAACCCTTATTAAAATTTACCAAAGATTCCCTAGACTTTAAGCATCTATAAGAGTAATATATATATATATATATATATATATATATATATATATATATATATATATATATATATATATACTAGCATTGTACCCGTGTAATGCTGCGAAGACGAATAGTTTATACCCGATAACATACCATTTTTTATATAATATAGGAGTATGATAAAATAATTTTTACTTGATAATATGTCATTTTATTTTTTTATTTTTTTCATAAACTATTTTATTTTTTTTAAACATATTTCTAAAAAAACAATCAAACAATTTTATTTTTTGTAATTTATAAAGTGTTTAATTATATAATATGTTTATTGGTAAGTGTGTAAAGTAGGAAAGAGAGAGATGAATGTTATTTCCTTTTTTATAATTTAGAAAGTATGTAATTATATAATAATGTTTTGGTAAGTGTGTAAAGTAGGAGAGAGATAGAGGTTATTTGAGGGGTATATTAGAAATTTCAATTTACTTAAAAATTAAGAGTTTTTAGTGTGTAAATGTATTATATAGGAGTAAGATATTTTTCTTTTTAGTTTCCACTGATTTCATATCATGTCCCTTAGCTTAGCTTTCGAAAGTGGGACCAAAGGGCTTGTTGCCTAGCGGTATAAGGTGTTGAAAGGTGTTCATCTTGACCCATGGTCATGGGTTCAATCCCGCTATGAACTAAATGTATAGATTTAGAAGTAGATTAGTGTGTGAGTATGTTCTGTTATTTTAAAAAAAAACTTAGCTTTAGAAAGTACATTCTTCTGTGTTTTTGAAACTTGCTTCATATGTGTCTAAGGTGGATGTTGGTTTAACTCACTTTAACATATGATTAATTTAAGCTCATAGATTACTTTTAGCCCACTATGAATATGCTGATCTACGAATCCATCAATTTAATTAGGCCCGTTGTAATGGGCCAAATGTGATTAGGCCCGTTGTACTCTAGGCAACAACTAGCATTACTACAACTCTACTAACTCTACTAAGCTCCACGATGGTACACCAAACGAGGGTTTCAATGACTCGTTGTGCTCCATGAAATTGCAGCCATAGCCAATGGTTAGTAGCAGTGGTGACAGTCTACGCCTTTCCGAATTTTCTTCGGCTTCCTCAATGAAGCAAGCAAATCAGTTGTAAAGTTTGAATTATAAAGTATGAAAAAACATAAGTTCATATCGGGAAAAAAAAGGAATTCGAGTAGTGGAAAATCAAAAAACTTACTCGTTGAATACATGTAAGGTTAAATGTGTTGACCCGAAATAAAACACAAAAATAAATAGGTAGATACGTAGTTGACATGATCGTGATAACCCGAAATCATCTCAAATTGTCAACCTTAGTCACGATACCGCTTTTTTATTATAAGTTGAAATATATTATCGTTTTCAGATTTAAAAAGTTAAACCTTACCTCTATCAGCAAATTCTAACACTTTTAGGCAACTGGTCATTCAATTCACCATACCTTTTTTGTTAAAATTTAAGATATAAGATCATTTTTTAACCTATAAAATTGGATATTACCTTTAGTGGTAAATTTTGATATTTAAATTACATTTACCGACAAGTTATGCTAGGATTTCTTTTTATAGTATAAGATAATAAGTAGGTAGATATATATGAATTTGTTTGGTTTTATATCATCAAATATATTTGATCTTTTTTCTTATTTTGTATAACAATCTTTAATTTTTCTATTTTATTTCCACTACGCTATATTAAAATTTTATAATAAATAATATTATATGTTACATGTAACCAAACTATATATAATAAATTAAAATTTTAATCATATAATAGAATATTATAAAGTAGATGCATATACAAGAAAAGGTGTTAATTATCTATTCAGGTATGCATTTAAGTCAATATAAACAATTTTTGATCTTGATTTATGCAAATTGATTACGTTTGTGTTTTCATCTATTGGATATGTGTTTAAGATTTTAGGTATTTGATTTGTGTAGGTCTAGACATTCACTGATTGGATTTGTGTTTGAGGTTTTCGGTTTTTAATTGGGTTTGTGTTTGAGATATGAGGTTGTCTCAAGTGTTGACCCGAGTTTAGGTTTGTAGTTGTTTTCTTTTGTTTATTGTTATTTTTGTTATCACATATATGAACTATTATTTTTAAATCCACGATTTAATTTGAAGTTAGTTTCGTTGTGTCTAGACGACCTTCGGTTATAAATATATAATTATGTAATATGGATTCTAGATCTGTATTTCTTTTTTTCTTTTTTTCTTTTTTTTGTTCAAGATCTACAAGACAAAAATTGATAGTGTCATCAATGAACAAAATGCAAGATAAAGATGATGTTAATAATGCAAAATGAACAACGGGTTTAGTTCATAAAAGTGTATCCAACTTTATACCTTTTGCTATTGTATGTATCGAACTTTCAAACTTACCATTTGATGTACTGAAGTTTTTCAAACTTACCATTTGATGTATTTAACCTGCTATAGCAGGTTAAATGATGACGTGGCACCTGTTCTGCTGACATGGTTGATGATATGGCAAGTGATATGGAATTTCATATTCTAAAGTAATTCAAAATTAAATTAAGTTTTATTTTTAATAATAATAATTATTATTAATAACAAAAAAATCATAAATGCTGGGTTTCTTCATCGTGTCTTCAAGATATGGCTGAGTTCTTCATCGCCGACTGAAATCGAAGCTTCAAGATATTAGGGTTTCTTCATCGCCGGCTGAGTTCTTCGTGTATTCATCGCCGGGTTTCTTCATCCATTGTTCATACATCTGAAATCGAAGAACCTTCAAGATATTAGGGTTCGATTGTTCATACATTGTGTCTTCATCGCCGACTGAAATCGAAGAACCTTCAAGTGCTTCATCAGTTCGATTGTTCATACATTGTGTCTTCATCGCCGACATCAGATCTTCATCCATATCCATCTTCATCTGCGGTTTAGGGTTCTTGAATTTCAATCAACTGTGTTCCCGATTTGCTTCATCTGGTAAGTTTGTGTTTCTTCATTTAGGGTTTTTGATTCTTTGTTTTCATCTTTACCAACGATTTAGGGTTCATCTTCATATGGGTTTTTGATTTCGATTTAGGGTTTTTGTTTCCATTTAGGGCTTTTGATTTCGATCTGTTGATTTGTCTGATTATGATGAAACCCAAATCATAATCGATTGGTTGATTTCATCTGTTTTGGATTTGTTTGAGTTCATAATCAATCTGTTGAGTTCATAATCAATCTGTTGAGTTGAGTTCATAATCGATCTGTTGAGTTCATGTGTTGAGTTCATAATCGATTTGTTGATTTGTTGAGTTCATTTGTTTGATTTGTTTGTGGATTCTGGGTTTCAAAACCCACATGAAGTACTGAGGCTTGAAGATTCTTGTTAGAAGATGAAGGTGTATTGAAGATGAAGATGGAGATGGATGAAGATCTGATGTGGCATTTTAGTGGTATAAAAAATAAATAAAAAATCATGAAATTACCTGTTACCTGCTAAGGAGGTTAAGGGATACATAAAAAAGTTATGTTTGAAAAGTTTGATACATTTAATGGTAAGTTTGAAAGTTCAGTACATATAATAGCAAAAGGTGGGAAGTTTGATACACTTTTATGAACTAAACCCAATGAACAACCTTTAAACATATTTTTATGTGTTTCTACTTATATGGGGTTTAGATAGTGGTGATAGTTCAAATGTTAAAGATAAGATATTTTAAAGTGTAACACCACTTTTTCCAAAATAGCTTTTAAAATCATTAACTACTGATTAGCACTGTAAAACATCGGAGTTTGCGGAAACCAAGCTTACATCACTTTAGTTCTAACGGTTTCGTAAAAGTAGTGTTAAAAGTACTCCTTTCAAAAGATTGGAGCTATCTAACTCTGCAAAACACTGGGGCCTTACTTTTGCTGGAAACTGGTTACCTGCATGCACAACATACTAAAACGTAAGCTTTCGCTTAGTGAGCATACCACTGAACTAATAAACACATAAAGCATGAATAACTCTTCTCTGGATGTCTCACATCCAATTTATAGCCTGCAAAACAATCAAACTGTTAACTTGTCCCGGGGTATGATCACACCTTGCGTGTAACCAAACCCCTGACGCTTTACTTGGGTATAAGGATCTCAATATACCCCTTTCACTTGACTGGATACAAGTATCCGCTTTTCTTTGTACAAGGCTTCTCTAAGCCATGTACCTGCTATATTTGTGCACAAACATATCACAAATCAAAACACATATATCATATTATTCACTTTATGCATAATTGCATACTAATCATATCAAAGACTATAACATAGTGCTACTGAACCTCTGAACAGCAGCCTTTAACTTCACATATCAAACATACAATTGATATACTATTCATTTAGTGCACGTACCTATGCTAATCTGATTAAAGGCACTCACCTTAGCAGCATTTAAGAAATATACTCCTCTTATAGAAACGTCAGTCTCTTATTGTCTACAAGCAATAACATGTGCTACATTAATTTCTATACGCCTTACGGCAACTTAACCTGAACATCAAACAACAAACAACAAAACCTGTTGTTGGCCCTCCCTACGGCCGTAGGGAATGAACCCTACGCCCGCAGGAGTTTCCTTAACTACGGCCGTAGGGATCCTCCCTGCGCCCGTAGGTTCATTTCCTTCGTCCTTAGACGGTAATTCTTAAAACACTGTCCTACGCCCGCAGGAACCTTTACCTGCGGCCGTAGGAGACAAAACTGACCAAAACCAATTGACAAGCTCCTACGCTCGTAGGGAATAACCCCTGCGGCCGTAGGAACAGTCAGTACAGCAGATTCAGTGCTCTGTTCGACGACAGCAGCTGCAACTCGAGGTTTCACCCTCAATCAACGATTCTAAACAAGTTTTCTGACCAAAAACATCTATTACCACATACCAAGACCTTTTGAATCAACAAACAACATCAAATTCAAAGGCTAGCATAAATTTCAAGGATTCAACTCATGAATCCATTTTCTTGACCTAGAACTCAACTTAACTTCATCAAAACTCTTACCTCTTGCTTCTGGATCACCTAAAGATCGATTTCTGATGTTTAAACTTCACTTTGGAAATCAAAATCAGCCAAGAACAAAGGGTATACGTATGTGTACGTGAGTGTGTAAATGCTTACTGATGGTTTGACTACAAATGAGTCAAACAAGACTCATATAAATCTAATACTTTCAAGCAAATACAAATCAGCCCCTGGACTTACAACTTTCATCATTTGGCAATTTCAACCCCTCAACTTTAATTAAGAAACTTTCAAACTTTGGGGCGTTACAACTCTTCCCCACTTGGGACGATTTCGTCCCCGAAATCTACTGTACAACTAACTATGGGTCAAATCATACTGAATGCTACCGTAGTGCACTAACGGCAGTCTTACATTTCCTCAACTCTGGATGCTATCGCCGCGCACTGACGATAGTTTTATATCACACATCTACCCGCTACTAACGTAGAAGGTTTACTATAACATGCTGAACATAAATTCACTTATTAAAACATATTATATACACCTAAGTGTAATCTGAACTCTCCTTGTGCTTTTACCTTATCTTTACCAATCTCATCTGTTTGTTACACAACCCTTAACTTTTCTCTCTAGTAAAGCCACTGGCTTTGCTATATAACTGAACTTCTCATCTCCTGTCTCATCTTACAGAGGGACAACTACTAAAACATCAGCTGGACTCTTACGAAGGTAGGATACATGACAGGTGTCACGAATCTGAATCACTCCATCTGGAAATTCCAGTCTATACGCTACTTCCTTTACCATCGCAATAATCTCAAAAGGACTTATAAACCTAGGCCCTAAGTTACCCTTATTTCTGAATCTGATAAGCCATATCCATGTTGACACTTTCAACTATACGTAGCCTCCACTCTGGAGCTCTAATAATAATTTCTTCTTACTCACATAACTGGTTTGTTTATCTTGTGCAGTCCTAAGCCGCTCATATAACTGTTGTATTATCTTTACATTCAATCATCTACTCAATTCTTCATCTGACCAATCCCACCCTAACAGTTAGGGTTGACATTCTGTAACATACAACATCTGCTATCATGGCATACCGACACTCTACTGCTAACTGTTACTACATAAGAACTCTGAGTTCTGAACATATACTCTAGTATCTGTATAATCCTCTCGTTCTGTCCGTCCGTCCGAGGGTGGAACACTCTATTAACATATAACTCAATCCCCATATATCTTTTCAACTTACTCTAGTGTCTGGAGGTAAATCGAACATCTCTCTGGAACAACTATAACTGAAACTTCCTATCTAGCTATCATCTATTTTCACTTGTACCTCTTCATGAGTCTATCATCTGCTACTCAAATGGCGGCAACTCATGTTCTCACTCTCAAGCTGGAATATTAAGTGACTGTAACTCTTTAAAAGAATTCTGATGTTTTGTTTTTATCTATAAACAGGTCAAACATCAATCAACACATCTCTATATCATGCGTCATCCCTGGTCACCAAGAATTCATCTACATATCTCTGTACATCTCTATTGATACTGGGCGCGTTGAAAGCTGAGAGCAATTTGCTTCCTCTAAAAGAACTTGTCTCACACATTCCTTTAAATGGGTACCCATACTTAGTCATACCGGATCAATAGATCTCAACCATCTCTTACTAACTTTACCGCCTGATCTTTGATACACTGAATCTTCGGCTGCTATCTTTAATTACTTTAATCTTATCAATTATTTTAGTGACAACTGACCTCCTCACTCGATACTTCCTTATCTATACGGTGCCTGACTTTCGGTTCAAAGCATCTACCACTATACTAAATTCATCTAGGTGGTCTAAAACCACACTTTACTAATCCTTTAAAATCTCTAACCACCGTTTCTAACGCTTGTTCAGAATCTTGCATTTCAATTCAAATTTCTGGGAAGGGTAACCACTTTTAATTATATCTAGCTGATGGAAAAACATAAGTGATAGCTTTACTACTCTGTGTAACGTATCACAACAACTACTTTGTCTCTCATTTCATCTATAAACATATGCGTTGAAGCATCACATAACTTATGTTTCAAAGTATCATATATTCCCTACTATTCACCTTCTCAGTTCAACTTTTCATCCCTAATGGTTACTCATGTAGGGGTAACACTAGTTTGGTCCTATTCTCTTCTCTAATCTTTAACTGATGGTACTCTGACCACAAATCTATCTTTGAACATCACAATGTATCCTGAAGCTGATCAAACAATTCATCTATCCTGAGAAGCGAATACTTGTTCTTGCTTGTAGACTTCTTACACTATCTACAATCTGGACATATTCTTTACTCGCTACCTTCATTTCTCACAACTTGTACTAATAAGCTCCCACAATAAACTACTAAGTCAAATGAAACCTTTATCTGTCAACTAATTGCAGTTGAATCATCAACTTTTACATCTTTAGCGGGGCTAATCTATACGGGGCCTTAACTTTTCTGGTGTCGTTCCAGATACTACATCAATTCTGAATTCCACTTATCAAGCCGGTGGAATCTCTGGTAAATCATCTGTGTAGTCACAACTACCTGTATCTCTTAACTCTTTTGTAACTTTCTTTTCATGCTACCTTGTTTCACATAAGCTCAAACATTATACATTTATGCCCCGAATAATTTCTCATTTCTACTAACAAGAAACTAGAATACATATTCTTTTACTGTTACTTCTACTCAATAGTTCTTCCCCACTTGGGGTCTAAACCCGTACTGTTCTCTGATTATTATATACTTGAACTTGCTACTAACTCAACAATCAATCTCAATAACTGCTCGAAACTCTTTCATCGCGGTTGACATATATTCAATGGAAACTGGCAATTTCTATCTCTATCACTTTTCATCTACACATACTATTTACAATAGTAGTCTTCTCTACCGCGTCTACCTGTAATCACATCAGGTTCTACCTTTACTTTTTTACTTGTGAACTGAAAAACTATGCCATTTGGCCAGGGCACCTCTGCTTTCTAGTACTGACCGTCATTGTGCCAAAACTAGGGTAAATATTTCATTGACTTTCTCCCGATCGCTGATAACTTAGAACAACAAACTTACTGTATTCAAGCTAGTAAACTGGTATCACACTTAAAGCGAACTGTTTCAAATCTTTGGTCACATGTCTCTTCTTTTCACACCTTGCACATCTGGGTAGGGAAATCAATCTCCCTTGTTGTATTACAACCGCTGCTTTTACTTAACACACTTGTCAGCTCAATCTTTCTCTCTTCATTTACTATTCTTCCTCTTACTCACTCCATTATTCTTTTTCTTGTGCAAGACTTTTTATCTCGCCTACTGTATTACTTGTAACACCAAACTATAGCACTGTATTTACATAACCTCTGCACTAACTTACTCTGAATAAAACGTCACATTTCTAACAACTTCTTGGTGATATCATTCACCAACTCTATCATCTGTCATAAATATTGAAACTAATCTGTAATCTGGTCTACACAATCTTCTAGTGCCACTATAACAATTCTTTAAACTAAGTCTAGTCATGGCCTCAATCTGGGCTTCTACCTTTCTCTGCAATAATATGGTCCACCCGTCTTTCACTGTTCTACTCATAAAATTATAAACATTTATAATTGCTATCTCTCTCTCTCTGGTGGACACCTACTAGTGCGGGAAACCTCTTTCTGTCTCTACTAACCGTCAACTGCTCATAATCGAATATGTAACCCCCCTTCGAAGAGAGGTGGCTCGCACTCTGAAGTCTTTACACGTGCACCCCTACAACGGGTCAATTCTAGCTTTAACTCTTACTGGTGCCTTAATCGTAGCTTGTATGGCTGCATCCACGTGCTGTTATCACAAGACTTTCATTCTTTCTGTAACTTGATCAACCACTGGGTTGATATTATCTGAAACGCTTGCTTATAGGACTTTACTCAACTTTAATACTACTATCTCTTTTACTGAATCGCATTCTCAATCTTGCAAACTCTTCTGTAACAACTCCCTCTACAGGGTTACTCATAAGTCTATTAATTTAAATATAACTTGCATCTGAAACATAAGTATCTCTGGTCTACCGAGGTATACTAGCCTCAGACTACTATAACAACACATGCTAACTCCTTTCACATGCTCATTTCTTATAATCATATATCTTTAAGATACTATCCAATAACTTCTTTCATTATTTCTCATAACATGGTATGTAATATTATTAATACTACATCTATCTCATATTTAATTCTTGTCTTCTTCACATACTATATACAGTCACGTATTACCTATCACTTGATTCACAAAGCACTGCCATAACAATCTCAAGCTCAACTGCATACCATATGTTCTTTACATACACTGGTCAGGTGTTGTAAGGGACATATTATACACAACTGTTCTTGGTACCATCATGGAATACCCCGATTCACAAGCTTAGGTCACGTATTGCAAAGTCAACTACTCATGCATAAACATTACTACTCCTGCTCAAACTGTAAAACAAATAACAATTCATAACTTCTTACTACTGTATGCTCACCAAGGTTACTGCCCCAGGGATAGCTCCACTTTACCTCAAAACCAGGGTTTAAGTTCAGACATCACACTCATGTGTGCCCAAATCTCTCAAACCTTGGCTCTGATACCAAATTGTAACACCACTTTTTCCAAAATAGCTTTTAAAATCATTAACTACTGATTAGCACTGTAAAACATCGGAGTTTTCGGAAACCAAGCTTACATCACTTTAGTTCTAACGGTTTCGTAAAAGTAGTGTTAAAAGTACTCCTTTCAAAAGCTTGGAGCTATCCAACTCTGCAAAACACTAGGGCCTTACTCTTGCTGGAAACTGGTTACATGCATGCACAACATACTAAAACGTAAGCTTTCGCTTAGTGAGCATACCACTGAACTAATAAACACATAAAGCATGAATAACTCTTCTTTGGATGTCTCACATCCAATTTATAGTCTGCAAAACAATCAAACTGTTAACTTGTCCCGGGGTATGATCACACCTTGCGTGTAACCAAACCCCTGACGCTTTACTTGGGTATAAGGATCTCAATATACCCCTTTCACTTGACTGGATACAAGTATCCGCTTTTCTTTGTACAAGGCTTATCTAAGCCATGTACCTGCTATATTTGTGCACAAACATATCACAAATCAAAACACATATATCATATTATTCACTTTATGCATAATTGCATACTAATCATATCAAAGACTATAAAATAGTGCTACTGGACCTCTGAACAGCAGCCTTTAACTTCACATATCAAACATACAATTGATATACTATTCATTTAGTGCACGTACCTATGCTAATCTGATTAAAGGTAAGTACACTCACCTTAGCAGCATTTAAGAAATATACTCCTCTCATAGAAACGTCAGTCTCTTATTACCTACAAGCAATAACATGTGCTACATTAATTTCTATACGCCCTACGACAACTTAACCTGAACATCAAACAACAAACAACAAAACCTGTTGTTGGCCCTCCCTACGGCCGTAGGGAATGAACCCTACGCCCGCAGGAGTTTCCTTAACTACGGCGGTAGGGATCCTCCCTGCGCCCGTAGGTTCATTTCCTTCATCCTTAGACGGTAATTCTTAAAACACTGTCATACGCCCGCATGAACCTTTACCTGCGGCCGTAGGAGACAAAACTGACCAAAACCAATTGACAAGCTCCTACGCCCGTAGGGAATAACCCCTGCGGCCGTAGGAACAGTCGATACAGCAGATTCAGTGCTCTGTTCGACGACAGCAGCTGCAACTCGAGGTTTCACCCTCAATCAACGATTCTAAACAAGTTTTCTGACCAAAAACATCTATTACCACATACCAAGACCTTTTGAATCAACAAACAACATCAAATTCAAAGGCTAGCATAAATTTCAAGGATTCAACTCATGAATCCATTTTCTTGACCTAGAACTCAACTTAACTTCATCAAAACTCTTACCTCTTGCTTCTGGATCACCTAAAGATCGATTTCTGATGTTTAAACTTCACTTTGGAAATCAAAATCAGCCAAGAACAAAGGGTATACATATGTGTACGTGAGTGTGTAAATGCTTACTGATGGTTTGACTACAAATGAGTCAAACAAGACTCATATAAATCTAATACTTTCAAGCAAACACTCAATTAGGTGACTTCCATATCCCACATCGGTAGCTGAGGCAAAACAAGGAGATCTCCATATCTATATATATATATATTTTATGATCCCACAATGCTTCCAAGAAACAACCGAAGGATGTCCTTGCCTATATTTAGGTCTCCCGGCATCTTTTGATTTTAGTTAAAAAACTTTAGTAAAGGCCGGTTCGATACGGGTTGCTCCGGTTCATATTTTTGTTCCGGTTTTAGTGAAACCGCCCGTTTCACAGTTGCCCGGTTTAGTCGCTACTTTTGAACTCAAATTAATCACGGCTCACGGTTGAACCGGTTCACCCGGCCGGTCCAGCCTATGTGAAAATTCCGAATTAGTTTTTTATTTTATTAAAATAAATTCGGTTTTTGGGTAGTTAACATGGTTAATCAGTTAACTAACTGTTTTTTGATTCTTGTGTATATAATAATCTATCTATATTCTATATAACTTAAGAACATTAAAATCCTATGTGGCATGTGTAATTAAGCTTCAAATTTGAAATCCAATGTAATTAGATAAAGTCAAAATATGATGTGGCACTCAATTAGGTGTATAACTTAAGAACATTAAAATCATATGTGACATGTGTAATTAAGCTTCAAATTTGAAATATAATGTAATTAGATAAGGTCAAAATATGATGTGACACTCAATTAGGTGATTTCTATATCCCACATCGCTAGCTGAGACAAAACAAGAAGATCTTCATATCTCTCTCTCTATATATTTTATGATCCCACATTGCTTCTAAGAAACAACCAAAGGATATCCTTGCATATATTTACATCTCCCAACATCTTTTGATTTTAGTTAAAAAGCTTTAGTAAAGACCGGTTCGATGCGGGTTTCTCCGGTTTATCGGTTTTGTTCCGGTTTTAGTAAAACCGCAGGTTCACAGTTGTCCGGTTTAGTCGCTACTTTTGAACCGGATTTAATCAGGTCTCATGGTTGACGGGTTCAACCGGCCGGTCCGGCCTATGTGAAAATTCTGAATTAATTTTTTATTTTTTAAAAATAAATTCGGTTTTTTGGTAGTTAACATGGTTAATCAGTTAACTATATGTTTTTTGATTATTGTGTATATAATAATCTATATCCTATATAACTTAAGAAATTAAAAATCCTATGTGGCATGTGTAATTAAGCTTCAAATTGAAATCCAATGTAATTAGATAAGGTATAAATATGATGTGACATTCAATTAGGTGATTTCCATATCTCACATCTCTAGCTAAGGCAAAACAAGGAGATTTCCATATATATATATATATATATATATATATATATATATATATATATATATATATATATATATATATTTATGATCCCACATTGCTTCTAAGAAACAAACCGAATGATGTCCTTACCTATATTTAGTCTTTTATCATCTTTTATTTTAGTTAAAAAACTTTAGTAAAGACCGGTTCGATGCGGGTTGCTCCAGTTCAACGGTTTTTTTCCGGTTTTAGTGAAATTTCCCGGTTCACAATTGCCCGGTTTAGTTTCACAAAATTTAGACTTTATTAACAAAAGGAGATACGATGAGCTTATAGCTCAGGTTTTGAATAACTTAGGTACTAACTTATGCATCACTTAATAGGTTAGAATTTCTAAAACTAGACACATTGGGCATCGATGAAAGCGGCAATAGTTTAATGTTTGTATGACGTTTTGTTTTTAATTACTATATTTTGTTGATTAAATCTTTGCAGATTTTAGGTGTAATTGCTCAAGTTATTGAGAAAAAATATATTCATAACCGCTAATTGCGCGAATACAATACTAATATATATATATATATATATATATATATATATATATATATATATATATATATATATATATATATATATATATATATATATATATATATATATATATATATATATATATATATATATATATATATATATATATATAACTGGAATTAGGTTCAAATACAAAAAAATTTAAGGTAAAAAGGATAGGGAGAAATATGAGGATGTGATGTGTCTTTTTAGTTAAAAGGGTAATTTAGGAATTTGATTTTATTTCCTAAAATTATGTAACGTTTTTCTCTCTCCTATAACCCACGTCTCCCCCTTTCCTGTTTATATTCATGCGACAATTTGCACAAAGCCAAAAACCCTAGAAAATGTGCAGCCGCCGTCGACCTGCCAAGCCTCCACCGTCATAAAAACTTTTTAGGTTAAAGCATATATTAAACCGCTTTGATGAAGTGATGAGAGACTATTAATTATCAATCTGTAATAACAAAAAACTAATGGAGTAACATTTTGGAAAGATAAGGTCGTCGGGTGGGTAGAAAACCAATGGAGCGGGTCCCTCGATTATCATATTAGAAAGGAATAAGGAAGGTAGTTTTCAAAAGATAGAGATTGGTTATTTTCATCCTTTCGAAGTTCAGGTGGATTGAAGGATATGTAGTTATCCATGAGGAGACAAAATGAAAAGAAAATGAATAATATTATTATTATTTAGTTACAATCAGATTGTATGCCACTTCTAAATGATTTTATTAATTGAAGCTCTGTTTGCCTTCAATAAAACCGGACATAACCGTGACTAAGTTAATTTGATTCTCATGAAAGGATATAAAATCATATATAAAAAATCTTATATACTGGCCCGTGTTTACACGAGCGTGAAATCTAGTTATGTAAACTAATTATAAGTTAAGAAGAAATAAAATTTAAAAGTATTTAGAAGTAAAGGGATAGATTATTAATGATAATTATGGGACTTTTACGCTGTGTTCCCGAGTTGAAACTAGGAGAGAAAAGAAATGATTTAGGAAAGAAAATAAACTTTAGTTGTGTTCCCAAATTTTTTAGAAGAGAAAAGAAAATATTTTGGAAGAAAAATTATCTTGTATTTTCTTTCCTCATTTTCCTCCCAAAGTAGGGAAGATTTTGGAAGGAAACCAAAAAACACTTCAAGTTTCACTTCTCCTCTCAATTTCTTTCGAACTCGAGAACACCCAATGATAAAAACATTTTTCTTTCTCTCATTTTCTTTTCTCTCGTTAATTTTCTTTTCTTCCATTTTCTTTTCATGTATAACTCTGGAACACAGTGTTATATTAATTAATTTTTTTTTGAGTTTTTGACCAAATAGGCGTGTTTGAAAAACTTATTTACCAAAATGGTGTGGTTTCAAACTTATTTACTAAAATAGTGTATTTTTATATTTAACATGTTAATTATATAATTATCATAATTAATTTAAAATAACTAATCAATTAATAAATAAATAAATGATTCTTTATAAGAGAATCTCAATAGCCACCCTATCTTCTTCATCAATTCATGATCATTAAATTTACGGTCACCACCTCCCCATCTATTCCGGCGACCACCTTGAAGATTAAAACATTATTATAAAAATATTATCATATGTTCACAACCTCCTCCACTTCTCAGTTCTCTCCGCACCTTTCTGGTTTTCCGGCGACCATCTTGGAGATGATTTTCCGGCGACCGCCACTCAAGGCGATTTTCAGGCGCAAACACTATCTTTCTCCGCCGCCGTCATCTGCTATTCCTCCTTCACCAACGTGCTCCTCTGTCCAATCTCGCTCCTCAGCTGAAATGGCCTGCGAGTGACTGCCAGTGACAACCACCATGTCTTCCGGCGAAACCATCTATCAAAAACCAGTAATCTCTCTGTACCTCACCCCTCCATTCTCACTCTACAACAAGCACAAGATTTGAAGCTTCAAAAACCCTTATTTACTCTTCAATAAATCGACAACCAAAATAATATTGGAAATAGTTTTAGGTTGCAGATCTGGTTGAATGTTCTTCAGCGTGTGCAGATGGTCGCGGTGGTTGTATCGCCGGAAAAATCAATGTTTGGGGCGGTAGTTTGGGGACGTGAATTGGTGAAGATGGGTGGCGGTTGAGATTTTTTTATAAAGAATCATTTCTTTAATTATTTATTAATAAATTAGTTCTTTAATGTTATGCGTAATTAATAATGGTAATTATGCAATTAACATGTTAAATATAAAAGGTACATTATTTTGGTAAATAAGTTTGAAACTACAACCATTATGGGAAATATGTTTTTTAGACACACTTATTTGGTCAAAAACTCTTTTTTTTTATCTTTTTGCAGCAGTCCACACCTACAGCCTGTCTTAGCCCAAAATAGAGTCAAGATGGTCGGAAAACTGAAAGCTGAGTGAAGACGACGGCAACGGCGAGTTCATCTAGTCAAGGACAATGGTGAAACGGCGAAGCTTGAAGACGACAACGATCATCCTTCTTATCCTATGTGTAGTCGCTTTCTCCACTGTTTTCGCTCCTCTCCCTTCCCCTCTCTCCAACTTCCCAAAACCCTACGAACATCATCATCATAAGCGTCATCGTATTCATCAAGTGAGTTACTAAACCCCATGAATCATTTTCTTAATTAGCTGATCGTTGTGATTTGCTACCTGCTGATTCTCGTATCAACAGCGTGTTCATGCTCGAAAATTCGAAATCGCTGATGATATGTTCTGGAAAGACGGAGAGCAGTTTCGGATCATAGGCGGTGACTTGCATTACTTTCGTACTCTCCCGGAGGTACAAAATCATAGTTTTTCCCCTTCCGGATTCGATTTTGCCATTTACCTTTTACGGCAACTGAGCTTGGTATAATGTGTTGCAAACATACAATACTCTATCATAGTCTTTATTTAGTAGTTCCTTTTCTGTATTTTGATGTATGCGTTGATGAATTCTAGAGAAATTATGTGCCATCTTCTCCAATCTCCTGTAATCGATCTGAATTCATACCATACCATTCTTTGAGTGCAGTATTGGGAAGATAGGCTATTAAGAGCAAAGGCTTTAGGTTTGAATGCAATTCAAACTTACGTTCCATGGAATCTGCATGAACCAAAAGAGGGTCAACTAGATTTTGATGGTATTGCTGATATAATTTCATTTCTTGAGCTGTGTCAGAAGTTAGATTTGCTGGTCTTACTACGGCCTGGGCCTTACATATGTGCAGGTTAAACCTTACTCTACACCCAAACTGTGGGTATCGATCTCTTACTTTACTATTATTGTAAAATTCTTCCACAAAACTGTAACGGTGCTATATTGATTGGTTGACGATATTTGCAAAAAAGAAAAGAAAAAACGTGAGAATCACTTTTTATTACAGAATGGGATTTTGGCGGTTTTCCTGCTTGGTTACTTACTAAAGAACCAGCCATCAAACTAAGGTCATCTGACCCAGCATACCTTGCTTTGGTAATTTATTTATCTTTTACAGATAATTTGGTTCAATCTTTCCTGTAGTGTGTAAATATGTTACATGGTACCCGTTTTTGCTTAATTATATGAGTTGTTGCAGGTTGATAACTGGTGGGAAATACTACTTCCTAAAATTGTTCATCTTCTTTACCATAAAGGAGGCCCTATAATTATGGTTCAGGTGTATAGATCTAACACTTTATCTAATATTTTCGGTTGAAAGTTATTACTAATATTTATTGTTGGTCATTTAGATCTTCACAGTACACATACATTTCACATGTGTATATTGTGATTGCAGATCGAGAATGAATTTGGCTCATTTGGAGATGACAAAGACTATCTGCATCATCTAGTCAACTTAGCCCGGTCACATCTTGGGGATGAAGTAGTTATGTAAGTTGACGAAGTACAGCAACATATATTACTTCCTTTTAGCATCAAACTATGTTTTGGGCTTTGAGGTATAAGGAGAAGATTGTTTCGTTTCCGAGTCTGATTACTCCCTTTTTTGGATTTTTTTATATTTTATTTACAGATATACTACAGATGGAGGCACTAGAGATACTCTCACTAAAGGTACTATACGCGGAGATGCTGTCTTTTCAGGTAAGAATAAGGCTGTATGTATATATCTATTTTTTTAAACTTATGACTTAAGCTTTTAACATGGAAAAGTTTAATTTTAGCCGTCGACTTTTCAACTGGAGAGGATCCTTGGCCTATATTTAAGTTGCAAAAGCAATACAATGCACCAGGAAAATCACCACCCTTTTCTGCGTAGGTATCTCACTTTAATTCTTATGACTTATCCTTTGATCCCTTCCTCTATGATGCTCATAAGACATTATTCCAGAGAATTTTACACTGGTTGGCTTACTCATTGGGGAGAGAATATTGCTAAGACGGATGCAACTTCTACAGCATCTGCTTTGGAAAACATTTTGTCAAGGAATGGCTCTGCTGTGCTTTATGTATGCTATAAAAACTAGTGGACTATTCTAAACATTATATGCCTGTAATATCATCATGATGTGGAATTTTCTCACTTATAGATGGCTCATGGTGGAACCAATTTTGGATTTTATAATGGTGCAAATGCTGCTCAGGAATCTGACTACAATGCTGATCTTACATCCTATGATTATGTTAGGAATCTCATCCTTTGCTTCTAAAAATTTATTAATAATTTCTACAGGGGTCTATTTTGACCCATTTACTCGTTAGTGGGTTGATCCATTTTTTAAATTTTAATAATTTTTTATGTGTCAAAGTGGTCTTATCAAAAAATTAGTTCAGTTAGAAACGCGTCAAATAACATAGTTTTTGTAGTCATATTAACACTAATTATATGTATAAAGATCTGTAAAGTTTTGGACGATAAATATTTTAGATCAACATGAGCCGCCTTGGCCCGTTTCAGTCCATACAAAAAGTTACCCGTTCTGACTTGTTTCCATACCTAGGCTGAACTGCCCATTTTGCAACTTTTAATAATTTCAATTTTTCGTCCTCTCTTGATGGGAAACGTTTTTCTTGTAGGATGCTCCTATTAGTGAGTCTGGCGATGTGGATGGTGCGAAGTTCAAAGGTTATATCACCTACTTCTAAGTTCTTAAACGATCGATGATATTATAAAAACAATAACAATAATAATAATACTAAATATGATGCTTCATGTTCCAGCGATGCGGGGGGTTATAGCTAAGTACAGTGCAGCTTCGCTTCCACCAATTCCTTCAAATAATAAAAGGACTGGATATGGTCGTATTCAGTTAGAAAAAACATCATCTTTATTTGATACACTTTACAGTGACTTGTCCACTAGGGCTATTGATTCTGAGAACCCAATTTCAATGGAGGCTGCAGGCCAGGTAATGGTGCTCATTAGCTCATCTCAAAGACCATTCTTTTTCTCCTTTCCGTTTTTTCTTTGTTTTTTAATTATCATGAAATCACATTAATGTTTCTAAATTCGTACTTAGACATGCCTCATTTTCAGATGTTTGGATTTCTATTATATGCCTCAGAATTTGTAACTAAAGTCAATGGGAGCATTTTGTCTATACCAAAGGTAAGAGTGTACCAGCACGTTTTGGCAAATTTTGACTTGCAAATTGGTGCATTTTCATATGATTTTTAGTTTTTTACTGTTAGTCAAAAGGTTCAAAAGTGTTTCTGGTCAACCAACCTGACCCGACCCGACCCGACCCTTAGAAAGTTCACTCCTTTTGACCCTGACATGTTACTTAACCAGTCAAACGCCCATTTGCCACCTCTAGAATACTCTTCTTAATATATAATATTGCACTTCTCTTATTTGATTTCAGGTGCATGATAGAGCCCAGGTGTATGTTACATGTCTTTCTGAAGATAAAAGAGAAAGACCACAATATGTTGGCACAGTTGATAGATGGTTGAATAAGCATGTTAATCTTCCTAATGCTGGATGTGCTTCCAGTATTAGATTGTTGATTCTGGTATGTTGATAGACGGTTAAATAAGATAATATGTTCCATCTAGGATTTAAACAATATTTATTCTGGCTGTTTTTTAATCTTCTACTTTGTATGCCATTGACTTTTCTGTTTTTTCAAAATATTTTATACACGTCTTTCCTTTTTTAAAGGTTGAGAACATGGGGCGTATTAATTACGGGCAGTACTTGTTTGATAGCAAGGTAAACTTTCTAACTAAAGGCCATCTGAAGACAATATCCTGTGGTTTATTAAACCAATATATACACCATGGGCTAAAAGAGAGCATATACATTGTATAAAAGATGGCTTTGATTATATATTTATCTTTTATAGGGGATACTATCTGCTGTTTACTTGGACGGGAAACCTCTGCTCAAGTGGAAAATGTTACCAATTCCTCTCACCAATCTAAATGAAGCCCCAAAAAACAATCTTCTTATTAACAAGATGCATTCTAATTTTGTTGGAGTTTCCGCTCGTAAAAGCCTGAAAAGCAACCCAGGTACATTCCATTTTTTTATATCACTTTTACAGTTTCACTACTTACAAAACCTAGAGGATATGTAACTTTTTTGTAGGAGTGAATTCAAATGAACCGGCTTTCTATAGTGGTAGTTTCTTTGTTGACAAAGTGACAGACACATATATGTCCTTCAATGGCTGGGGTAAAGGGGTAGCATTTGTAAATGACTTCAATATCGGGAGATTCTGGCCGGTAAAGTCATGTTTAATTCTTCTTTTGACCCGGTAATGTTGTAGAAGGAGGTCTAACAAATTCTATCGTTTGCGTGTCTTTTTACAGTCTTTTGGGCCCCAGTGTAACCTCTATGTCCCTGGTCCAATTCTCCGACGTGGAAAGAATGTCTTGGTAAGAGCCTACCCCTTTCCTTCCCTCTCTCTCTGTGTGTGTGTGTGTGTGTGTGTAATCATATAAAAAAGGATCTTGTTCGTTTTCTTCCCTGTTTTGCCTTCTCATCTGTTGATTCTCGATTATATGAAACCATTGTTCCAGAATTACAAAAGAACTACTCACACAGGAATCAAAGTGAATGTATGTATGTACGTATGCAGTATAAACAAACACAGGGAACAAGAATATTCATTCACTGAAATATACTTGGATATCACATATAAAATAATTGTCAGATACACACCTATATATAGGCTACCATGGTGGCAGTTTCTTGGTGCCAACAACTGCCATGTGCAGTTTTGGCGGTGGTGGCTGTGGGTGGCCATAAACTGCCGTACACATGTGTGACACACACACACACACACACACACTTATTTCTAATATTTATAATACATACATATTAATGTCACACTTAATATAAGTCTTAAATAACAAACTTGATTAAAACATTAATTTCCAACACTCCCCCTTAATGTTTAATCAAGTCTTCAACAAGTCTTCATTCTTCAATGATGATATAGACGTCATCCATTGCCTTCTTGCTGCTGCCCGCTTTTAAAGGTCCATGCTTGGTCTCCTCTTCAAATGTTATAATCAGGGTCTCTCCATCATCAAACTCTATCTTGCCCGCTTGTCCATCGAGCTCCATTTTCTTCACTTTGGGTTCACCATAACCCTCGTTGGCATCTTCATTAGGCAACACATATGCCCGTACTCCGCTTGCATCCTCGCAAACCGTTGCTTCCATTGCAACCTCTTCACTTGAGTAATCCCTTGCCATCTTGAAGTAAGTCTCTAAAAGACTTAAGTAATGCGCGTAACAAACCTTAACACTTACCGCACAATCTCCCGAGAAACCCATCGCTCGTGCAACCTCAAACCATTTGTTCTTTTGCACAACTTCGGTATGACCGCCCATACCTTTTACCGTCATATACAAATCAAGCATGTTCACTTCATCTCCATTGATCTTTGCGGGTAAAAACCTTTTCTTTGATTGTACAAATAACCCGTAAAACCATTCGATAATTTTATCGAAGTGTTCCTTCACTAAAGGTTTGCATTCTTCTTTGATTTCTTGATTATTTAACATTGTGAGAAAACCAACGAAGCTATCTAAATCATCTTTGGTTGGTACCTTCAGTGTGTGGCTCGTATCCATCATCTCACCGATCGTTGCCCTTGACCCATGCAACTCATCATAGTATCGCCTCAACGCTTTCCTAGCAATCTCCATGTCTTGAATGAGATTGTCATGATCATCAAAACTGCATTCCAAATCACTTTCATTGCTGTCCATTTCATAGTCACAATCACTATCCCCAACATCATCATCCATACTATCATCATCATGGAAAAAACTCTTCAAGATACATTTTGGTATCTTTAAACACCACTTCAAAACCTTGGTCAATCAATTGACTTAGGCTCAAAACATTCAAACCAATGTTGGGTGTGTAATACACTCCCGGTATTACGTATTCTTTACATTCGGTTGTCACCGACACTTCACCATATCCCCATATACTAAAGCCTTTAAAACCAATGATACTAGAATCCATATAACCTTGCATAAAATTTTCAAAGGCTTCTAAATTCGAGGTTAAATGTTTCGGGTACTCGTCAGATACGTACCATATATCATTCCACCCACGTTCGTCGGAACCGATTATTTGCCAAGTTTTAACCGGGACCATCACATCATCATATCTCCCTTTCGTCACGTTTTTTTCTCGTTTCCCTTTCTTCATAACACGGTCTTTGTTTTTATTCGGGCAATTCCAATACGCGTGCCCTTTCATATAGCAAATGTAACACCGAGACCTCTTCATTTTCTTCGTTAAAATCGATGTTTTCGATTTAGTACGGGGTAAAACACTGCTGTGTCTGATCGTCAAATGTTCCAGCCTTTTTAAAACTTCATCCCGTCTTTGATTCCACAAATTTGAACATCCTTTGTCTCTGCTTTGTGCTTCATGTTCAAGAATGTCAACATCCTTTGAATTTTCATACACGTCCCAGGCCTCTGAGAAGGCTTCATTTTCTTTGTTTCCAAAAATCCAATTCTTCACTGGGTCCCATCGATTTTTATTCCTTGAAATACCTGTTTCTTTTTCTTTCATTCTGTTTTTATTTTCATAAGTCCTTGTTGTCGAGAATCCCTCCATCGAATCCGCTGATTTTATTTTTAATTCTCTTTTTGTTGATTCAGGCCCTCGTCGCATGCCTCCATCCATCGCTGAATTGCTACCGCCGGTTTGTTGCTCGTAATTTGCAGCAGTCGCATTTCCACTACCAACAAAAATCGATCGCCAATTTCTTAATCGCCAAAATTCTTCCTGTTTCGATCGCCAATTTTCTTCATTCGCTGAAGTCGTAGTCGCTGGCTTCAAATACGCATCCCTTGCTTCATCTGCCATTGCATGCATATACCCTTGCATCAATACTTTGTCTTCAATTGAATCGATCGGTACTTTCGTTTTTCCATTCAGTGTTGGTCGTGAATTGCCTCCCAAGGATCCGCCCCTTGGGCTCTGATACCATGTTCGTTTTCTTCCCTGTTTTGCCTTCTCATCTGTTGATTCTCGATTATATGGAACCATTGTTCCAGAATTACAAAAGAACTACTCACACAGGAATCAAAGTGAATGTATGTATGTATGTACGTATGCAGTATAAACAAACACAGGGAACAAGAATATTCATTCACTGAAATATACTTGGATATCACATATAAAATAATTGTCAGATACACACCTATATATAGGCTACCATGGTGGCAGTTTCTTGGTGCCAACAACTGCCATGTGCAGTTTTGGCGGTGGTGGCTGTGGGTGGCCATAAACTGCCGTACACGTGTGATACACACACACACACACTTATTTCTAATATTTATAATACATACATATTAACGTCACACTTAATATAAGTCTTAAATAACAAACTTGATTAAAACATTAATTTCCAACAGATCTTAACATTAAAAGCATAAGAAGTCCACGGTCGCACTAATCGTATAGCACTGAAGCCTAGTATTTATAAAGGTGTGTGCACTGTGCTGTAGTGTTATAATGAATCCGCGCACCAGTTCACTTTTTACGCTTTCTGTGTTTTAATATCCGTTTTACTGTTATACTTGCATGCATACTTGCGTGCAGCAAACGGTCAATGGTGGGATTTTTCTTTTCCTTGAATGGCTAGCAAATGGATGGCTGATTGTGTATAGAAGAAACTTTAGAAGGTTAAAAATGAAGTTTTTATTTCTTTCTTGTCTTAACCCTGCACCAAACTTAGATTATCTATAGCTGCACGTACAGGTACACCTGCAAAGCAGCATATAATTAGTCTATTTTATTTTGATTATATGAACCTTTTAAAGTTTTGAATGGAAGTTCTATTCATTTGAATCTTTTAAACTTATTTTAATATACTTGATTTCTTTGAAGCTTTTCTAATTATGGACTGTTTAGTTATTAAGGTGGTATGTAGGCATCAAATTTACTCTATATATTTTTGTCAATGTTTAAATTTAGTTTGATACAAAAGGTAAAATAACTTCAAATTTATTAAAATTTAGAGATTAAGACATTAAACAAAATGCTTTACAATATAGTATATTAGTATGTATGTATGTTTTATCCACGATGGTAGCCTAGCCGTTGGAAACATGGAATCTATAATGGAGGTCCAGGGATTAAACCTTGGCAAATGCTCTTTAACTCTAGGTTACCTGATTTTATATTCTCTATGTTGATTGTGGGACCGGTTGGTGGAGGCTGAAGGGGTGTTCAAAGAATCCGAATCGGAGCATCCGATCATAATATCCGAAATTTCGGATTCAGATTTGGATAATGATTTTCTAAAGTTTCGGATATTCGATATCCGAAATTTTTTTTTTTTTTTATATTTCTTATTTATTTGATTTTTTAAACGTATATAGTTTTATATACATGTATTTTTCATATTGAACCATATTTGAGCTATTTTTGGTGATTAAAGTTTAAAATATGGTTATTTAATAATTATATTTTTTAAAAATTTATATAAAAAATATATGTTTATTTTCGGATATTCGAGATCCGAATCTGAAATATAGGATATCTGAAATTTCGGATTTGGATACTGAAACCAACTATCCAAAAATTTCGGATATCCGATTTTGAACACCCCGCCTCCCAGTAGGGTAGTATGAAGTATGTATGTATGTACACGCACTTGCATGTATATGTATATACACTAATATTGAGAACAAAACGAACACTTTTGGGCCTTTTAATCTAAAATGAAGGGTTGATATTGGGTGTCTTCACCATCTATAAAATAATCACATGTGAATTAAATACGAGTAGAAGTGTTCACATGTAAACGCGGTTGTTTAAGGGTGTCAAACAAGTGAATAACTAGCAATACACACACACACACATACACTTGATAATAATGTTTTGGTTGACCACTTTGTACCCTTGCAATGTAGGTGATTCTGGAGTTAGAAAGCCCAGAAGCCAACCTCATGGTGAGTTCAGTTGAGCAGCCAGACTTCACTTGTGGATCGAAACAATCGAGGGCTGGTTAGTTGTAACATTGTCTGCGGACAACCTGAAAACCGAAACTTGAATATCAGTTAGCGAGTTATATTCCTTCTTATAACATTTTCTTATCAATTGAACAGAAATACAAGTAAAGGACAACGTCTTTTTTTGAAAAAAATAAGATTTTGAAATGTTTAATGCCTATGTATAACGGAGTTACGGAGTGAGGGAGGGTTTTGTAGCCCTCCATCTTGGCGTTGTTGGCTGGGGTCCGCACTATCATGACGTGGTGGGTGGTGACGAGAATTTCATGTCAAGAGAAGAGTGGGGATTTTTCTTTTTGTTTTTAAACCAAACGATTCTACGAATTAAAAAGAATTCAATTTTTAGATTTTATATCACTAGGTTAAATGATCTCTTTCTAACACATTAAGAGCTCATTTAGCATGTTTGTTTATATGTCATCATATGTTAGTGGTTCGCTCTTGGGTAATGACTAATATGACTAATTGCTTTTTTAACCTTGTAAGTACAATACTATTCTATACAAAGTATTCACATGTTCTTCTTTTTCACTTCGTAATCAACTCATTTCCGTTTCTATTGTTATTTTTAATTAATTTTACTTTCTAAAGTATTATGGTTCTTTAATTAATCTAATATTTTAGTTAATTAATATGAACTATTTATATGTGATGTTTTTTAATAACTACCAAATGATTTAAACCAGATGAAAACATGAGTGTATGATTGGAGATTTGGAGCATGATTGGTGTAACCAAACCCGTACTTACAACTAAGACCTCTTATGATCAAATTAATTTTCGTACTATAACTTTCAACATAACTATACTTTCAAGCAAATTTTTTCTAAAAATTGATGATTCTGTTATCTCGTGTGTGTGTGTGTGTTTTGTTTTTGTTTTCATTAAGAAGCAAATACCTCAAAATCATATGGATATTGTAATGTTGCGGGACAAACAAAAACAAAATATTAAATTTGGCATTTTGGTCGTAAATGGGGGTAAGGTTAAACATACAACCTCCCTTAAACATAGAACCTAAAGAACATCCTCTGGTGATGACACGTGACATATAGTTTAGAGGCAAAAAAGGAAAATTAAAAAAAAAATCGTCACTTCACCACCCTCCCAGCGTCCCCCCAAAAATAAAATTAAAAAAAACCCCACTTACTTTAAATGATCATAACTCGTTCGTTTTTAACAATTTTATCAAAAAAATTATACCGTTAGATTCAGTTTTTCGTTCTCTTTCAAACAAGACCGTACTTGATATATTTCAGAAACTTTTTTTTTTCAAAATGCAAAATTTGCATTTAGAGCAGTGTTCTTATTAAATGCAAAAATCATGCAGAATGAATAATGCAAAATGCAAAAAAACATGAAGAATACAGAATACAAAATGCAAAAAAATATGCAGAATGAAGAAATGCAGAATGCAAAAAATATGTAGAATGAAAGAATGCAAAATTCAAAAAACATGCAGAATGTAGAATTGCAAAAAATATGAAAAATGCAAAATGCAAAAAACATGCAAAATGAAGAATGCAGAAAGCAAAAAACATGCAGAATGCAAAACAAATGCAGAATGCAGAACGTAAAATCCGTATAAACATGCAAAATGCAAAAAACGAAAAACGCAAAATATAAACATGCAGAATGCAAAAGTCTGTAGAACGTATGCTGCCAAAAATGAAAAATCTGTACACAGAAACACGACATGCTGCCAAAATGCAAAATGCAAAATCCGTAGAACATATGCTGCCAAAATGCAAAATCTGTACACAAAAAAACATTACAGCTGCCAAAATGCAAAATCTGTACACAGAAAAACACTACAGCTGCAAAAAAAAATCATTTTAAAAAAAAATTAGAAAAATATGGGAAGAGTGATCTTGTTTGAAAAAAAATTAAAAAAACTAAAACATTGGTATAATTTTTTTGATTAAATTCACAAAACTTAAAAAGTTATAGCAATTTAAAGTTTATGGTGTTTTTTTTTTAAATCGTGGGTTTGGGATGGGGGAGTTTTACATTTTTGCCCTATTCTTCCTAAATTAATACATTATAATTACAGTTTTGCCATCGTTCAATCTCATCCATTGATTTTGATGATCCAAAGGTCCAGATTGGTTCTTTAGATTCTTTGTTTAAGAAGGGGTTATTTATTAATCTAATGGAGGCCATGATTAATTTTGTATTAGAATTGAAGTATATAATATATCATATGTATTATGTAACATGCCCGCATGTGTTATCAATTATTTACATTAAAAATTTTAGTCCTTAGGTGTCATTGCATCATCCTTCGGTCTTTTATAATATTTATTAATATTACTTTTTCATTCATATATACCATTTATAATCTGAAAACATCATATTTACACAACTTAATTCACAAATATGAAATATCACAACATCCTCTCTAACCTAACAAAATACTAAATCTACCCACTGACCATTTTTATACCTTTTTAATCATGCTTATATATAAAAAATAGACAAATGACTATTATACCCCTTTTTAAATGGTTTTTAAGACAAATATCATTTATAAACTTTAAATATCTCATATTTACCCAAATAATTAATTTAATCAGTATTAATATTCTTTTGTATATTGATAGACAAAGATAGTGCATATGTTCTTTTGAGGTAATGTTACATATAGAACATTGCTTAAACATATAACCTAAAAAACCACTTTAGGTGATGACACGTGACATTTTGTTTGATGGCAAAATTGGAAAATTAAAAAAAAAAACTCACGCCTCCCCCTTCTTTACAACAAACTTTAAAAAAAATCTCCCTCAATATTTAAATGATCATAACTCATTCGTTTTTAAGAATTTTAACAAAAAAAGTATACCTTTAGATTCAGTTTTTCGTCATCTTTCAAACAAGACCAGACTTGATATATTTCTGAAACTTTATTTTTTTTTGAAAATGCAAATTTTTCAAAATTTGCATTTTCACCTGGGTTTCATCTGAAATTGCAAAAATGCAATAAACGAAAATGCAAAAATCGAATATGTAAGTCATGCATATGCTTCCAAAAATGCAAATTTTGAAACCAATACTGAAAATGCAAACAAGAACTAACTGAAAATGCAGCCCAAAATGCAAAACAAAATTTGCATTTTCATAAAAAATTTTGAAAAATATGGGAAGAGTGGTCTTGATTGAAAGAGGATTAAAAAACTAAAAGATTGGTATAATTTTTTTGTTTAAATTCACAAAACTTAAAAAGTTATGATAATTTAAAGTTTTGGGGGTATTTTTTTTTAAATGTGGGTTTGTTAGGGGGGGGGGGGATTTCTATGTTTGCCCTTTTACATATTAATTAAACATGATAATTACAATTATGTCATCTTCAATCTTATCCATTGATTTTGATGATCCAATGGTCCAGATTGATTGTATGGTTCTATATTTAAATAATGGTTCTATATTGATCCATTTTCTTTTCTTTTGTATATATGATTTGTACAACAAAAACTTGACCGGCATAAGTGAATGACAAACATGACCACATTTTTTTTTAAAACAAACACTTGACCTGCATTTCATAGTTGACAAATTGTTTTCGGAGAGAAAAAACATGACTAAAAAACCAAAACAAAAAACAAAAAAAAACTTGGCCAGCCATGTACATGTACTCTGAGTGATATATATGAGATGTATGAATCAAATATGTGACAACAATGATTTAGAAAAACAAAAGAAGGGTTGCGTCCTAAGCATACCACAGACGACGGCAAAAGGGGAGATGGCGGAAGGCAGCCGCCAACTCGTGGAAGGCGACCACAAACAACGACGACTAAACAGGGTTGCATCGTAATCATAGAAGATGAGAAGACTTTGTATAATCATGAGAGACGAAAGACTTATGGAATGACCGATTACGTAATATAAAAAAAATGCTAATGAATTACCTAGGTTGTTCTAGGTAAATATATCAGTGCATTAAATATTACTAGTATTTTACCCGCGCGATGCGGCGGGGTAAAATAGTTTCATTTATCGACATAGGGGTGTTTAAACCATTTATAGTTTCATTTATAATTAAGTATAATTTCATATATGTATTTTGATATAAACCGTTTTAACCGTAATCCGAACCGCTCCGTAACCGAAAAAGCCGAAACCGTTTTCAAGTTCGGTTTAATAACCGAAACCGATTACCATAAAAACTTTAATTACATAAAACTGAAACCGTTTTCAAATTCAGTTTAAAAACTAAAAACGATTACATAGAATAGTACAACTCAAATAACATTATTTACAATATGTTTCAGCAATGATCTTAAACACTTTAAATACTTTAATTACATAAAACTGTCAGAATTTAAATACATAATTAATGCTTTAAAACTGTCAAAAAATTAATTACAAATAAATGTCCTGAATTTAATGACAGTTGTACTATTTTAAAAGTGTTAAGATTGTTACTCAAAGTTATTGTAAAGCATGTTATATTACTTGTACTACTTAAAATGCTTTATAAAGTAGTAAATATAACTATAAAGAATTTAAAATGATTAAAAAAGATCAACTGATAAAAATTATCATTTGGGTAAATTGTATTTTGGTAAGTTAAAGAAGTATATATATGGTATTTGTGAATTAGGTTGAACACACCATGAAGATAAAAACGGAGTATGGGTCCTTATGATGGATTGAAATACGCTCTTTTTGACTATGAGATATATGATAATATTTTATTAAATATCCGGAACTTAGTTTGTAACTTAGTGGTAAGTACTGAGTGTTTTGGTGTGTTGTTTCATTGACCAAAGGTCATGGTTTCAAGTCCCATTAAGGGCAAAGTGAATTAGTTTTGAAGGCGTACAAAAAAAATTAAATATATGGATCTTAGAGAAATGTTCAATATAGTCCATAATTAATCCATAGTTTCGAGGGACTAATTTTAGATTTTGGATCAGTCCCATCAATGGTCCATATTGAATTTTAAAATTTTGGGCGGAGTGACAGTTTCGTAATTCACATGTGATGTTTTTACAATCACATGTGATTGTATAGTGAATCACATGTGATTGAATATTAAAATTTCAGGACTACGTTTTTTATATGGCCTATATTGAACACAACTCATGGATCTTAAAACTAGATGCAGAATAAAAAAAGAATAGGTTTATTCTTTGAAATTTTGATTTAGGACAATAATACCTAATGTATTTACCTGATGCATCTACAAAGGTTATATGTACTTTTGTCAATTTTCTTAAACTTTGCAACTGTAATTTGTATAATCCGTAATAAAAGTTTTCTTCTTGAAACCTATGTTAACATAAAGAGGGGAGTTGATCATTGGGTGACGACAAGTTTTAGCTTCATGGCGGGAGCGATTAAGTGATCCATGAATCTAATTGACAAGGGTATTAAAGTGGTGGGGAAGCCGCATTAGAAGCTGCACGCCTATACAGACGATATGTTGGATCCATAAATGCAATATCGATATAAAAGAGAAATTAAATATCATTCTATTTTTTGTTCCTACGTCATCCTTCTATTCATCAGAAGATGACATGTGTACTCCAATGATTCTTTTTTCTTACTTCTTCCCTTGATTTTGACACTTGTCTTGATCAAATAAGTAGGAACAAAAATTAGAAGGATATTTTCTGGTGCTATTTAAATAATTATTACATGATTTATGTGAGAAATGTGTGTCATTAATTATAAGTTGTCATCATAGTAATGAAGCTTGACTCAAAAAGTCAACACACGTGTAACTAAAAAGTCAATCAAAAGGTGTCCAAGTGACTTACAGCTAATAAAGTAGATAAAAAGGGTAAATGACAATTCAGTTGTTTAAAAATGGCCAGTTAATTGTTAGCTACGTAGGCATAAATTAAGCCAAAGCTTAAGATAAGTGGTGTTGGCTGTTGGTGATCCTATTTGTTTTTTTTAACGACAACCACATTCACCCATCTAATTTACAGCTTATGTCTTTAATGATGATTCTATTTAATTTGTTATGAATAAAAGTAATTAAATATACATTATTTTATATAACTTTCTCCATCTCTTATATTATTATTCATTTTAAGCCTAGATTTAAAATTGTTAGGTTTATAAGTAGTAGTAGTTAGACCATCCGCATCGGTCGAGTGAGGGGCTGCGCGAGGGGCTCTCACGAGGACCAACACCATCGCCCCCCTTGCGTGAGCTGCTTCGCGAGTGTGAGAGAGGAGAGAGGAGCGAGATTTTTCCACCGTGTGAGAGAGAGGAAGTTTTCTTTTTTTTTTAAAATTCATTTGTGAAGGGTGTGATGGATACAGGGGTTTGTGTGATGTGATTAGAAAATGGTGGAAAGCTGATGTGGCTGTGTGAAGGGTGTGATGGATGCTGATGGTCTTATACATATAAAAAACTAATCGTTATATCTATTATATATGGGTTATTTATTTGGTTTAAATTCTTTGAAGAAAATAGTAATTGAACTAAATAATGTTTGTAACAGTACTATACTAGTTATTCAAGTTTTACGTGTTTTGCAAATGTTTGTAAATAAATGACCTTATTCTTTTATTATTTTATTTTAATTATCATCTGTTTACAATATTAACACAAATGTCGAAATCAATAAAGTAAGTAAAAAGAATTAGTAGATTAATAAAGTAAGTAAAAAGAATTAGTAGATTTTATATGTATCTTGTAATGAATAGAAGAATAAGGTATAGTAAAATAACAAAGAAATATATTCAAGTTTTTCGATTTTTTTACAAATGTTTGTGATTTATTTAAAATTAAAATATAAATACCACGTTTGTTTGGTGGATGTGAGCATTGAATGGGATGTTTCCTTGGTTTGCAACATGCAACAAGCGTGAGCAACGGCCCCGGACCCCACACAGCAGAACCCCACCCCCCACACGACGCCGTTTCTCCCACCGACAATCGTTTGTTACCATTTCGCCGTTCACGAACTAATTTGAGAAATAATGTGACGCGATGGATGAATCGTATTTGAATTTATGATATCACGTCTAAGATGTTTATTCTTGTTTGTGTTACATTTAAGACAAACGCTTACTATTTTTAATTTCTAATTTTTAATTTAAAAAAACCAATACAATTATATTGCTATTATACAATAAAATTGACAACGAAGATATTCGCATTTTGTAAAATAAGTATTTTTCTTATGACATTAGTTCCGTGATAACGATTTTCTTACCTGAGAAATGTTCAATATAGTCCAAACTTAATGTATAGTCTTGAGGGACTAATTTTAGTCTTTAGATCAGCCCCATCAATAATCAAGATTGAATTTTAAAATTTGGACGGAGTGACATTTTCGTAATTAACATGTGATGCTTTTACAATCACATGTGATTGAATATTAAATTTGGGACTATGTTTTTTATATGAACTATATTAAACACAACTCTTTCTTACCTTACATTTTTATAATAGTGTTATGGTCATGATTATAGCATCTTAATGCATATGATTGTCAATATTATTACCGCTGTTATCCCTAACATATCGCTAATTCTCTTTAGTAAAATGCGTATTATTACAATATATTATTGATGATTTGACCTTTGTGATTGTGTCGTCACGCCGGCCGCTTCCTCTCCCATGGTCATCAGAGTGATAGTTTGACAAGAGTACTGAGACCACAGCGTTAAGTGTTTTTTATATTTTCATTGCTTTCTAATTGTAAAATGAATAATCAAATAAATTATTGAAGTCAATATATCCTTAAAAGGATCATGAATACCCTAGGAATACAATTTTCTTTTAATAATACTCATACGTCATATCATTATTTTCTTCTGTTTACACAGTAAATTTATATCTTCTAACAATTCATCTTCGGCATCTTTCTTAAAAATAACTATGGATACTTTAATGCTTTATAAGAAAGTGCACTCGTTGTTTGATCTCAAATGATGGTAGTTTGACTCTTATCAAAGTAGTTTTTTCAGCTTACCCCTTTATGCCTTCTCGTGTTTTGTTTATCATTGATATCTTAAATATGTTATAGAGTTTTAAAATAAAATTTTGGGGGTTGATATTAAAAATAAAAAAATGACTTGGGTGTTGAGATAGAATGGTTCTAAATAAATCTAAACGGGTCTAAATAGTGGGTCGTTCAATTCTTATAATCTTAGTTTACTTGCTAAACGGCGGGGAGAATCTATATGAAATAAAATGTTGTTTGAGTGAGAATTATTAAAAGTCGTAATTACTTTTTGTTACTTTATACAAATTAAGATTGAAAATAGATTATCTACAAATGTTAGACAATGTTTGGATGAGTGTATGCTGTCAAATGTGGATAGAAACTTTTTGGTGTAGATTTATTCCAAAGAAAGTAATTAGTTTTGCTTGTAAAGATGATCATGAAAGGTTGCTGCCAACATCAAATTTCGGAAATAGCATGTCAATCAGGGAGGCCTTATGAACTGCAGGGCTGGTTCCGAAATTTCGGAGGCTCCATGCAATTTAGTAAAACTAGGCATTAAAACTTATAAATATTAAAAATAAAATCTGAAAATTATTTTTATCTCATAATATATTTCTCACACAATTAAAACTTGGTTATTTTTTGTAAAGTGTCGTATTACGATAATTTTTATATTAAAACGTAGATAAAATTAAGACGGTAAAAAAATATATAATTATATTTACTATAAACAAAATATATCAAAAGTTACAAACAAAATTTATAAAAAATTTAGAATTAAATAAACTAATAGCCAAAGAAAAACAATTTACAAAAATTACCCTAACATATTAAAAAACTATCCTAACATTGTGTGATTAACATATTACAAAAACTATCCTAACATATTACAAAAACAATTTACAAGAATTAAATAAATTTACAATAAAAGCCCCCCTAACATTTTGAATTCTGAAACATTGTGTGATTAACGGCCCACCAAAGAGAACATGACTACGTGATTGTGTTGTTGCTCATTTTTAATTGGCTAATTAGGTTGGATTTGTTAAATAAATAAGTAGTGTGATAATTAATTTTACATTTTAGACCCCTATAAAATATGAGCCCTATTCAAAGACGCACTTAGAACTTGCCTAGGGCGGGCCTTGTTACGAAGGTTAAACTAACATCATATAGTTAGTTCAAGTCTCATGTTAAAAACTGAAAATACCACTTTATGGACAAAATGGTGGTCGGATCAGTCATATGCAGCTAAGAAAGAAGGTTGACTTGGTCCTTATGATTGAAAATTTGTTCCTGTATTAATTGAGTAGAATATATTTGCTTATTATATAGTCTTGAACTTCTTACCCTCTTTCAACTTCTCGTAGTAAGAGTAATGATCTTGTTGTAAGGATTTGATTGCTTTAAAAAAAAAATAAACACCCGATAATGATTTTGATGTAAGGATCTTTCTGTGAGTTACATCACTGTTTCTTCATTTCTCTCTCATACAACAAAATTCAAGTAGTACATAATCTAAACAATCCAAATATTTTCTCTTTACTTACTCGCTCTCTACAAAAAAAACTTCGGGTATGCTCGGGTCACAGTAAGCCGAAGAAGGAAAAAAGGCCGAGAGTGTAGTAGCTGTTTGATACCCGGGAAACCCGAATCCATTATGGACACCGATACGGGTGGCTTTAAGCTATTTTGTTTTAAAACTATTAAATCGAAGTCAATTCGCTAGTGCCATCATTAACTTGAACTTATACGATAAAACAATTAAAGTGCATAAAAGTGCTATCCTTGGTAAAAACTAAAAAGTAAAAACTAATGTGTGATGTAACTCTGCGTAAAATAGTCGAAAAGGCATGCAAAATCGATTTCCAAATTTGGATTTAATCAAAACATATTCAAACTTATAATGTCTTCTTCTATCGATACAACATCAACAGCAACCATATTTCTGTTTCTAAACATCCCCGGAAAAACGCAATAATAATTTTCAACAAATATAATCACACCTTTTTTCTTCAACCAAAATCTGTAATCTTAAACCGTCCATTTCCAGATCTTGATTCGGAGGTCTACCTTGCATTTCGCATCCGAAGTTGTAGCCGTCGTTGCAGTTTTCCCGACGGGTGCCGCTGCCTTGATTCCGTCACAGATAACTCTGATAGGAATCTTTTTCGTCTTGAAGCTTCCGATCTTCGCCTTTACTTTCGTATCCAGCTGGATCTTTAACGGCACACTCTTCTTATTCTTCAGATCTGATTTCAAATCGCTTTTGTCATCCACTGTCTGTCCGGCGGTTGAGACAACCGTCCTCAACGACGTTGTGTTCTTCTTTGGCATCGTGAACGCCTGAATCGACCCGTCACCGACACCGACGTCTCTAGAAGTGAACGAGACGGAAACCGGATCGTAATAGAACACGATCTTCTTGTTAGGGTTTCGCGCTGTGACGGTGAAATTGAATCTGGTGGTGAGTTTATTCGATGAGGTGAGATTGAACTGAGAGACGTGTAAAGTGGAGACTGAGAACGTAGGGCGATGAGGACGGTAGAGGACGTACACCACTCCGCCGGCAACGGCGGCGAGGAATACTAGAATCATGATGGTGAAGGTGATCCACAGACAGCAGGAGCAGCAGCAGCTACGGCGGCTGCGACGGGGTTGTGGTCTGTATACCGGACGAGTATGGTTGTAGAGCTGGGCTTTGGTAGCCGGAAAGGAAGGGTTGCCGGTGGCAGCGGCGGGGGCGGGGGCTGCGGCGGGTTTGGAGGCAGGGTAGATTTTCTCTGCCATTATAAGTTATTTGGATGAATTGTGCCGGCCGTGGATGTTGGAGTATTTAATTTGAGTGTAGGAAACCGGTAGCTGAGATTTCCTTGTAAGAATGAGAATTGTTGGTGGCGGTGATCGCCGGAAAGTGACAGGGCAGAGAGAGAGAAAGGGAGAGATGGCAACTATATAACCAGAGGCAGACGAAGGGAAGTGGTGCAAGGCTGTTATCGGAGTTGGAGGGAATACATCAAATTCCTTTATTCCCTTTCCATTATTAGACGAATGCTTTTTTTATTTATATAAAAATCATAAGTAATGTTAACATTAGTTTAGTTATCAAATAGTTTGTATTCTAGCGGTATATAGTGTTATAGGGTAATGTGCTCTCTTAAGAGATTGTGGATCTAATTTCGATATAGACAATGGTGTAAACTTGAAGTAGGTATCATCTAAGTTAATATTACAATTCATTTTCTCTTTATTAATTATATATTCTACTATAGATATGAGATAATATCTTGGAATTTAAAAAAAAAAAAAATCTAGTTATTGTTAAACTTATCTAAACAAGAATATGAAATTTTTGGTTTATTGTGGTTGAAAAACAATTTATTGTTTACTAAATAGTTAAAAAAAAATAACTGCATTATAAATATTAAAATATATGATAGATTTATTGATTGTTCATATTCAAATGAAGCTTCTAAGAAAAGAAGTGAATCTTGGTCTCTACATTAGAATTAGATGCAATTGGTATATATTAACTTGGAGAGTAGATGTAGTTATCATTTTACAGAGTTTGGTATATATTACTCTAAATATAGAATGTGAGATCTCTACTTCACATATACGATAATGAGTGACGATTGTTTGTTTGTTTATAGAAATTGTTATAACTCATTTAAAAGGATATGAATGAAATGTTAGTTGTCTAGCAACTGATGTTGAGGTGCTTTAAACAACATTTTTTTATTTAAGAAGAGTTTTCGTTTAAAATAAGGGATAAAGGCTTCAAATATCTTACTTTGTCTTAATTTTAAAAGTGACTAAATACTATCTAATCTTTTAAAAATATAATTATTATTTTAACATGTCACATCTTCTCTCTCGTATATATAGTTTAAGACATAAAACATGTGACATATTATAAAACAAACATCGCCAAAGTATCAAACATATGTTCTAATCTAATGTTGCTTCTTCTTGGATATCATCATCCTCTATTTCAACATCCCAATCTCTAATTCTATCACCATTGTCTTCTTGTTGAATTCTATAATTTGCAATTCTCTTATGAGACAATTGATTGGAATGGCACATTCTTAAGATGTCCAGCTAAGGAGTTCTAAAGAAGGTTTGCATGCTTGAATATTCAAATTATAATGATGTTGGGAATGTTTGATAATATCATTCTCCAAAGGAGGTGATAGTGAGGATGGGATAAAAGACAAAGAACATACGGTGGAAACAACCGTTTGATTAGGACATTTTTGGTATATTGGATGCTTCTAATTAGTCACTCTTTTCCATTTCAGTCAAACAAAAATATTATATTATGTCAATATGATATATTAATTTTTTCTTTCAAAGTTGTAAGTTCCAAGATATCAGGTATCAATCAATAAACGAAGCAATCAACAATGATTGTAATGAACTCTTGTATGTATGTATATATCGTATGAGAGAAACAAGAGCACCAAGAAAATACGTATAATTAAATTGTTTAGTTTATTAGAGTTTATAAACATGTATATATGCCTGTAAGGTATTTACTAAATCTATTATGTATTATGACCAATATCAATAACAATATCAAATATAAATAAACAAAATTTTTTATCCTAACACGAGTCACCATCAATGTTAATCCACACTTACGAAAATATATTTGAAACAAATGGTACGTCATCTAAAACGTTTTAGTTTTAATTTATGGGTAGAGATGCTAGGCTGTTTTTAAAAAGAAAACTACAATAGTACACGAGAGAAAAGATTATATGAGCTCGTCGCGGTCATCACCATCAGTATCTATGTCCATCAAGCTACCTTGTCGGTCGTCTTCATGATCGCCTCGTCATGGTGGTTCGTTGTCCATTTTTTTATAATAAATGATATGAAATAAAATTTATTATGTGGTTCTAGTGTAACAGTAATTTCAATGATTATTGTAAAGTGTTAGTTTCACGTTAACCATTCCGACGTAAAAATTAGTGATTTTTAATGTAAGAATGCTCAAACTCACATTGCAAACAACCTTTTGGTAATTAACTTTTTATTGTATTAAACTTAAATTAAAACTAGAAAATATTTAAAATCATTTAAATGACGTAATTTAAACCCGCCTTGATATATATTATCAACATATTGCTAAGAAATTAATAAATTAAGGAGCAGCAAAATATAATTTCAGGTAAATGATTCTGTAGGACACTAATCACATTCATAAGCATTGGTTGAGGTCGTCGTCAATAAGGTGTTGCTTAAAAAGAGGTTTAATTATCATCAAAGTTTTCAGGTTCGAATATTAACGGGACCCCTAATTTTTATTATTAATTCTGTAAAAATAAAAATAATAAAAAAAAAAGTTATACTACGATCGATGATAACATGTGTTGAAAACGAGTCAAGTGATGTGTTCGATACAAAGCTTTAGGAGCTACGTTTTTTTGTTTCTTAAAAAATAAGTTCCATCTAAAAGAATACTATGTTTGGTTGTTGGATCATTTAGTAAACCAATTGACATAAAACCTTCTTATTCTAGCTTAAATGAAAGCTATTAGCATGCTCTTAATTAGTGACAAGTGTATTCTTTTAAAACTAGCACATATACAAACCTAATCTACAAAATATGCATTTTTAGAAAAGATAGCGATACGAAGCATGAAGCCATTGAATTATCCGATTTAAGTATTTTTATTTATTTTTTTAATTATTTTTTTGTTAATAATTTTGCTAATAGGCCTAAATTTTTCGCTAACCATTAACGTGGAACACACTTAATTATCAATATTAATTTGATGTCAAATGTTCCATTTTAAAAAGGAATATAAAGATGTGGAAATTGCAAATAATCATATTAGGCTTTATTTTATCAAAGAACGTTGAATGGGCCAAAGCCAGCCTAAAGAAGCCATTTTTGTTTTCGGCTAATGAAGCCCAATATTAATAGGGCAACATAAAGAATATTATTTGTGAATTGTAATTATAACATAAGACAAATTATATAAAATCAAAATAAAATATGTTGAGAGTTTAAACTTTTAAACTTTTTGAATTTATTTCCTTTTACCCTTTACATTTTTCATCTATGTGGTAGACATCGCTAAGTTTCAAATTTCATTGTTATTACATATAATCAATTAGTTTTATGCGTTATTTTTCAATATTTTCTACTATAAACAAACGGTTTAGTTTACTAAAATGTATTTTAAGTTATTACATTTTGCTAGTGTGTTTATCGAACTTTATAAGTTTCTATTGTGTGTATCAAACTTTTAATTTGTTGATATTGTATGTATTTTGGTTACATAAAATTGGAAAAAATGTATAAGTTTAGCACATACAATAGAAAGTTTTATATACACAATAACGATAAATTAAAAGTTCGATACACACAATTAAAATTTTTTAAGTCTGACACATACAATAGCAAAACGTGACAAGTTAGATACATTTTTTGTCGCTATTGTATTTATTAAACTTTCTACTATATGTACTGAACTTATACATTTTTTTTCTTTTTTATGTAACTAAATATATACAATAGCAACAAATTAAAAGTTTGATACATATTACACAATATAACAAAACGTAACTCTAAATTACTCACATTCTGACAGTAGCATGGTCTTAGAATTTTATTAAAGAACATTGTAAATATGCTTTTTATTAGCTAAACATGGTATTGTTTTATATGAGATATTTTTTTTATTTCTATGTGATTTATTTTATTTTATTTTTGATAAATTACATTGATTATGATAATTTTTGCAAGCAAGACAGTCATTTTAGCTCCATTTAAAAAAGTATTAGTTAACCATAATATTCTTTAAAAGGCCTTTTTTATTTTCATATACGATAATTCATAATTTAAAAAATTAGTATATGATTAGTTATAATGATTGATGTCTTGTACAAAAAATACATACACGTTTTTTCATATCATGATACTAAGTTCATGTTGTCACGTATGTCTTTTTTGTATCTCGACACTCCTAACGCTATTCATGATATTGACATCGTATGTCACTATTTTTTAAAGTTTTCATTTGTTTTATGTTTTGTAATTATTTAATATCCTTTTAAATTTTAATTTTTAATTTTTTTAACAAAATATGTTATCTATTTTTTAAGAGAACGTTGCCGAAATGATTTAATCTGCTTACTTGTCTTCGTGAATTCTCCATCTCTATGAAGTTTAATTTTCATTAATAGAATGCTTTCTTGTGGGTTGGAACTCATAAATGGCCGTTGAATGCTAGTTAAAGCAAAAAACACCCACATATATATTGTTAATTTATTGATGCATTGTAATAACAATTTGAATATTATTATTATTATTACTAGACTAAATACTCGTGTGATACACGGGTTAGTTTAAAGATAATAAATATTAAACATTAATAAAAACATATTAAATAATAATAAAACGTGAATAATATGAGAATTTAGAAAAGTTACGACATACGTTATCAATAGTCCGACCAGCGGTAAAAACATATAGTATCATTATATAAAGAGACGTGATTGTATGTTTTATATAAGTCATCTATCATTAATGTTACAATTAAGGGTAATGAAGTTAAACGTGAATTTATAAAAATTATAAAATATTTTAGAATAATAAAAATAAAAATTTGGTTAAATATGATATTTTATATTATAAACGGTAAATATGAAATTTCTAAATTAAAGTGGACAAATACGATATTTTAAATAATTATAAAATATTTTAAATTAATAAAATTGAAAATTTGATAAAATATAATATTTTGAAATGTTATAAAAGATAAATATGATATTTTTTGTATTGAAGTGGACAAATATAATATTTTTATATTTATAAAGGGTATATATACGATTCTTTTAATCACTTTAATTAATATTTTCTATACTTGTATTTGATAATATTTTAAAAATATAAACTCCTATAAATTAGAATCGATTTTTATTGAGCATAATTTTTTATTTATCAAAACCAATTATGAAATTGGTTTTCTAATAGTTTACGCTAGTATATGAATTTTAAATTCATTAAAATTCTACATTCTATCTTATTTATAATTGAAATTAAATTTGAATTATTTATTTTCAATTTAAACTTATATATATATATATATATATATATATATATATATATATATAATATAAGGCTTACCAATTTTTCTAAAATAATTATAAATTGAACCTTAATTAACCAATCACAACTTTTAATTTTAAAATTAATCAATTCTCAATTTAATTTTAGAAAGATTAATCCGATCGGAATTCAATTTGAAATCAATTGGAGGGGTCTAGATGAAAATTGTAAGGGTTTTTTTTAAGAAAATATGAGGGGCTTATATAAAAATTATATATTAATGTAATTAATTATAAGCTTTTTATTAGTTATGTTTAGTAACTTTTCATATATTTTGTTTAGAGAAAAAATAATTATATAAGTTATGTTTAGTAACTTTTTATAAGTTATGTTTATCAAATATACTCATTATCCTATAAATTTAAAGAAATAAAAAGTGGTAAAGTGAACTAAACGGCTTATGTATAAATCAACAACAAAAGAACCTAATCTCGTTTGACTGACGCGTCTATTAATAAACGGTAGATTTATGAGAGGTGATATATCCACATGCTTACAAGATGAGAACAAGTGTCAAAATCAATGGAGAATGATGAGGGAAGATGATTAGAGGAGTTCACGTGTCATTTTATGATAAGTAGTAGGATGAAATAGAAAAAAGTAAAATGATATATCATTTTTATAGAGTTATACAATATTGTTGATTAGGAGACGTCAAGGATGGAGGGTAATGAAGCTATCTGGTCAAACTGTCAAAAGGTATCATTGGTTATTTTGTCAAACTAGAATTAAAAAATGGGTAATTCTATTGAGCCCTCTTAATAGTTTATATGATCTCTCTCAATGTGACATATGTAAGTGTGTGACATGTATTGAAAATGGTAATTAAGTGATTTAACATGTATGTTATGTGAAATAAGGGGGTCAATTAGTAGTTACCTTAAAAAATACATATTCTAGAATATTAGTATTCATAAATGTTAAATTATATAATTTTCTTTTTAAAAATAGTAATAAATATCTATTTATTTTAAATCAACAACAATTTTGAAACCTTTGGTAGAACTAAACAATCTATTTCTACATATTGAAAACTTGATAGTTAATTGTGAATTTGAATCAACGATTTTAACATCGGTGTCTCTTAGAACGTTGATATTTGATTTAGATATACACGGCTTTACATGTATATCCATGATTGTTTTCGATTTTTCCCGAGGATACTTAAATGAAACACTAATTTAACTAAAACTCTTGAGTCTTGACTTTCTATAAATACTCAATTCGGTAGCCTTTCGCCCTTTCGGATAATGGTTGTGAAGATAGATAAAAGAAAATATATAATTAAACAAAGATATATAATACTTTTTTCGTTTGTGTCTATAGCTATTGCCTTAAAACCATTAATTATGTCCACCGACAAATACAATAGGGAAAGGAATAGGAGAGATAAAAAGTGTATCAATGGAATGGGGGTGGGGTGGGGTGGGTGGCATTCCAATACAAAGCAACCACCCACGACAACTACTACCAACGTTCCTCCATTGCCGTTTAATTTTGTTATCTACTATATTTTTATATTATATTACTATATTACATATTAGTGTGTTATAATAGTTGTTTATAATAATTAAATAAAGATTATGGTTAATTAGTGTTTTTCTTATTTACCATTAATTAGTTACCAATATTATACCTTTCTCACAAGTTAGCTATGTAATGTAAGATTAATATTATATTTTACTAATTAAACCCTGTAATAATTATACTATTTTAAAGTCTGTGTTTTTTTGTTTGTAAACAATAATTTCAAAACAGAGAGTACTTTATTTATATTTAATGATAATCGGGCTATAAAGGTTTACACAATAATAATTGTGATCGAAACTCGTATAACTGTGATGATAAGTGTCACGAGTCATGACGAACTTTTATCTCACTATGTATAATTTATGACTAACATCCTATAACAATAATTGACTATCACCTCATCACCCATTTTATTTCTAATACTCTCACTCACTCTTACTCTTACTCTACCAATCGTAATGTTTAGAAAAAGTAATTTATTTGTCGGTCATGCCCGTCACTTGTGTAGTGGTATCACCAACATGCATCATGAATGACGACGACACAAGTTTTCAATATTTGGTCATAACGTTTAAAAAAATAACTTATCTGGCGTGATAGTTAATGTTTTATATTTGTTTATTCTGTTTTGTTATGTGAATTAATATTTTACATTTATGGTATGTGATTTAATATTTTACATTTATGGTACGGTGGTTTACGTTTATGTGGAAGGTAACGTAGGTTTTAAAATTAGATTTTATATACTACCTTTAGATATATAATTTGATCTTATAATTATAAAAATATTATCAAGAGCTCTTGGCCTTTAATTTAATTAATCTTAAAATCCAGATTTGTTCTTTAGATTATATGGTTAAGATTGAGTATCATATAGATCATATTTCTATATATGTGTAAAAGTTCAAACGAGAACTGTGTTTTTGTGCGAGAACTATTTTTAACGCAATTAATGACTCATTAATAGAGATATTTTGATAATTTATATATTTAGCCAACAGTGAATTGTGTCCGGGTAAGCCATTATTGATTTGCGAGGCTCGATTTTTCTAAAATAACCCTCATCAACGTATCAATAATAATTAATAAATCATTAATGAAACATTTATAAGCCGTCAACAAATCTTAGTTATTAAAAATATTCCTCTAATTTTCTTTCATTACATCTTCCCTTTGGATACAAGGAGCACGTCCAATTTGTAAGTACAAATATTCAATTTAAAGAAAGCAAAACAAGTGTTAATATCACAAATTCACCAAAATATGTTTAACTTTCTATTGCAAGTTAGATGTAGTATTTATTGGCGTATTGAAAATTTCAATAAATTGGTTGTTATCAAGGTTTTAAATAATGTGAGGCGTAGCGTGACGATATGGTTAAGCTTCAAGCTTTGAAAGCAATTGTGAGGTTACGGTGTTTCACAAGTAATTTTGGTGTTTATAACGTAGTTCATCAATATTTTTTTTGTTTTAGGTATATCCAACTATTCTTATAACTAAAGACTATATATATATTCGGCTCATATAGCTCATTACCTCTAACATACCTCAAAAAACATAGCTTATAATAGGTAAAGACATGTCAAGTTATACCTTAATGTACGCCCAAGCCTTAGACCATATGGTGGCATGGTCAAACCTTAAGCAATGGCGGAGCCATGGCGAAACCAAGACAGGTTTTTTAGAACCATGGTTATATCGATCAAAATATTAAACACAGTGTGGATACATATATTCTCTCTCTCTCTCTCTCACACACACACATACACACACACACATATATATATATAGAAAATGGATCAACATCTGGACCATTGGATCATCAAAATCAATGGATGAGATTGAACGATGGCAAAACTGTAATTATTATGTATTAATTTAGGAAGAAAAAGGCAAACATGGAGAGAACCGCGAGAACCAATCTTAGCCGTTCCTTGGATATGGGAAGTATCATGGATGGAGAGCGTGGAGGGATAGGGTGTGGCAGGGTGCATGTGAGGAATTCATGGGTGGGCAATGATATTGAAGGAGGGGGAATTGGACGGCTTAGATTGGTTCTCGCGGTTCTCGCGCTAACAACGGTTCTCGCATGAACTTTTGTCTATATATATATATATATATATATAGAGAGAGAGAGAGAGAGAGAGAGAGAAAAGTTCATGCGAGAACCGTTGTTAGCGCGAGAACCGCGAGAACCAATCTAAGCCGTCAAATTCTCCCTCCTTCAATGTCATTGCCCACCCATGAATTCGGCGAGAACCGTTGTTAGCGCGAGAACCGCGAGAACCAATATAAGCCGTCCAATTCTCCCTCATTCAATGTCATTGCCCACTCATGAATTCCTCACATGCACCCTGTCACACCCTATCCCTCCACGCTCTCCATCCATGATACTTCCCATATCCAAGGAACGGCTGAGATTGGTTCTCGCGGTTCTCGCACTAACAACGGTTATCGCATGAACCTTCCCCTATATATATATATATATATATATATATATATATATATATATATATATATATATATATATATATATATATATAGTATAAGTACTAAAATGAATAATAATCACCGTCTCTCAAATAATTTTTTAAGAAATTGACAAGGTTTAATTATTTTCAAAAATATCTTAATCTTTGTTGGATAAAGGTGATAGTTAATTTGTAGACTACATACATATAATACACACACATGGTGGCTTTTGTTCTATTAATCCCGTATCATCAATGTCATAATAAAGGAAAAGGAAGCAAAGAAAGAAAGAAAGAAAGAAAGAAAGAAATAAAAGAGGTAAAGAAACCAGCTTTTTCAAAGATAGGATAATGTGAATCCCCACACAAATAAATAAAATCAAATGGGGATTTTAAGCAAGAAAAGTCAAATTAAACCTAATAAAAGACTAATAATCAAATAAAATAATAATATAAAGACCCTGTTTTCTTGTTCTAGATTTGTACTAACATGATCATAGCGAATCATAATCGTCTTTCTTGAGCATTGAAGAATGACCAAAAATCAATTTCAAAATAATAACCAAAAAACCCACCCACTCACCACCCAAAAAAAACACCCACATACACTCCCTCTCCCTCTCTCTGTCCTACTTTCTCTCTCATGTAGTCATCACTCATTTAGTCGCATAGTATTACACTATTACCCCTATGCCACTGATTAACCTATAATTCCCATTTTTGCTTTTGGTGTGAGGGCGTTTTGTGTTCTTCATTTCAGTAGTTTAGCAGAGCAAAAACCCTTTAGGATATAAATGTTAAATTACATCACCATTCCATTAATAGCAAGCACTAATAAGCTCTGCAAACTTTGAAGCTTTTTTTTCATCAAGAAGACAAATCTGCCCTTTCCACCACTAGCTCTTTAAAGTAGTAGCTATGATGGTACAGTACAAGTGTTTAATGCAATTACTGGCTGTGGGGTGATCAAAGTTTTAAGCCCTTTTTATGGTTGCCATGTTCATTTTGCTTGCTAATGGGGTTTCAAGTGATTCTCAGGTCGATCACATTCTTGATTTTGTTTGTCTCTGATGATTCTTTGGCTCTTAGATCTGCAGGTAAGTTGGCTTTTGTGTTCATAATTTTGATTTCTTCTTGAAGATATATTCTTTTTAATGTCTTATTAGGCGTTGGGAGCCATAATTGCAATTCGATGTTCTTGAGCTCATTACAAATAGGTTTTCTTGGAATTGTGATCTGGGATCAAACCTGAAGAGATTAATTACGGGAAATGCCAAAATTCTTGTTGATTTTCAGCTGTCTTGGTGAAATTTATACTGGGATTAATGGTATTAAGTTGGTTTGTACGAGTTCATAATTTTAAGTTCAATATATATTTTTGAAGAAGAAGATCAGATTCTTTTGATCAAACCTAAAGAGATTGATTATGGGAAATGCTAAAAATTTTGTTGAATTTTCAGCTTTCTTGGTGAAACTTATACTGGGATCATGCTATGAAGTTGGTTTTTGAGTTCATAATTGTAATTTCCTTAGAAGGAAAAAATAGATTTTTCTAAGGTGCATTGGGATCCATGATTATGATTATATGTTCTTAAGCTGTTCACAATTCGGTTTCTTAAAATTGTGATCTGGGTTCAAACATGAAGATGGGAAATGCTAAAATTCTTGTTGAATTTTCAGCTTCATGGTGATAATTATACTGACATTTATGTTATTTATTTAATCAAAAGTCTTGATATCATGAATTCTTGATTTCAGGAAACAATTATTAATCCTGTTTAATTGATCCCCTTATTCTCAATCTCATATTAGTTTTGTATATTCATTTCATTATTTTATTTATTTGTTCTGTTGGAGGATTCAATCTATTTTAGTCTTTCTTTTTCTTATTCTTGTAGATAATATTGTGCCTCCATAAGTACATACAAATTTGACTTGTAACTTTTCACATGACTGATAAATAAATTCGACTTTCTTGGTCAAACTGGAGATGTTTCTGATCCAAAATTTACCTCAAAAAGTCAAACGAAATAATAGTGACCTTTTCTTGCTACAGATCATGGTGTTCCTCAGGCATTAACTCCCACCAGTGATCGATCTTTGCCACCTGAGCACTATGACAAACATCCCCCCGCAAAAACATGGATGAAACGAGGATTTACGCCTTTTTCTAGCATCCCTTTTCACAGATTTCATCAAGAAAGATCAAAGCTTCACCATTTTGCACCTGCACCCTCATATCAAGCTCAACCACCAACATACATTCCACAAGGTCAGTTTTGTCATACTCAGAATATACCAAAACTAGTCGTTAAATTAAGATTTCACTCTGATGTTATGATCAACTTGAGTAGGTTCACCTGGTCCTACACCATCATCCGCTGATCCAACAAGCCGATTTGGTAAGCATGCAAGATTTCTGACCCTTTGATCATTTCACCAATTCAAGATGTTTTTATTGTTATATCTTTACATACATTGATTAATGACAATATTATTATGTTTTTAAGGGCCTACAATTTCTCCGTCAAGCTCCGGGTTCACTAAGAACACAGCGAGTCCACCCACTTCAGTTTTCATGCTACCTCCACCACCTCCTAATGAAGGTAACTCTATATGGGATATTGTAGATTGATCAACTTGGGTCGTTCTTTATCACTAACAGGTCAACGGGTAAATCTAATAAGTTCACTAATATGAAATGGTAGAAAGGGCTAGAAGTCACCCAAAGTGTATACAGATGCATAAGAACTCCTAAATCATTTTATTGTTATCATCATAGTACCATAGTTTTGGTGATCATTTTTAAAACATAATTATTTATTAACTTCATTAAAATTTAAAGTAGACCAAAAATTCTAACCCGATCCAACCCGGCCCTTTTTGACCAATAATAAGGGAAATACGTTTTTTTTACTCATACCCGTATAAGGTTTTGTATCTGTCAACCTTACCTGTGTATTGCTCAACCATCACTTACCCGTCTAGTATCTATTTAAGGTCAACCCGACCGTGCCCATTTTGACCGATGAGGCGATGACCCTTTACCGTCTTGTATCTTTTTGGGCTAATTACAAGCTTGAATTGTAGATTGCACAACAGTGACTTGCACACAGCCATTGACATACACACCAGGAGGATCACCTTGTGCTTGTGTGTGGCCCATTGAAGTCAAACTACGCCTCATGATCTCTCCATACACATTCTTTCCTTTAGTCTCTGAACTTGCTCAAGAAATCGCCACCAGTGTTTCACTCGACGTAAGCCAAACCCGAATCATGGGTGCCAATGCAGCTGGTGAGCAGCTTGAAGAAACCATTGTTCTTGTCAATATAGTGCCCTTCAAACAAAACTTTGATCCCGCCACCGCCTTTTCAATCTACCAAAAGTTCTGGAAGAAAAAAGTTTTCATCAACACCTCTCGATTTCGAGCCTATGAAGTTGTAAATGTTCAATATCCAGGTTTTACAAACTCCTCTACCTCATCTTTCTACAGATTTGAACAACTTCAAAATCTTGATATCTTACAAATTTCAGGTCTTCCACCATCTCCGCCATCGGTTCCTTCAAACAACAATATAACAATTGATCAATCGGATTCTGTAAATGATAACAAAGGAGGCCCATTTAAGCCTCTTGGGGTTGATATACCAAGAAACAGTAGAGGGAATAAGAGTAATCCTAACAGGAGCATGCTCGTGGTGGTTATTATATCGTCTGTTACTGCTTTTGTTGTTCTCATTGGAGCTGTGTGGCTTTTGTTGTTGAAATATGGATGCTGTTCTTCTGATTCCCAAACGGAAGAAAATATTCATGGGCGTACGTCGTCCCAAGGGAAACCATCAGGTAAGCAGTTTCTATCTTTTACATGTTTTCTTACCATTTTATAAACCAAACACAGCTTAACACAAAGCACCTTCAGACACTTAAGATCCTGTTTTATTAACTGGTTTATAAAACACATTGACACTCGATTAGGAACCGGAGAATCATTGATAGTTGGAAGTAGAAAAAGTTCAGAGTCGATGTCGTTCAGCTCAAGTTTAGCGACGTACACTGGAACAGCCAAGATCTATAGCTTGAGTGAGATTGAAAGAGCCACCAAAAACTTTGATTCCCAAAGAATACTTGGAGAAGGTGGTTTTGGGGTTGTTTACAGCGGGGTTCTTGAAGATGGGCGGAAAGTGGCGGTGAAAGTTCTTAAGCGTGATGACCGCCATGGCAGCCGTGAGTTCCTGGCGGAAGTTGAGATGTTGAGTCGTCTTCACCACAGAAACTTGGTTAAACTATTTGGAATCTGCACAGACGACCATTTTAGATGTCTGGTTTATGAGCTTGTTCCAAATGGAAGTGTTGAATCTCATTTACATGGTAAGCAAAACTTGCACATGTATATTTTCACCAAAAGCACTCACTAAACCAAACTAGTAAATATCTTTCAGGTCCTGACAAGATCTCCCCTTTGAACTGGTGTGCGAGAATGAAGATTGCTTTAGGAGCTGCTCGTGGTTTAGCTTATTTACACGAGGATTCAAGTCCTCGTGTCATTCATCGGGACTTCAAATCCAGCAATATATTACTTGAAAATGATTTCACGCCTAAAGTTTCAGACTTTGGTTTAGCTAGAACAGCAATGGATGGCCATAAGCACATATCTACACATGTCATGGGAACTTTCGGGTACATTTCTTAGCCCCTTTGGTAGCTATTTTTGGCTGGTTAGATATGTAAAAATTTATATCTAATTTATATGTAAACATTCATTTTGATACATACAGCTACCTTGCACCAGAATACGCGATGACGGGCCATCTGCTAGTGAAAAGTGATGTCTACAGCTATGGTGTAGTTCTTCTCGAGCTTCTAACAGGGAGAAAGCCCGTGGACCTATTGCAGCCACCGGGCCAAGAAAATCTTGTCACATGGGCGCGACCGCTTCTCACAAACAAAGAGGCTCTTGAGTCTATCATCGATCCAGGCCTGATGGATTCAAACATCCCATTTGACAGCATACTCAAAGTTGCAGCCATAGCATCAATGTGTGTGCAGCCGGAAGTATCACACCGCCCATTCATGGGTGAAGTGGTTCAAGCCTTGAAACTTGTTTGCAACGAGTTTGATGAAATAAGAGAACCGAATTCAAGAAGTTGCAGCCGTGATGAAGATCTTGACTTTGAAATGGTGGATCAATCTGAGCCCCATCAGTACCAGATGAGTGGCAGTGGCTATGATGATCCAAAGATTGGATTATCGGATACGGATTTAAGGAGTACTATAGAAAATGTAGGGGGTTTGGAGTCTGAATCATTCAGAAGGCAGTTCAATTCGGCTCCACTGAAAATGGGGAGAAAAAAGCAGTTCTGGCAACGTCTAAGGGGTCTGTCTAGAGGAAGTGCAAGTGACCATGAACATTACCATGGGTTTTCTTCTAATTTATGAAGAAGATACAAGGTCTGAAGTTGTTTGAGATCAAAAACATTTGTTAGTACAGATTGGATTTCTGGACATAATATATCCAGCTCTGTTCAATTTAGTGATGTTTGAATATCATATTTAGTTGTGCTTGGAAATTGGAATCACAATCATAGATCGAGTCACTGATCGACTCTTAAGCCTGTTAACGCTGTGAAAATGCAAAATGCCACCAGAAGGGCGATCTCAACAACTTACCAAAAATGTTATATTTCATGCAACAAATGATATAAATAGTGACATGCTACATATAACTGCATCAAGGATAGAACAAATACAACTTTTGAATGAAGTAAAAAGTAAAATAGCTTTTTAACAATATTCAAGAGTGCAAAGAAACATATGCATTACACTACTTACACGACAAAATCCAACAAATCTTAGAACGAGTAGCAGTAAACATATTGAAAACACAACCTTATTATACCCAATCGTATACAACAAACTCGTTCTAAGCTCGACATCTAAAACACAAGTTTCCCTTATCAAAATCGACTTGGTAAAAAGCCAAAACACATGGCTCCTAGTAAACTCTACCTCTCAAACGTCACAAGTTTGAAGCCCCATTGATATGTTTTCTTTTCCGGAAAAATGAACAGGTTTTGACATAAATACAGAAGTTGGTTATCAAGTGTTATTTGTGAACTACTCACAGCTGTTTGTTGTGTGTTGAAGGTGGGCTGGTGTACTCCGTTTCATTTTCCAAAGTTACCTCAGACGAAGCAGTGGATGATAAACCACTCTTACTCCCTGCAACACCTTGAATAATCCTAGATGATTGTGATGGAGTTGAGTTATTTCTTTGTGCATCGGTGCTCACAGGCCTTTGACCTTCCTCTGCCAGTTTTCTAAGAAGATTTGTGACTGTTGGAAGAAACTTGGTGGATAATGAGAGAATTCCCGGAAGCTGTAACACCAAAAAGATTGATTAAAGAACTGTTTCAGTCCATAGATGTAACTATTTAAAAGTAAAACTCACCACGCCATTGCGAAATTCACCAGAAATGTCTAGCTGAACCCACAATGCTTTTAGAAGCAAGTAACTCACAAATATAAATAGCAGCCACAGAGGATTCCTGCATATTAGAATTCAAATTAGGTAAACCCTGGTTTGTAATGAACAAAATGAGGGTGGAGAATCATTAAAAAGAAAACGAGAAAACAAAACAAAAGTAACCTCAAAAGAGTCATGAACTCATTGAATCCAAGGATCACCATGGCAGCAATGGCCCATGGTGGTGGTAACCAGTTATTATTGCGCTTATTAGCTTCCTGAAAAGCATAAGAGAGAACACTGAATATGTACGCCTTGAAGGACATGCACAGGAGAAGTCAACGAAATGACAAAACTATACCTGGGATGCAATAGCTTGGGTGATGGTATACTCGGTTTCTCTTTGAAATTGGTTCCACAATGCTTTACACTGAACAGGAGTTATGAGTGTCTTTGTAGGTGGAACCTGAATGCAAATAAATGAAGTTCACAATAAATATTGTCATGCATAAGTGTATAACTACATCTTTTAGATCCACCAACAGATACATGGATAGAAGCTACAATCTTTATGACCAAACACAAAACAAAGTATGAATCACACAATACCTACCTCTTCCCATGTGCTTGAGGCCAACGGGTCTGTGGTGCTCTTACTATCTTTCTTCGGGTCTACTAATGTGAGGACTAGTGTATCCCCGATTGTATCACTTTCTTCATCCAAACGAATTGCAGCCAAGACAGAGAGCAACTTTAAAGACTGAAAGATGAATACATAAACACAAATGAAGAAGATTATAAGCCACATGTTAAAAGGCTAATACACCCTTTAATTAAATAATTCTTACAGAAGACCGGGCAGTTTTAGTTATTGCACGAATGTCTTCCTTTCCAGTCCAGACTCGTGGCATTGAATCATTATCATGGTTGAAAATGGATGTAAACCTGCCAGATTTAATGATTGAAAATAACTAATAGTAAAATCAAGTAACAAGCTTCATCGACAAATTCCAAACCTTTAAGATTAAATTATCACAATACAGTACCTTTCTTTCATGCGGTACAAAACTTTGGCAGCTTCTTCTTTTGTCTTCCCTTCAACAAGTCCTCGTGCATTATTCTTCAATTTAGAAATCATATCTTCTTTTTCTTGCTCATCCATTTCAAAACCAGAGAGTGCAAAAGAGAACTCGGAGACAGCTTTTTCAGTTTCACGATGAAGAAGTTTCCTAATTGCAGGCCAAGTATCATCACTACCTGCTTCTAGAAGAGCTTCCACAGGACCATATAGTGCTTCTTTTAATTTTGACTGTAGAAATATATATATGCATAAATTGATTAATATCTCATTACAAGGCCTATAGTGCCTCTCTCAAATACAATTCTATTTTAATACTACCTCATATAGTGTAGTAAGTTCAGATAGTTTGGTAGTTCGAACTTCAGCAATATGTGAATCCAAATCTCGCGAGAATTTATCTTTTACTTTAGCTGAGTCCCAATTAAATTGCTTGATGACAGCATCTGTAGGTTCAGGGTATAAGGCCCATGAACAAGAGTGAAATGATTTGTCAAAAACATTTAAACATCAGACAGTATCTAAAATGCTCCTTGTGGGCACAAAAGTTGTTTCTGAAAATCAAAACTAACACCTATATATACCTTGACATTGTTCGTCGAATAGTCTCGTGTACTTATTAGTGCAGACACGAACAGCCACTGCAAACCCCTGTCCTCCATTTAATGCATCACTGAGATCTTTTTTGAAGTTTTCCAGTGTCGCAGATCGTATGTGTTCCAACATTAATTGGTAGGCCGGTTGAACAAGCTGAGTATAATACAAAACAGATCAAACTGGGTTGGTTGACCTGAACACTTGTCGAAATTTTAAGTTTTTTATTTTGACGGTCATGAATATATAAAGTAAGTTATTTGTTATAATAATCCAATATTTTTAAATAAACAAATTTGGTTAACTGTATGCATTCAATATACCCTTCAGGTGACTGCAAACCTGTTTTACTCATTTAAAGCATAAACCAAGTAATAGAATTGCCAAAATTATTACCCCTAAAAAATAATAAAAATGTATAACATGATGCAAGCTCCAACAATATCAATAAACAAGAAACTAGTAAACATTACTTGCATCAATTTCTCTTCCAGTTGCTTTCTCTTTGCAGATCTAACGCTATCTTCAAAGTAAGTAGCCTCTTCATCATAACTGAACAAATTATTGAAACATATAAGAACTCCGTAGCGAAGTCAAATGAAAGTTGGACCAATGAACATATAAAGACAAGAAAAAGAAACAAAAACATAAAAAAGTTATAACTGATTATTACCTGGATAAACAGTTCTCAAGCAGCAAACTAAGCTTCTTACCAAATCCTAGCACAAGATGAGATTGTACAGCCTCTTCTAATTCAAGCCAGTCCTGCAACACTCATTTAGCTCAAATGTTTGAAAAAGAACGTGTTGGTCAAACCAGCCATTAAAATATGCACCTCGTTTGCTAAAAAGGAAGAATATTTCTCATTAGCAATTTCTTCACATCGTACAGTTGCCACCATGACCTGCAAGATTGTCAAAACCTTTCAACTTTAGAACATTTAGACAGTATGTCAGATTTTCGGCTGGTGGTTGAATCTGCTTTTTGGAAAGTGATTTTTATTTAATATTGAATAATCAGGAATAGAGAAGGAGCTGTAATAAAATGTGTGGTAGAAAATGGAGCTATAATTTTCTAAGGACATCAGATGTTTGAATGTTTGGCAAATTTGGTTAATATATCTTTTTACCCTTAACCAGTCCATTTTGTTAGATTTGGTACAATACTGATTATCCAAAACTTATAACTTGAGCCCAAGATAGAAAAATAACTTTATATTGAGTCAATTTTTATTCGCAGTGTGTAAAACTCGGCCGTGGCGCTTGCCGAGGCGAGTTGGGGCTACTCAGCCAAATTATTGGATTGGTCAAAGCTGGTCAAAACTCGGTCCTACTCAGTCAACGGAAGTCCACTTTTCTTTAATTTTTCAAAGGCATACGGTACACACGCAACTATATTGTTTAACCTTATTGGTTCTCTCTCTTCCGCTATTTATCAAAACTGCGAAATCAATTCTCTCCTCCACTTTTTCTCATGACTGTCAACTATACGACAGAATTTGAAGTTTTCAACTATTATGTTTGTGTTTCTAACATATTTCTTGGGTCCTATGAACAATTATATTTATATTTGAGCATTTACAAACATGTGATATTTATAATTATGAGATTTTTATAGCAAAATTCCAATCCGAGTACTCCCCGCCTAGGCGAGTACTCGCTACTTCCCACCGACCGCTCCACTACCGCCTATAGCAAGTTTTACAACATTGTTTATTCGAACATTAAAACTATCATATAAAACCAATTCCAAAACCTAAATCCAACACCACAGTAATCGAGAATGACTACAACATCACCTTGTGAGCAGGCAAGTCAAGGTCTTTGTTCTCTTTAATAACTTTCCAAATCTGTTGTGCACTGAAGGAAAAACCAGACGCAGGAACAACTCCTCGTCTATCACCAGCTAGACCACCAGGTGCAATAGAGTGAAAAAACTTCTGTCTCAGACTAGCGACCTTCAAAGACCAAAAGCAAAAGTAAAACAATAAATAACTAAATAGTAGGAGACATCAGCATGCTTCTGAATGGAGCAACAACATGATCCAACAGTAGAGGAGGCAAGATGGGTGGGTTAAGATGGGTTGACCCAAAAACACTTCTTGTCCATTTTTAAAAAATATATTGAAATATAGTGTGTTAATTAGGTTTACAAAAACGATGTTATTACGACTCCAATCTAAATCTCGGTATACTAACAATCTAACAGGTCATATGCATTTAAAGTAGACTCTGGGCAACTTTCAAGCCATTTCATCCATTAGACCCGTTTCCCTTAAAACCAACTTTTTTCTTTGACGCATTTGAGATAAACTACAACCCAAATCGGCCTATTCATAAGTATTGAAGTTGCCACCTCTATACAGTATCATGCATTCTAATTTAAAGCAACGTATTATCATATATATTTGAAAATAAAGATATACGTGTACAACTATTGCAAGCTAAGGATCATGTCCATAGGATATCTACAATGAATTTCATGCATACCTGCTCTTTGAATAGTTCTTCCTTCTCTTCATAACTAGACAGTGCAACAACTTGAACCTAGTCAGTCAATCAATGAGAAGTTATATATAAGGTCAAGTGAAACAATTAAAAAACTCGACGAAAAAATTTATCTAGGTTCTTACATTGAAAAATTCACTGAGTGGGGTGTGTTTGTGGGCTTCTGGCTTGGGTACAGAATCCCATATCTACGTTAAGTAACAAAGTATCATAAGTGATATAGCGTCTTACTTTTTAAGGTCAGAATAGAAAAAAGTTGAACATAAAGAAAGAAATAAGATACCTTTTGAATATCTTCCCTCAAGACAGGCTCTAAATTTTCAAGAGGTGTCTGAACAGAAATAGAAAGAACTTATATCAGATTCACATCAAACTATGTTATCATTACACAAGGTACAAATATTTTCAGTTGAATACCTTAGTTTTATCACGTATGACGAACATTAGAGTTGTTTTACGTGGACTAAATAACCGCAACATAACCTGAAAAACACAAACCATGAGACCAAGAAACAGACCATTAGAATGAATAAAGTACAAATATAGATACTGTACCTGGAATACGGTTTTCAAAAGAGGTTTATTTGCAGCCTGCTCACGCCCTATATCATGACACCACCTGTGTAACACAGCATGAATTGTTCCAGAAACAGAAGTACAGAACTTAAGTCTACAAGGACTTCAGATAGGCACAAGATATGTCTGGAGATACCAGCAAACTTACATATTTATAAGCACTATATCTGAAACAGCAAGCGCAAAAAGCGCACTTTGTTTCTCGAATGCAGTGTCATCCTGAACTTATTATAATTCAGAAGAAAGCAAAGAACGATGAGACAATGGCATCTGAAAGTAACCACATTTTGTATTCAAAAAGATAAAAATAGGAAAGAATATAATAAAAAATTAGTATAACCTCTCCTCGCTCTCTTCCATCAGTACCCTCGAGATCCATTACAATTGTGCAAGGTTCAATACCTGCACATCTTGCTATCCAAATGCCTTTCGTGGTCTGAGATCTGATAAGAAAAAATGAAGAAATTGACCAAGATGAATACCAAGAAAACAGATTTTTTTTAAACAAGTTTAGAACATGCCTTCCCCTGTAAGCATCCATTTCCCTGAAGTTGGTATGAAAAAGATGATTTAGAAGTGTGCTCTTCCCTGTAAGAAACAGATAAATGTCAAAACTTGTTTAATCAGAAAATAGTACTATGATATCAGCATGCCTGCAGGACACATAATTTACTATTTTATGTAAAGTATTAACATGAAAGAAAACTAAACTAAAAGTTGATAAACCCTTTTGCATAATGTAAAATATGAGAAATGTTCAAATCTGGATAAAAATTTAACATGAAATAAAACTAAACTAAGTGATTATGGATCCTTTTGCATAATGTAAAATATGAGAAATGTTCACTTCTGGATAGTCATACCACTGCTTTGTGGACCCATAATAGCAACAACAGCATAAGAAAGTCCACATTCTCCCAGTTTGACTTGTTTGATAAAATTATCAAGTCCAACTGCATTGAAAGTGCCATCCCCTTCTATGAGGTGGGTGGAGCAACATTCACCATCTTTGTCTGAAAATTTACATCATTTGCATGGTATAGGTGAGTACAACATACCCTTCAAGGGTTTCAGTTCAAAAGCATAAATTCACATCACCTATAGTTTAACATTTCAGTTGTTTAAACTTCAATTGTTCCCAACAAAACTGTTACTAGCGTACAACACTACAATCAGAATTCCCTACACATTTACTACAGATTATTATTGGTAGTGACATAAAATCCATTTTTATCTTTGTTTCCAAAGGGACCTGAACCTAACACAACTTTGCCAATTACAGATTTAGGTCCATTAGACCTTCTTCCACAAATATTTTGCCCAGATCCAACTATAGAGACATGGGTTTTTTAGTCAATAAACTAGTCTTTAAACTCTCGTGCTCTGCAAGATATCAAAAAAGATGCAAAAGAATTCAGTTAACTCGATCAAAGATTCAACATGCTTAGACTTCTTCCATACAACACTTCACACTTAAGTTAAGGATCAAAATTTAGTAGTAAAACCTAATGAAAATCAGCAGCATCGAACCACTCACATCAAGATTGAACTACAACCAACACAAATTGAACACTTCCGCTACTATATAGCGTACATAATATCTACAAGAAGCGATTTAAAAGCCTCGATTGAATCAATCATTTCAGTGCTAGGGTTCTGAGTTGGAAACTGGAAAATAAAATCATTACAAAACAAAATTGCCGCAAGGATTGTATATCAAATGAATTGCGTACCCATCAAGAACAGTTGAAGCTGCGATTTGATGTATGATTCCTGGAAGAAGATGAAAGAAACAGAGTGCGATCTCAGGCAGGAATAATACGGGTATTTGAGTTCTTTGATGTTCTTGAAAGGTGGGCGTGACACTGGTCTTGATATACAAAGATTTTCTTTTGCGAGAAGTAAAAGATAATTATTGGAAAGTAAATACCAGTAAAATCGCAAAGTACAATGCGGCGGTATTATACAACGGAGGTGATTTGTATACAGTAAAAATTGTTTATACACAACAGGTATAAGCACATTACAGCACATCGTACAAGTCAATAATACATAATTTGTTGTGTATGGATAATTTCTATTGTGTACGAATCACTCTCCGTAGATCCCTTCAAAGGTTAAAACTTAAAAGTAATAACAAAACTCCAAAAACTCTAAAGAATTTCTTTTATAATTTCACATATAATGATATTTAATAAGATTTTTTTAGTATAGATAAGTAATACAAAAATTATAAAATATTTTATTGAGACAGTTCAGTTAATAATTGGACAGTTTTATGATTAACCGTAACCGAATCGTCCATATCGATTAATCAAAATTTAGAAACCAAACCATCGGTATTTGAAATTGTCCGGTTAATTTGGGTCGGTTTTGTAGGTTAAATCGGTTACGGTCCGGTTAATCGATTTTTGTGTTTTCCCTACTTGTTAGTGTTTATGGTACTTCGGTACTAATTGAATACAACTATTTGTTAATGACAAAAGAACCGGATCTTAAAACTAAAATTACATTAATGTAAGGGGATTAAATATATGCTTTAATAGTATAGATTTTAGATATTTTTACGCTTACTAGCATTGTACTCACGCAATGCAACGGTTACAAATATTTTTTCTCTATAACTTGCTCATTTTTAAAACAAGTGTGTTGTGTTTATTTTCTAAATTATAATAGGTTTAAAAAATCACATCGATGGTAAAATCCAACAAGAATGTTGTCATTATAACTCTGTTTTATTAAAATCATATTACCCATTTAAAAAATTCAGTGATTTTTATAAAATAATGTTGTATGCTATTTATATTTAATTTAAAAATATTTATTATATGATAGAATATTCAATCTGAAAAGTTTGGTTATTAACTTTTACAGTTATAAGTTAATTTGTATTAATTTGATTCTTCAAATAATCCTTTTTTTGAAATGTTTAGTCATTAAGATGGTATACAAGATTGTCATTAACTTCACCAAATAGTTGTTTTATATAGAAGTTTCCATTTAATTTAATATTAAGGGTAAATTAGTAATTTCAAGATACTTAAAATCAAGAGGTTAAGACAAAAGACCTAAATGTTTTATAAGATAGTATAGATTGATACTTCTAGTTATATGCATTTTTTTGTAGTTAAGTTAAAATATTTATTATATGATAGAATACTTAATATGAAAAGTTTAATTATATATATTTTTAATTATTAAGTTAATTTGTATTGATTTTTTTAAACAATATTTATTTTGGAAGGTTTAGTCGTTAAGACGATATATAGGATTGTCATTAACTTCACCAAATAGATATTTTATTTAATAGTTTTCATTTAGTTTAATATTAAAGGTAGATTAGTAATTTTAGTTACTTAAAATTAAGAGATTAAGACAAAGACTTGTTTTATAACATAGTATAGAATAATATTTTTAAATGACAATCGTATATACCGTTTTAATGACTAGACCTTCCAAATATATATATATATATATATATATATATATATATATATATATATATATATATATATATATATATATATATATATATATATATATATATATATATATATATATATATATATGTATAATTGTTATTTTTTAATGCTTATACATTGCTAATACGTTCTAGTTGGGTTTTTTTATTGATGTTGTTATACTAGCTGATTTATGTGTCACTTGCAATAGACATGCATCACCAATGAGTTAGAAATTTGTATTTATATCGTATAGTTCTTCTTGCTTTTCTTAGAACACAATAACACGCTTGGTTATTTGTATCGTGTATTTATATTGTAACACCACTTTTCTGAAATAGCTTTTAAAAATTTAATTACTACTAATTCACATTCTAAAACATCAGAGTTTGCGGAAAACTAGCTACAACACTTTAATGCTAACAGTTTTACAAAAAGCAGTGTTAAAAGTAATCTTTTTAAAAGCTTTGAGCTATCCGACTCAGCAGAGCACCGGGGCCTTACCCTTGCTGAAAACTGGTTACCTGCATACACAACATACTAAAACGTAAGCTTTCGCTTAGTGAGCATACTACTGAACTAATAAACACATATAGAATGAGTATCTCTTCTCAGGATGTCTCACATCTCAACTTTAATCTGCAAAACAATCAAACTGTTAACTTGTCTCGGGGTATGATCACACCTCGCGCGTAACCAGCCCCTGACGTTTTACTTGGGTATAAGGATCTCAATATACCCCTTTCACTTGCCTGGATACAAACACCAAGCCCTTGACGCTTTACTTGGGTATAAGGATCTCAATATACCCCTTTCACTTTCCTGGATACATAGTATCCGCTTTTCTTTGTACAAGGCTTCTCCAAGCCAGGTACTTTCGGTACTCGTTCACATACATAACACACATCACAACACATATATCATATTGTTCACTTTGTACATAAATGCATACTACTCATATCAAATACTATAACATAGTGCTACTGAACATCTGAACAGCAGCCTTTAATTTTACACATCAAACATACAATTGATATACTAATCCAATTAGGGGTAAGTACACTCACCTTAGCAGCAGTTAAGAGATATACTCCTCTCACAGAAATGTCGGTCTCTTATTGCCTACAAGCAATAAATATGTGCTACATTAACTTCTATACGCTCTACGGCAACTTAAACTGAACATGAAGCATCAAACAGCAAAACCTACTCCTGGCCCTCCCTACGCCCGCATGAACATCTACCTACGGCCGTAGAAGGCAAAACAACCAAACCTCCTTAAAAAGCTCCCTACGCCCGTAGGAAACACTTCCTGCGGCCGTAGGAGCCAAAACTCCAGAAACACTCAAAACCTCTCTACGCCCGTAGGGAATTATCCCTGCGGCCGTAGGAACAGTCGATACAGCAGAAAGATTGCTCTGTTCGAACAGCAACTGAAAAATCGGGGTTTTACCCCTAAAACCGATTCTAAACATGTTTTCTGACCAAACAGCAATCTCTAACAGATACTATAACATCTTGGATCATCAATGTAACACCCCAAAATGGGGCCTAGTTGTAAACTGTAGTACATGTAGCTTTAACAGTTGTACGTTGACTTTAATTGGTGTTTTGTTGCTAACTGTAGTATAAATGTTGCTAAATGGTGTCTTAAATGTTAATTGGTGTTTTAAACATGAATTGGTGCTAATTGGTGTTAAATGGTGTTAACTGGTGTTAAATGTGGATAAAAATGTAGTATTATGAAAAGTGTCATAAGTTGACCAAGTAGATAAATAGTTGAACGGTTTTGGATAATGGTTCCAAAAATATCTCCGTTAGTTGAAACGGATAACCCTAAGTTGTGTTTTAAGTTGAATAGGAGAACGAAATACCCGAGATGGGGTATTAACTTGTTAAGTCGGTCTATATTCTCTTTCTTCTTTACTGGATAAGCTAAAGATACATACACACACTTTACACACACATATGTACGTACAAACAAAGCCACACCCAAACCTTTGTGGATTTGAAGAGGAAAAACTAAGTTGGGTCAAGATTAGAGGCTGGATTCGTGTACTGAATCTGTTCTTGTGGAGTTTGATCATCATCTTTTGTAAGTTCTTGTTCATAAACCTTGTTCTTGAGTTTAGTGAAGAGGGAGACCCATTTGGATGGATTCAAGTGGGTTTTAATGTTGTTTTTGTGACCAAATCATGTTAGGAAGTTTATATATATGTTAGAGATCATGTGTAAACCCTTGAATATGGATTCAAGTGGGATTTTGATGTCAAAACCCGTAAAACAGCGTCTGTTTACGAACAGAGCAAGAACACGCTGTAGTTTGTATGGATCCGGTGGTCGGAACTAGTTGGTAACGCTTGTAGCTTTGAACTTGGCTAACCTTTTTGTTGTAATTAATTAGCCGAGTCAATCTTGTAGTTTTTGTAAATGGTGTTTAATTCCGCTGCAACACTTTTGATAATCGATGTTTAAAAAGTTTAAATTAACTCTAATTTTAAGCTCGTTAGGGGTGGCGTTACAAGTAGGTATCAGAGCCTAAGTTTGAGGAATTGGGTACTCGTAGAAGTATTCAATCTCAAACTCGGGCCCGACCATCGTTAAGTGTTCCTATCGGGGTAATTGGGGTTGAGTTGAGTGTTATGTGGCTGTCTTATGTGATAGATTAATTGTAGTAATTGTACGTGGTGAATAAATGGTGTACTAACTGTGGTTTGCGTGTAAATAGTTAGGTGAGTAGAAATGGCCGAACGTAGAGCTACGACAGAAGAGGCTCTCAAACGAATGGAGGACGAGGCCTCAAGTGAACGACGGGAAGCTGAGGACGAGGTTTCTCAGCATAATGTGGAACCGCCAAGACATGATCAAGAGCAGGCGGCATATGTTAGACTGTTAGAGGAGGAGCTCCGATTGACGAGGGAGTTGTTGCAAAATGCTTTGGCAGTGAAGAAGCCAAAGAAGTGCTCTTACAAGAAGTTCTTGTCTTGCGGGCCGAAGGTTTATGAGGGTAGTGATAATCCCTCTGAGACTATTCGTTGGTTACGTGAGACGGATCAGGTGTTCGAAGCTTGTGAATGTGAACGTGAGCTTCGCGTCAGATATGTTGTTCAGAGGTTGAAAGGGCCAGCTCTGGATTGGTGGGATACAGTTAAAGATACGTTGAAGCCGGAGGTGATTGATGCTCTGACTTGGGAGCAGTTTTCTGAAAAATTGAAAGCAAAGTATTGTACAGATTATGATCTGGAACGACTGGAGAACGAGTTCAGTAGTCTCCGTAAGGGGGACAAGCCTGTTGAGGACCTTATTCATGCTTTTACGGATAAGGTTAGATTCATACCGCATTTGGTGACTGACGAGAAAGCCAAGATGCGGAAGTTTGTAAACATGTTGCCACTTGATTTTCGCGCTCATGTTAGAGCTGCGGCTACTTTGGATCGGGCGTTTGAGATAGCCCGACAGATTGATGGGGATAGACGCCAGGGAAAGGGGGATCATGTTGTGGAGGGTCAGAAAAGGAAGTTTCAGCAGTTCTCAAAATCTGTTACTTCCAAGGGGCAGTCGTCGACTGAGGGAAAGCCTGATTCTTCGAAGAAGGCTAAGTTTGAGGGTTCGTGGTGCTCTCTGTGTCGCACCTACCATGCTGGTGATTGTTCAAAGGCCACTACTCGTTGTTTTAGGTGTGGTCAGAAAGGGCACTCGGTGAATGAGTGCGAGTTTAAGGAGAACGTCTGTTACAAGTGCCATAAGCCAGGGCACCGGATTACAGATTGTCGGTCAAAGTCAGACGCTGGAACTGGAGGATCTGCCTCAGGGCAGAAGAAAGACAACGCTCCCCGTGCTAAAGGGCGGGCGTTTCAGATGACAAAGGAAGAGGCCAAGGGTGCTGGGGATGTGATTACGGGTACTTTTCTTATTAACTCTACCCCAGCATGTGTACTGTTTGATTCTGGAGCTACATATTCATTTGTGTCTGTCTCTTTCTGTGATAAACTGCAAATGCCTGTATCTGTGTTGTCTGAGCCTATAAGAGTAGAGACTGCTAGTGGTAAAGTAGTTCCTGTTGTAGATAGTGTCCCTCAAGCGGTTATTGATATCGACGGAAGTAGTTTTCCTGTTTCTTTTCTTTTAATGCCGATTGCGGGATTCGATGTTGTGATTGGGATGGATTGGCTTAGTAAGTTGAACGCTGAGATTTTCTGTTCCAAGAAGTTGATTAAAGTTCCTTTACCTGACGGGTCATATGCTGTGGCTCGTGGAGAGAGACGAAAGTTAGATATTCCTATCATTTCTTTGTTGAAAGCAAGAAAGTCGGTTTCGAAAGGCTGCGATTGCTATTTAGCACATGTGATTGATGCTAAACTGGAGAAACGTGTTGTTCGTGATATTCCGGTGGTGACCGATTATCCAGAGGTATTTCCTGATGAGTTGCCTGGGTTACCGCCAGTCAGAGATGTTGAGTATAGAATTGATCTTGTTCCGGGGGCTACCCCTGTGGCTAAAGCTCCATATCGTCTTGCTCCTTCCGAGGTTCGCGAGATGATGACGCAGATTCAGGAGTTGCTTGACAAAGGCTTTATTCGCCCGAGTTCTTCTCCTTGGGGTGCTCCGGTGCTATTTGTGAAAAAGAAAGACGGGACTATGAGAATGTGCATTGATTATCGGGAGCTGAATAAGCGAACGGTAAAGAACAAATATCCTCTGCCGCGGATAGATGATTTGTTTGATCAACTGCAGGGAGCGACGTGCTTCTCAAAGATTGATCTGCGGTCTGGATACCACCAAGTGTTAGTTGCTAACGAAGACGTCCCAAAGACGGCTTTCCGTACTCGTTATGGTCATTACGAGTTTTTGGTGATGCCTTTCGGTTTAACCAATGCTCCTGCTGTTTTCATGGACCTGATTAATCGGGTTTGTCGTCCATTTCTTGATAAATCGGTGATTGTGTTTATTGATGATATTCTCATCTATTCTAAGACTGAAGCTGAACACGAGTTGCATTTGCGAGAGGTTCTCGAAACTCTTAAACGGGAGAAGCTTTATGCTAAATTCTCAAAGTGTGAGTTCTGGTTACAAGAAGTTCATTTTCTCGGTCACGTGATCTGCAGCGATGGCGTGAAAGTTGATCCGGCGAAAGTCGAAGCGGTTATGAATTGGGGAGTTCCTTGAACTCCTTCTGAAGTTAGAAGTTTTCTCGGCCTAGCTGGTTACTATCGGCGGTTTATCCGCGACTTTTCTAAGCTTGCGGGTCCTCTTACTAAATTAACCCGCAAAGATGTTGCATTTGTTTGGGTGGAAGCTCAAGAACAGGCGTTTCAATATTTGAAACGGCTATTGTGCGAGGCTCCAATACTTTCCTTGCCAGAGGGATCTGAAGACTTCATTGTTTACTGTGATGCCTCGTATTCTGGATTGGGGTGTGTGTTGATGCAGCGAGATAAAGTGATTGCCTACGCCTCAAGGCAATTGAAACCTCATGAAGGCAACTATCCGACTCATGATCTTGAGTTGGCAGCGGTGGTGTTCACGTTGAAATTGTGGAGGCACTATCTCTATGGTACCAAGTGTGTGGTATGTACGGATCACAAGAGCTTGCAATATGTATTCACGCAGAAAGAGCTCAACATGAGACAACGTAGATGGCTCGAGTTTATCAAAGACTATGATTGTGAAATTCGCTACCATCCTGGTAAGGCCAATGTGGTGGCGGATGCATTGAGTCGCAAGAGCTTTACCACAGATGCTAAATTCATGAAACTTACTGTGATTTCCGATATCATTGCTCGATTGAAGGAAGCGCAGCAAGTAGCGTTGCAAGATGAAAACCTAAAAGCAGAAACGATGAAAAAGCTGAAAGATCAACTTGTTGATGATACTCGCGGACTAAAGACGTTTCAGTCTCGCGTGTGGGTACCTCTTTATGGTGATAATCGTGAGCTGATACTGCAGGAAGCTCACAAATCTAGGCTGTCGGTTCATCCGGGCAGCACAAAGATGTATCATGACTTAAAGGCATTGTACTGGTGGCCTACTTTGAAGCGAGATATTGCTTCTTTTGTGGAAAAATGTCAGATCTGCGCGCAAGTTAAGGCAGAACATCAGAAGCCTTATGGCAGTTTGCAGCAACTAGAGATCCCTGAGTGGAAGTGGGATCACATTACGATGGATTTTGTGACGAAATTGCCGAAGACCCTTAGGGGTCATGATGCTATTTGGGTCATTGTCGATAGATTGACCAAGAGCGCTCATTTTCTAGCTATCAGCGAGTCTACTCCGCTAGAAAAGTTAGCAAAGCTGTATGTAGATGAAGTGGTGTCACGACATGGTTTGCCATGTTCGATTGTGTCGGATCGTGATGCGAGATTTACTTCACACTTTTGGCAGAGTTTACAACATGAACTTGGTACACGTGTTCATCTGAGCACGGCGTATCATCCGGAGACAGATGGTCAGTCAGAGAGAACGATCCAGACGTTGGAGGACATGCTTCGCGCATGTATTCTCGAATTTGGTGGTGCGTGGGATTCTCACTTGCCGTTGGTCGAGTTCGCTTATAATAACTCGTACCACTCCAGTATTGGGATGCCACCTTATGAAATGTTGTATGGGAGGCGTTGTCGTACTCCCACATGTTGGTTAGAACCCGGTGAAAAGCAGTTTGCCGGACCTGAGATTGTTCAGATTACGGCAGATAAAGTGAAGATTGCGCGGGAAAAGCTCAAAGCGGCCCGTGACAGACAGAAAGTATATGCTGATCCTAAGCGCAGACCAGTTGTATTCCAGGAGGGCGATCGGGTGTTCTTGAAAGTTTCTCCTTGGAAAGGCGTGATTCGTTTTGGTAGAAAGGGTAAGTTGAGTCCACGTTACATTGGTCCATTTCGGATCATTCGCGTGGTTAACGATCAGACAGTTACGCTAGAGTTGCCTCCAGAGTTATCTGGAATTCATAACACGTTCAACGTGTGTTATCTGCGTAAGTGTAAGGTGTAACACCTCGCTTTTGAAAACCAGACTTTTCATTTTAATAATAGAAATTCAATAATCCAACTGCATGGATCCGTTTATAAACAGAACTTAAGCCAAACCTGTTTTTCAAAACTCATTAACAGCAGCGGAATTATAAAAGTGGCTATAATTACAACCAAAAAATCAGCCACAGTATACAAAAGATCAGTTGGTGTTACTAAACTGTTCACCGACCACTTCACCAAGTTCATACAAACATAAACAGTAAATAAAAGTAACTAAGACAAGTGTTCCTCCAAAAGATAAGTAATAACCAGCAGGTACCCAAAGCTCACGCGCCTAAGTGTTACCTGCAGTCATGGGATGAGTATCTGTTAGCTAATTAAAGCTAGTGAGCATAAGATAGCATATTCAGTAATATAAACATATCACATATCATCATTATATCAAACAGTGCTATCCTAGCATCTCGCGATGAGCTGGCACAGCCAGAAGGAAGCATAATCTTGCAGGGTAGCGAGCCCGGCTCAACACTCCTAACTGGGGAAACCAGACACATCAACCGCGCGGGTGGGTGAGCGGGTAGCGGTCCACCGTTGCGTTATGGAGCCATAGACTCCATGGGGTACAACAATCAGCTGATCCCCCTCATCGCACGAGGAACATTGGGCTAGCCAAACCCTAAATACCTATCTAGGTACCGTTGACGCTATCATCGACCCGCAGGCCTCAAGGCATCCCAGACCGCAGTCTGGCCTCGTTCAAGGACTACAAATAGCCCCCATATCTCGGATCCGATCACAAACACATAATTTACCCATTCAGGGCCTCATAGCGCGCATACAAATCATATCATAATCATGATCCAACGGTTACGTGTGTCATGCATAAATATAGCATACAGTACGCATTTCAAGCATACAACAGTGTTAAGTACATTTCATGGAATTACTTGCACATACCAATAACATGTAGCACGATTATATTAAATAGTATGTTATCCTATACTCACCTGTGAGGCTAGAGACTAAAGCAAACAATAATCGTGATCGTCGCGCTCTTCTTCCGGGTCGTACAGCTTACCTATAAGATAATACTCGTGTTTAGTCACTTCACACAAGTACATTAACTAATAAACTAATATGATACCCCTAAAGATGCCATTAGACTAAATAGAATCCTAAACGAGCATCCCGTACGACAAAACGTCGAAAAACAGCACAACAGTGCACTGTTCATAACAGACAGTCCCTACGGCCGTAGTAAAAATGTCCTACGGCCGTAGGACCATTTTTATAGAATACCCTTCTACGGCCGTAGGGAAAACTTACTACGGCCGTAGTAACCAATTTACAGTCAGTGTGCGAGAAACAGCCCCCTGTTCAGTCCATTTGCAATCCAAACCCAATTCCAGCAATCCCAATCCAATTTCCAGTGTTTCCATATGATTTTAGACATCCAAATGAATCCAAAAACATACACATATCAACATCAAACCAAAGATTGAAGGTATAGGATCAAATTCTTCCATTTTGACCCATTTCAAGCTTTTCATGAAATTTAATTCAAATCACCATTTTAATTCATGAACTTGGATTCTAATCACTTAGAATTGATTTAGAAACAGATTGGAATATTTAGAATCATTTCTTGATTCCAAATTCGGGTTTGACTAAGTTTGACCTAACTCAAGAACTCAAGAACAAAGAAGCATGAGGGAGATGATAGACTTACAAGGTAGAAGGAGATGATGAAGATGATGTCTAAGATCAGATTATAACTCGATTTTGTTGTTGGAACAAAACTTGAAGATCTCTTCTCCTCTTTCTCCTTCACGATTCAAGAACAACAAAAAGAAATGAGAGGTGTGGGTGTTTGACGTGTCTGAGAAGAGAAAGGAAGAAAAGAGACTTATCAAGTCTCACTAATACCCACTAAAGGTATTTTGTTCCCCTTTTCAACTTACAATTTAATACCCGTTTACCCGTTTCAACTAACGGGGATATTTCCGGAATACTTATTCAAAACCGTTAACTAATATATTAATTTTATTAATTTTTCGTTATAATATTTAATACCATGATTTCTTAATTATTTTTAATAATAATTCTAATATTTATTAATAAACTCGAGATTCGGAACGTACCGAGGGTATAGACAACTAGGCCCATTTGAGGATGTTACAAATCTACCCCCCTTAAGAAGATTCCGTCCTCGGAATCTGCTCTTCTGTAAACAAGTGGGGATATCGGGCTCTCATGTCATCCTCAGTCTCCCACGTCAAGTTTGACCCGAGGTTGTGTTTCCATTTGACCAAGACCAATCGGATGTTCTTCTTCCTCAACCGTTTGACCTTAGTGTCTAATATCTCAATCGGTTCTTCCACCAATCGCTTGGTAGAATCAACCTTCAGGTCTTGTAGAGGCAAAATCTGATCTTCCTCTACTTTACACTTTCGCAGATAACAAACGTTGAAAGTGCTGTGAATACCTGATAATTCTGGAGGCAATTCCAAAGATACAGTCTGCTCGTTGACTTTGGCAAGAATCTTGAAAGGACCGATGTAACGCGGACTTAGCTTGCCCTTCTTACCAAACCGAATTATACCCTTCCATGGAGAAACCTTTAAGAATACCCGGTCACCAATTTCAAAGGTAACAGGTCTGCGTTTCGAATCAGCATACATCTTCTGTCTATCACGAGCCGCCTTTAGCTTTTCACGTGCAACTTTAAATTTGTCGGCTGTAATCTGAACCAAATCAGGTCCTGCATATTGTTTCTCTCCCGGTTCTAGCCAACAAGTAGGGGTACGACAACGTCTACCATAAAGCATCTCGTACGGTGGCATACCAATATTAGAATGATACGAATTATTATAAGCAAATTCGATCAAAGGTAGATGAGAATCCCACGAACCACCATATTCAAGTACACACGCGCGTAACATATCTTCAAGAGTTTGAATAGTCCTTTCGGACTGTCCGTCAGTCTGGGGGTGGTATGCGGTACTCAAATGAACACGAGTACCAAACTCTCGTTGAAGACTGGCCCAAAAGTTCGATGCAAAACGAGTATCCCTATCAGAAACAATAGATAAAGGAATACCGTGGCGAGATACAATCTCGTTGACATATAACTGAGCAAGGCGAGTCATAGACCAAGATTCGCAGACTGCAAGAAAATGTGCACTCTTAGTGAGACGATCGACTATTACCCAGATCATATCATGCCCCTTTGAAGTTCTGGGCAATTTAGTGACAAAATCCATGGTAATATTATCCCACTTCCATTCTGGAATCGGTAATTGCTTCAAATTACCATAAGGCTTTTGATGTTCCGTTTTGACTTGTGCACATGTTTGACATTTCTCGACATATGAAGCTATATCACGCTTCAATGTGGGCCACCAGTAAAGCACCCTAAGATCATGATACATTTTAGTACATCCAGGGTGAATAGACAACTTTGATTTATGAGCCTCCTGGAGAATTAGATCACGGTTTCCTCCAAGGCTAGGTACCCAGATTCGGGATTTAAAAGTCTTTAGCCCACGGTTATCTTCTTCCAGTTGATCCTTCAGTTTAGTCATTGTTTCTGCTTTCAAGTTAGCCTCTAACAAAGCCTCCTGTTGCGCCTCCTTAAGCCGAGTAATGATATCAGATACAATAGTAATTTTCATGAATCTAACATTCTCCGAAGAGCCTTTTCGGCTTAATGCATCTGCTACAATCTTCGCCTTTCCCGGGTGATATTTGATTTCACAATCATAGTCTTTGATCAACTCTAACCATCTCCGTTGCCTCATATTAAGCTCCTTTTGAGTGAAAACATACTGCAGACTTTTATGATCTGTGTATACCACACACTTAGTGCCATAAAGATAATGGCGCCATAGTTTCAAAGCAAATACTACAGCAGCCAATTCAAGATCGTGTGTTGGGTAGTTCTTCTCGTGAGGCTTTAATTGCCGGGAAGCATAAGCAATAACCTTGTCTCTCTGCATTAAGACACTTCCCAAACCTGCATAAGAAGCATCACAATAAACAATAAAGTCTTCTGACCCGTTGGGTAAGGTCAGAACTGGAGCTTGACATAACAACTGTTTCAGAGTTTGAAAGGCCTTATCTTGTTCAGCAGACCAATCATAAGCAACATCCTTTCGCGTGAGTTTAGTTAAAGGACCTGCTATTTTGGAGAAATTTTGAATAAATCGCCGATAGTAACCGGCAAGTCCTAAGAAACTTTTGATTTCAGATGGGGTTTTAGGAACTCCCCAATTCATCACGGCCTCAACTTTGACTGGGTCAACCATTACACCATCCTTGCATATAACATGGCCAAGGAAATGTATTTCTTCAAGCCAAACTCACACTTAGAAAATTTAGCATATAAATGCTCACGTAGAAGAGTATCAAGAACCATACGAAGATGAGTCTCGTGTTCTGCCTCAGACTTGGAATATATGAGAATATCGTCAATGAATACTATCACGAACTTGTCAAGAAAAGAGCGACATACACGATTCATCAAGTCCATAAACACAGCCGGAGCATTTGTCAAACCAAAAGGCATCACCAGAAATTCGTAATGCCCATATCTGGTTCGAAAAGCTGTTATAGGAATATCCTCCTCGCGTACCCGAACTTGATGATAACCAGACCGAAGATCAATTTTAGAAAAACAAGTAGCACCCTGTAGCTGATCGAACAAATCATCTATGCGAGGAAGAGGGTACTTATTCTTTACTGTTCTTTTATTTAACTCCCTGTAATCTATGCACATACGCATCGTCCCGTCTTTCTTTTTAACAAATAAGACTGGAGCTCCCCAAGGCGAAGAGCTGGGACGAATAAAGCCTTTATCAAGGAGTTCTTGAATTTGAGTCATCATCTCGCGAATTTCAGACGGAGCGAGACGATAAGGAGCTCTTGCCACAGGTGTAGCACCTGGAACAAGATTAATTTGATATTCTACATCTCGTATCGGAGGCAATCCAGGTAATTCGTCAGGAAAGACATCAGGGTATTCCGACACCACCCTTATGTCACTAACAGCTTTCTTTTCCATTTTTGTATCAATCACACGAGCCAAATATAATTCACACCCTTTGGCTATTGATTTGTGAGCTTTAATTGCTGAGATCAAAGGAATTTCAGATTTCCTCCGTTCACCACGAGCCATAGCATATGACCCATTTGGTAGAGGAATTTTAATTAGCTTTTTAGAACATAGAATTTCAGCATTTTGATTAACAAGCCAATCCATGCCGACAACCGCATCAAAACCAGAGATAGGTAAAAGCAACAAAGATATCGGAAAACTATGACTATCAATTTCAAGCGAAACTTGTGGAACTGATGAAGTAACGGGCACTAACTTACCATTAGCAACTTCCACATCAACAGGACTTGTCATAAGAGAACTAGGAAGTTGAATTCTTTCACAGAATTTAGGAGAAATAAAAGAGTAAGTAGCACCAGAATCAAACAGAATACATGCAGGCATTGAATTAATTAAGAATGTGCCTGTAATAACATCACCTGCTGTCTTAGCCTCGTCAGCCGTCATCTGGAAAGCCCTGCCAGCTGCTCGTGGTGCATTATCCTTTTTCGGCCCCGACGATGATCCTCCAGCTCCTCCTGATCCCCGTCCCTGACTTGATCTGCATTCAGACGAGCGATGTCCCGGTTTGAAGCATTTATAACAAACATTTCCTTTAAATTGACACGCATCAGTAGAATGCCCCTTCTGCCCACACTTGAAACAACGGACTGTGTCCCGAGTACAATGGCCAGTATGATAAGTACGACATTGGGAACACCATGGAGTAGTAGATGGGTTATACTTCTGAGTCCCCTGTTGCTGCCGAGACCCACCACTCCAATTTCTCGACCCTGAAGACTGATCAAACTTCTCTTAAAGTTCCCACTAGTAGGCTCCTTTTTCTGTGCGTGATCGCTTTCATATTGTCGCGCCATCTCGAACGCGATATCCAACGACAGAGCACTCCTAACCGAATATCGATAATCCGGTGGAAGAGTTTTTGCAAACCGTTTTATCTTTGACTTCTCATCAGGCAGTAAGTGATTCACAAACCTCATCTTATCAGAAAACCGCTCGATCAAGTCTTCAACCGGTTTATCACCCTTTTTCAATGCCATGAACTCCTCCTCCAATCTATCCATCACTTGATCTGAACAATACTTACTTCGGAGGATTCCCACAAAATCTGCCCAAGTATATGTAGCTCTCACCTCTGCTGACGTGGATGAGATCACAGTGTCATACCATGTCTGTGCATTACCCCTTAACTGCTTCCGAGCAAATCCCACTTTGTTGGATTCCTTACAACTGCTGTTGTCGAAAGCTAAATCCATCTCGCGGATCCACCGCTCAGTAACACTTGGATCCATGCTACCTTCAAAGGTAGGTGGCTGGCAAGATAGGAAAATTTTAAGATCTGGTGACATTTTGGGTTCTGCCACTGGTTGCACCAACACTCTTTCCTCAGAAGCTTTCAAACGAGCCTCTAAATCTCTTATGTAAGCCTCTCTATCTCTATGTTCAGCCATGTTATTCTTGTAAATAACCTGACCAAACAAAACATAGATAACATACTTAGTACTTTTTATCATTTTTTTCTTACATAACAAGCAAGTAAACAATAGCATTTCAAGAATTTAACACTCTTTCACACACCCCATGATCCCCCGAGGAACACTAAACAATGGTCGGGCCTGGGTTTGAGACTGAATACTTTTACAAGTACCCAATTCACTCAAACCTAGGCTCTGATACCAACTTGTAACACCTCGCTTTTGAAAACCAGATTTTTCATTTTAATAATAGAAATTCAATAATCCAACTGCATGGATCCGTTTATAAACAGAACTTAAGCCAAACCTGTTTTTCAAAACTCATTAACAGCAGCGGAATTATAAAAGTGGCTATAATTACAACCAAAAAATCAGCCACAGTATACAAAAGATCAGTTGGTGTTACTAAACTGTTCACCGACCACTTCACCAAGTTCATACAAACATAAACAGTAAATAAAAGTAACTAAGACAAGTGTTCCTCCAAAAGATAAGTAATAACCAGCATGTACCCAAAGCTCACGCGCCTAAGTGTTACCTGCAGTCATGGGATGAGTATCTGTTAGCTAATTAAAGCTAGTGAGCATAAGATAGCATATTCAGTAATATAAACATATCACATATCATCATTATATCAAACAGTGCTATCCTAGCATCTCGCGATGAGCTGGCACAGCCAGAAGGAAGCATAATCTTGCAGGGTAGCGAGCCCGGCTCAACACTCCTAACTGGGGAAACCAGACACATCAACCGCGCGGGTGGGTGAGCGGGTAGCGGTCCACCGTTGCGTTATGGAGCCATAGACTCCATGGGGTACAAAAATCAGCTGATCCCCCTCATCGCACGAGGAACATTGGGCTAGCCAAACCCTAAATACCTATCTAGGTACCGTTGACGCTATCATCGACCCGCAGGCCTCAAGGCATCCCAGACCGCAGTCTGGCCTCGTTCAAGGACTACAAATAGCCCCCATATCTCGGATCCGATCACAAACACATAATTTACCCATTCAGGGCCTCATAGCGCGCATACAAATCATATCATAATCATGATCCAACGGTTACGTGTGTCATGCATAAATATAGCATACAGTACGCATTTCAAGCATACAACAGTGTTAAGTACATTTCATGGAATTACTTGCACATACCAATAACATGTAGCACGATTATATTAAATAGTATGTTATCATATACTCACCTGTGAGGCTAGAGACTAAAGCAAACAATAATCGTGATCGTCGCGCTCTTCTTCCGGGTCGTACAGCTTACCTATAAGATAATACTCGTGTTTAGTCACTTCACACAAGTACATTAACTAATAAACTAATATGATACCCCTAAAGATGCCATTAGACTAAATAGAATCCTAAACGAGCATCCCGTACGACAAAACGTCGAAAAACAGCACAACAGTGCACTGTTCATAACAGACAGTCCCTACGGCCGTAGTAAAAATGTCCTACGGCCGTAGGACCATTTTTATAGAATACCCTTCTACGGCCGTAGGGAAAACTTACTACGGCCGTAGTAACCAATTTACAGTCAGTGTGCGAGAAACAGCCCCCTGTTCAGTCCATTTGCAATCCAAACCCAATTCCAGCAATCCCAATCCAATTTCCAGTGTTTCCATATGATTTTAGACATCCAAATGAATCCAAAAACATACACATATCAACATCAAACCAAAGATTGAAGGTATAGGATCAAATTCTTCCATTTTGACCCATTTCAAGCTTTTCATGAAATTTAATTCAAATCACCATTTTAATTCATGAACTTGGATTCTAATCACTTAGAATTGATTTAGAAACAGATTGGAATATTTAGAATCATTTCTTGATTCCAAATTCGGGTTTGACTAAGTTTGACCTAACTCAAGAACTCAAGAACAAAGAAGCATGAGGGAGATGATAGACTTACAAGGTAGAAGGAGATGATGAAGATGATGTCTAAGATCAGATTATAACTCGATTTTGTTGTTGGAACAAAACTTGAAGATCTCTTCTCCTCTTTCTCCTTCACGATTCAAGAACAACAAAAAGAAATGAGAGGTGTGGGTGTTTGACGTGTCTGAGAAGAGAAAGGAAGAAAAGAGACTTATCAAGTCTCACTAATACCCACTAAAGGTATTTTGTTCCCCTTTTCAACTTACAATTTAATACCCGTTTACCCGTTTCAACTAACGGGGATATTTCCAGAATCCTTATTCAAAACCGTTAACTAATATATTAATTTTATTAATTTTTCGTTATAATATTTAATACCATGATTTCTTAATTATTTTTAATAATAATTCTAATATTTATTAATAAACTCGAGATTCGGAACGTACCGAGAGTATAGACAACTAGGCCCATTTGAGGATGTTACATAAGGTGGAGGAGAACCAGATTCTGCCTCTACAAGAATTGAAGGTTGACGCTTCAAAGCGCCTAGTTGAAGAGCCTGTAGAGATACTTGATTCTAAAACCAAAAAGTTGCGTCGAAAGTTGATTAAACTGGTGTTAGTTAAGTGGAAGCATAACCTGGGTTCGAATATGACCTGGGAGACGGAAGACGACATGAAAGCTAGATACCCTTACTTGTTTGTAGACGATCAGATTCCGAGGACGGAATCTTCTTAAGGGGGGTAGATTTGTAACACCCCAAAATGGGGCCTGGTTGTAAACTGTAGTACATGTAGCTTTAACAGTTGTACGTTGACTTTAATTGGTGTTTTGTTGCTAACTGTAGTATAAATGTTGCTAAATGGTGTCTTAAATGTTAATTGGTGTTTTAAACATGAATTGGTGCTAATTGGTGTTAAATGGTGTTAACTGGTGTTAAATGTGGATAAAAATGTAGTATTATGAAAAGTGTCATAAGTTGACCAAGTAGATAAATAGTTGAACGGTTTTGGATAATGGTTCCAAAAATATCTCCGTTAGTTGAAACGGATAACCCTAAGTTGTGTTTGAAGTTGAATAGGAGAACGAAATACCCGAGATGGGGTATTAACTTGTTAAGTCGGTCTATATTCTCTTTCTTTTTTACTGGATAAGCTAAAGATACATACACACACTTTACACACACATATGTACGTACAAACAAAGCCACACCCAAACCTTTGTGGATTTGAAGAGGAAAAACTAAGTTGGGTCAAGATTAGAGGCTGGATTCGTGTACTGAATCTGTTCTTGTGGAGTTTGATCATCATCTTTTGTAAGTTCTTGTTCATAAACCTTGTTCTTGAGTTTAGTGAAGAGGGAGACCCATTTGGATGGATTCAAGTGGGTTTTAATGTTGTTTTTGTGACCAAATCATGTTAGGAAGTTTATATATATGTTAGAGATCATGTGTAAACCCTTGAATATGGATTCAAGTGGGATTTTGATGTCAAAACCCGTAAAACAGCGTCTGTTTACGAACAGAGCAAGAACACGCTGTAAATATGGTTCCTACGGGCGTAGTATTATGTTACTACGGCCGTAGGGTGTTGTTTATGTTACTGCGGTCGTAGGTAATGGTTGCTACGGCCGTAGGATTGAATTTATGTGGATTACCACCTACGGGTGATGGAAACAAGACTACGGGCGTGGGTACATAACCTACGGCCGTAGTTGCCCAAAGGATACATACTACGGGCGTAGTGAATGGTTACTACGGCCGTAGGCCATGGTTCTTTGGCAAGAACTCCTACGGGCGTAGTGCATATGTACTGCGGCCGTAGTACGTGTTGGAATGTTGTTCTGCGGGCGTAGGAACATGTTCCTGCGGCCGTAGGAGGCTGTCAGAAGCCATGTTGACCTTTTGTTGAGACTGTTGTTAGTGCAGTCTGTTGTAGTGTATACTAAGGGGTGTTTATCTGTGTTTATTGGTGTTAGGTGACTCAGACGATTCTGTGTGCTCTTGGGATTCCCGATTGCATATCTGCCTCTTGTAGTTTCGAGGTGAGTACCGGTTTCCCATGAGTCTCAGTAGGTAAGTTATCTGTAGTACGTGTTGACACATGATTGGTGTATTGATACGTGGAAATGGAGGTATGTTATGATAAAGTTGTACAAGCATGCTTAGTATTATTATTGTTGATATAAAAGATATTGTTGTGATTATATGCGCGCATGAACTGGATCCTTATTGGATCAACTAGTTGTTTATGAAGTTTTGTCCGGACACTGAATTGGAGAACACGGAGGTCAGTCAGGTAGACGGGTGTCAATACTTGGCTGGGTTCTCGGGTAGACGGGAGTTAGTACCCGGGCACTAACGGTACTCAAGTAGTATACGCTTGGGTGATGGTCCTGCAGGCCACCGTTCCTCTAAGGAGTAAGGTTCCTTGATAGATGGGAACCAACATGATAGATAATTGGCGTACTATGTGGAATGCTTTTGGGTTGTTGAGCGGGGTTAGCTCCCCTGCAACATACGACTACTGCTGACACGTTTGTCACGTCACAATATGATAGGATAGCCTTGTGTGCTGTTCTGATATATGATAGCCTGCTTATTGTTGCTTATGTGTAATTGGTGTTCACTAGCTAGTTGTAGCTAACGGTGCAAGATTTACCTTTTTCGCAGGTTGATGCTAGAGGCCTGGTGAGGCGGGTACCGATGGTAGCTTTTGTTGTATATACCTTTTGGGGAACACGTTGTAGTTTGTATGGATCCGGTGGTCGGAACTAGTTGGTAACACTTGTAGCTTTGAACTTGGCTAACCTTTTTGTTGTAATTAATTAGCCGAGTCAGTCTTGTAGTTTTTGTAAATGGTGTTTAATTCCGCTGCAACACTTTTGATAATCGATGTTTAAAAAGTTTAAATTAACTCTAATTTTAAGCTCGTTAGGGGTGGCGTTACAATCAAACAACATCAAAATCAAAGACTAACACATAAACTCAAGGATTCAACATATGAATCCATTTCTTGACCTAAAACTCAATTAATTCACCAATAACACATACCTTGTGCTACAGGATCACTTAGGATCGATTACAGGTGATAATCTTCACTTCTATGCTTGAAATCAGATATCAAAATGGAGAGAGTGTGTGTGTGTCGTATGTGAGTTTGTGTAAGAACTGAGAGTTTGACCACAATGGTCAAATTAAACTCCATATAAATCTAATACTATCAACATATGGCAGAAATGACCCCTGGTCTTTTAAGTTTCAAAACTTGCCAATTTAACCCCTCCGACTTATTTAAGAAACTTTCAAACTTTGGGGCGTTACATATATGTGTAAGGGTATGCATGTGTGTGTCGAGATATGTGGATAATCAAAATAGTGTAAAAACTGAATCATCAACAATTCTGTTGGAAAAATCTCTTTAGAATATGTGAAGAATAGTTGTTACATGGGAAATTAAAACAAAAAAACTTAAACATATGGAAAATCCGGTAGGAAATGTCCTTTTCAATCCTACGGGGAATATAACCATTGGAAATCCATGAGAAACATAATCCTTGTAAAATTGTTGGAAAGATAATTATTGCAAATACGTGAAAAAAATTCTAACCGATCTCAACGGAATATGTGGGAGATTATTTTCCCACATAACTTTTATCTGTGAATGAATCATGGGAAACAACCCTTTCCCGTGTATTTTCCACTTATTTGCCCCAACACAAAAAGGGTATTATGTGTAGTGTTGTTGAAAAGGTGATTTTTTAGTTGTGTATGACTAGTTTAGGTGTTGTACAAATAACTTCTTTGTGATTATATGACTAAGACTTTAATATATATCTTATTCATTTACAAAAGATGAAAGTAGGTGGAATGTATGCAATGTCAATAAAAGATCGACTTGTTTTATTTGAATTGTAACATGACCAAGTATGTTAGAGATCCTATAGAGTTGACACTCTGTGAATTATTTTCACACCAAAATCAACATTCATCTTGCGTATATGTGAGGATATATGGAAATTAGGTCTCAAACATGATTGAATGAAGAGTAGCAAAACCTCTTTCTATAGGTATATATTTGTTTAACGGTAAAAACCATTGCATTCTCGTGTGGGACACAATGTAAAAGCCATAAGTTGCAGATCTTGTGATTGTCCCTAAAAGGATGTAGACATAATAAGTTAGCTAATAACGATGCGACATCATGTATTATTTATGTATTCGAATAAAAGTGTATATGTGATATTTTGTACAATATGCATATCATTTGTTATATTATGGCTTTTATGTCATGGTATCGATGATAAATTATGTGCTCTGTGTAAAGCAGATGATGATGTGTTTGTGTACTTAGGCTTTAACATGTGGTACAAAACATGTCCTAGTTTCTTAGCATCACCCTACGAATAAAACTCTACAGTAGAGGCTCCTTTTCATGACTTCGTATTCTCTGTCACTTCTCAAAATGTAACACCTCGTTTTACCACGACACAATATTGTATGTTTTGCCCCACTTGTTCACAACTTTGTTTCTAACGACCAGTCGAGAACTTCCTAGGGTGTCACCCATCATTGGATTGCTCATGTCCAAGCACGCTTAAGTATAGAGTTCTCATGAGATATTTCATACTTGTGACCCCAAACGCATTGTGCCATGTAAGGTCATGGTTTACTTATAAGCATAGCACCTCTCATGTCTACGTCCGATATGGGATTCGTCAAATGTGTTACAAACACCCTCCTTATGACTCATCATCCTCGACGAGGTTTTCCCCACCATCCCAAATATCACAACAGTGGCTCTAATACCAAATGAAACACCCCGCCTTACCACGATGTAATACTGTATGCTCTATCCAACTGGCTCACAATTTTGTTTATGGTGACTAGTCGAGAACTTCCCAATGGGTCACCATCCCCTTGATCGCTCTGCCCAATCACGCTTAACTGCAGAGTTTTCATGAGATCTGTCATGCTTGTGTTCCCAATACGCGTTGTGTCATGTAAGGCCAACGTTTATTTATAATCCCAACACCTATTTTGTCCATGACCTATGTAAGATTCGTCAAAAGTGTTACACAAGGGATGAATAATCTATTAAAAACACTTTATCATTTTCTACAACAAGCCATTTTCTCAACGACCAACGACCTTTTTTCAAAGATAACAGGTAGAAAAATAAGAGATATGGGTGACATATTTGCTATGCACACCCTCTGATTTCCTATGTGAACCATTATGATGGAAAACAAATAAACTAGTAATTACACACCTCATGATACGCGGATTAAAGGGGCTATCTAGTTTAAACACAAACATTAGGGTTGTTTAAGTGCATGCAACCATACAAGATATTAGAACGAGTTAAACTAGGCCAAATACATAATTGAATACATTATGGATTTACGGTGCTTGTAACCTGGGTTAAAAAAAAGGCTCAACACAAACACACTTTTGGTCAACTTATTTTACAACAAATAAGCTCGTAAATTGGGATAAATGATCTATGTTTGGAGCCTGACCTTTTTGAAAGACGCTTGTCAAACATGTCGGCAAGACACATTGTAAGACTTATGGATCCGATCACATATCTTAAACTAGTCTGAGACACTGGGCACTAAGTACATTGTATTTTTTTTTAATCTCCATCAATCTTTGTGAATAGAGATTTCAATCCCACTTGAGTGCTCATAATTTCATTACCAAATTCAAACTAACCATCATCCATCGTCATGTCTAATAGCAGCCGGAACATATGTGAATATAGACTTCAAAGGCAAAAGAGAAAGATTCAAACTCTAAAACACACACATCGTTAACACACAGACATTCAAGCACACATTATCAAACATACATATGAACCCATACATCCAAACACTTTTATACTTAAACAAATATTATATTAACACAAACTCAATTGTAGACCCGACTCACACACTGTATAAATAAATATTAGAAAAAGGAGACGAGATGTTAATAATGGTGCATCAATGGTGTTGATCAATGACATACACATGCGGAGGTAGATTGTTTATGTTTGTGTGTCAATCGTCAAATTAGACTATATGCGAGTATGCGTTGATAATTAAATATAATTATTAACAATAATAATACACGAGGATTTTAAGTGACTAGTGTAATTGATAACCGATCCTATATCATATTCATTGAAACAAATTACAAATTATTTTCTAAAAGAACATACTACCGCAACACAACTATACATCATTAATTAGTAATACAAAAATAACAAAATTACTCGTGATTAAATATGTATCGGAATGTAACTATCACCTAAGTTTTCCTAGCCAATGGGGTTTAGCGCATCTGATAAGGCGCCACCCTTTCACGCAAGAGGTCGGGGGATCAAATCCTGCTGCATGTGAGTGGATGTGTGGTGCGCGAACCTTGGTTAAAGCCAAATAACAAGAGACAGTTAAAAACTTGCCACCAAACAATTAGAATCAACTCTGGAGAGGCGATGAAGTGTCCCCATTTGCTGGTAAAAAAAAGAAAAAAAAAGAAAAACCTTGGTTGTGTTCGGTTTAAGAAAAACATAGTAGTTTTCCAGAAAAATTTTCAAGGAAAAGTGAAAATTTTAAAACTATGTTTGGTTGATACTTTGTTCTAAAATTTCCCAAAATTTTTTTTTCTAGTTTTTAAAATTGAAAATGAAAAAGCCTATCAGTTTTTTTTTTATGAAAAACAGAAAATAAAATCTCCACCTATTTTCTAAAACCTTTTTCTAAAAAAAGGGGATATAATTTTCCGTAATCAAACTAACACAATTTCTCCAATTTTCCCTTCCAAAAAGTGGTCGCGTTGGATGAACTTGAAGTAGTGCGGAGTTTAAAGTTTAAACACTCGTAGGGTAGTGGAGCTTGAGGGAGGGAGGGAGGGAGAGAGAGAAACCGAGAGCGAGAAAGACGGAGAGAGAATGAAAGATCGAGGCGGGAAAGGGGGAAGCCAGCCGTCGGTGAACGAGCGCTACACACAGTGGAAGTCTCTCGTCCCCATTCTCTACGACTGGCTCGCCAATCACAACCTCGTTTGGCCCTCTCTTTCATGCCGGCAAGTACCCTTCCTCCACCTCCTAGGGTTTTCTTTTTTACATATTCCATCGATCTTCAGTTAATGCCTCAGTTACTGCTCAATTTTTTTTTATCAACAAACAACTGCATTCCGCCGTTGAAACCGACGCAAAATGTTTAAAGTCTGTCAAGCTACATTATCTATACGATCGAAGTAGCGATTGAGTAAAAGTTATGAACTCGTCAAACCCTACCTGTTTAGCTTTTAACGCTGTTAGTGAGCAGTAAAAAATTCGAACATGGTTTTCTTAAAACTTAATGTGAGATCCAGTGCCACCCCTAGGGTTTCATTCAGCTCACTCTTCTTTGTGACTTTTAGTATGTTTGGTTCCAGAGTCTAGCCTATCTGACCATCGAGAGTCACTAAAGTATTCGGTAATCATTTTATCTGAGAGAGGGGAACTCAGAGCTGATTGTAAAATTCGTTTGTATTTTACGCTTTTAAGCCTTACAAGGAATCGCTGTACTGGTTTCAGCGTTAACCCATAAAACCTTCTTTTAAATAGCAACGTGATAAAGTGTAGTGATTTTGTGTTTTCTGAGAACAAATTATGGCAATATCGTAGTGACTTATTTTGGTTAAATGCATGTTACTCACATTGGCTGCTGTTTTGTTGATAGATGGGGGCCACTACTAGAGCAAGCTACTTACAAAAACCGCCAACGACTGTACCTTTCCGAACAGGTGAACGAAACTCCCTTTTCATAACAAAAAGGTTTTAGTTAGTAACTGGCATGCTTTTGATGAAGCTTTTTATAATACTAATTTCACAAACATTACTTGGTTTAAAGAGTTAATGAATTCCTTGGGTGACTGAAGCATGCTGTGAATAAGGGAGTAACAGATTTAAATTTAAAGGAATTACTTTCATTTTCTTGTTTATGGAATTCATGCTGATCTTTTGCATACAAGCTGTTTTATATTAATTTAATTGTTGTGACATCCTCAACCCTTCTTCTAGACTGATGGTAGCGTTCCAAACACACTCGTGATTGCTAACTGTGAAATTGTTAAACCAAGAGTTGCAGCTGCTGAGCACATAGCCCAGGTGAGGCCATAGTAATTTGAAGTTGTAGTGCAATTTGTTTATATTTCTCTCAAGAACCACATTTTGATTTATAATGTTTGTGAATTTGTTTGATCAACGACGGCTGGTGTTGCAGTTCAATGAAGAAGCTCGATCTCCTTTTGTAAAGAAGTTTAAAACAATTATTCATCCGGGAGAGGTAATAATCCTTGGAGCAATCCAATATCCAGAACACAAATCTATCACCCTCAAATACTCACACACATATATAATATGATACTTTATTATTTGTGAAGGTAAATCGCATCAGGGAGCTTCCTCAAAACAGCAAAATAGTAGCTACCCACACAGACAGTCCTGATGTATGCACTTAATTCTCTTTTACATCCTTTTTTGGTTAGTTTTAATTTACAATTAAATCAACATGACTTCTTTCCTCTTTGGCTTGTTCCTCTTCCAAACAAGGTTCTTATCTGGGATGTTGAAGCTCAGCCCAATCGCCATGCTGTATTGGGAGCCACAGAGTCCCGTCCTGATCTGGTGAGTTTCTGTAGATAGCTAGAAACTTGGAGGTTCTGAGGGGTCGTGTAACAGGTTAAAATGGGTCAAGTTGGGTCACTCCTACCCACCAACACTTTTATAGTTTTATCTTCTGTTGAGTTTTATATATAGCAATGTGTTAATTATGGTTAAAGAAATCACATCAGTACAACGATAGTCTAAGTTTGAAATGAAACGAATTAGGAAATCAATTATTTTGAATACACTTTCAGCGACTTGGCCCATTCGACCTATTATACATAATGTATTGCCCAACTCAACCCGCTAATTCAGTGCATGCGGGATACACTTTGCATGCTTCTTTATTCTGATTTAGAATTGTGGATATTCTTGGTCATCTGGTTTTGTCCGTTTTGTATGATCCTATGTTTTCTTGGTTCTCAAGGCAGGAAGTCAATATATTTGTTATCTTTACCTTGCAGATCTTGACTGGTCACCAAGAAGATGCTGAATTTGCTCTTGCTATGTGCCAAAGTGAACCTTTTGTACTCTCTGGAGGTGATGTGGTGCAACATTCTTTTGTGTTTACTTTTTCAAAAAGCATGCTTTTAGTTAAGGTGTTTGATGCAGATATATGATACTCAATGCTCTACTTAATTTTTTTTTTGTTTTGGTTTTGTGGCAGGCAAGGATAAATCAGTTGTGTTGTGGAGTATTCATGATCATATCTCCACTTTGGCAACAGATTCTGGGGCAGGAACCAATGGTGGTAAAAGCCCAAAGGCTGATGATAAACCTACTGAGAGCCCTAAAATTCAAGCTAGAGGTATTTTTCAAGGGCACCAGGATACTGTTGAAGATGTACAATTCTGCCCTTCTAGGTATGTCACCCTGTTTTTTATGATGTGGACTTGATTTCGTTTATACAGTAATGACGGTGGCGATATCAGCCCATTTAATTATGTGGCTCTCGATTTGGGTTATGCTTCATCTCTTATGGGTCAAACAGGTTTGGAAGTTGCATAATATGTATTTTTATTGCAAAAATATCATCATCATTTTATTAAAAAACTTATTAATATTGAAATGATATAATTTTTGTGATCACATATGACACACCAGCTAATTATAAAAAAAGTTAAAATTTTGACTAAAAGGTGTTCTGAGTCAACCCAACATAGCCTGCATCCCCAACCAACATTACGAGCCCATTCTGCCATCCTATCCAATTTGGCAATGTCTATGACTGTTCTAATTTCTAACTGGAATTATGTTCAATTGCATAATCTACACGGTGAAGTGCACAAGAGTTTTGTAGTGTTGGTGATGATTCTTGTCTTATTCTATGGGATGCGAGGACGGGGTCTTCTCCAGTTGTCAAGGTGAATTTCACATCAACTTTTCTTTTCTCTACTTGTTTGATGGCTTGTGAAGTTAAATTTTGTCATCTTTTTTTGGCTGGTTATGGTTGTCATGATCATGTCAACTTTCATTTAAGCTAATAAAAAGGTCAACCAATTTGCTCATAATCACTCTCCACCATGATGATTCTTGATATCTTAGTGCACTAAAATGATCTTGAAGCAACCCTAAAAAAGGAACAGCGGAAAGTAAAATGTAAAATCAGTTTGAAGGGAACATTCTTTATTTGGGATATAGAATTGGTGGAAATTTTTTGATTTATAGTTTAGTGCTTCTTACCCCAAAGTACCATGCATGCACCGAATGCATCACATCTATAACATGCTACAAACCAATGTCGGTTTATAAAATGTCTTTTGAGCTCAATTTATGACATTTTGCAGGTTGAGAAAGCCCATAATGCTGACCTTCACTGTGTTGACTGGAACCCGATTAATGACAATCTCATATTGACAGGGTAAAACAGATATGCTATATTCTATTGCATTATATATTACATTAGGATTATTTATTGACATGTGTTAAAGATAGTTCAGTATATTTTGAGTTCACCACACCAAAAGGGAATCGAGATAAATATTTTTTGTTTTGTAATTGAGTGGATAAGTGACTGCTGAAATATATTACTCACTTCGGTGGGTACAAGTTAATTGTTAGGGGTAAATTAGGTCCAGAAAGTATATAATTTATTTTCTTCTCAGGTCGGCAGATAACACTGTTCGCTTGTTTGACCGTCGGAATCTCTCTTCTAATGGCGTTGGGTCACCTGTCCACATATTTACTAATCACAATGCTGCTGTTCTTTGCGTACAGGTATTATAGTTTTCAGACATTATTATTGTTATGGTGCTGATGATGATGATAAATATATTAGTATTGTTGTTATTGTTATTATTATTGTTGTTGTCTTTTATCTTTTACCCTACTCTGATTATTCATGCTTATCCGCCAAATTTAAATTTATATTTCAGTGGTCACCAGACAAATCGTCTATCTTTGGAAGTTCAGCCGAGGATGGTGTTTTGAACATTTGGGATCACAATAAGGTGGGAAGCTATATGTTATAACTGCTTAGGTTTAATTATGTTTATTTTAGGTCTTTTTGATTGCATTAAAGGATAAAGGGAACAATTATCCTATCCCCTTATGCATCAAACACAATGGTCTTGTCTAGATTCTTTCTTGTGTTTAGAGATTATGAAGAATACAAAGCTCTTTCTGGAGCATATATTTGAATACGTTTATTGTGTACTTTATTGCTTCATTTGCTCTATCTTCATGTCTTCTAAACATGCTTGTTGACTTTGTTCATGTCCAGATTGGTGAACGTTCTGGCCCAGCTTCAAAATTTGCACCAGGCTTATTGTTTCGTCACTCTGGCCACAGGTACAATGAACTAATGAAGATGGAAAAATGGGTGGGTTGGGTAATGGGTAAAAATTGGTGTGGGGTAAAAATACCTGAATCTTAAGTTCAGGTCAAAGCGGTTCATACAAGGTTGACCCACCAACACTTCTTTAATCCAAGTCTTGATTTATACAAATAAGAATGTATCAAATAGACCAACTTAATAATTTATTAAATCAAATAAAATAGAAAATCAGATATAGAAGATTGTGAGCATTTGAATACCCTGGATGACTTTCGAGTTTCAACTTTAACTTTATTTTTCTATTTGTAATTTATCCATTAAATCCGTCAGAAATAAAAAACAAATTGACTCTTTTTAGGTAAATAGGTCTGAGTTTCTGCATTTAATAATTGATATATGACATTTTCAGACATATACATATACAGACCACCTTTTTTACCTTACTATACCTGAAGCCAGACGCACATTAATCGTTGCAGGAAACAAGGCAATATTTACGCGATTTGCAAATTGCCTATAGCTCATATATTAATAGTAGATGTATCAAAGAGAGTTCCATTTCTTCAAAGAAAACCCAATAGAAAATAGGTGGAAACATGTTGTCTTAACCGTAACAATCGAATGATATATGATCTAAATCAAGTTCCGTAGATAGTTGTGTCTCAGCATATTACTTTCAATTGCATGTGTACAAATGCAAGTGAATGTTATATATCTTATGATTGATTCCAGGGACAAGGTTGTCGATTTTCACTGGAACTCGCATGACCCATGGACGATTGTTAGTGTCTCTGATGATGGTGAAAGTACTGGTGGTGGTGGTACACTACAGGTGGGCTTATCATTACATTAATCTTTCTTAATAACCGGATGATTTTATATTTTATATAGTAATCCAACCCTGATTAATTAATTAATATATTTACGAGCGAATGTGCAGATATGGAGGATGATTGATTTGATTTACAGACCACAAGAGGAGGTTATCGATGAGCTGGAGAAATTCAAATCACACATTCTCACATGTTCTACTCCATAGGGTTTGTCTAAGCTTGAATCCATCGAGTTTATGTTGTTACTGTACTTGCAAGTTTCGTTGTAGGGTCAGGATTTGAAACTTGTTTGTCTCTATTATATTAGGTTTGATGTTGCAGAAACTGAGATATCTTTTTCTAAACTGTATCTTTTGAGGGCAGTAGTGGAACTAGAAATTCTATGAATTAGCCCCCTTTTGCCCTTGCAATGTTTATGATATGTTTGATGCCCCTCTAAGGTGACAAGAGGGTGGGTCGTGCGGGTTAGGCAATGTTTTAAAACGGGTTCAATATAAAACTTGTTTTTAGTAGAGGTCAAAACATGACGGGTCATTTGAGCTGCAAACGAGGTGTTGCTTGATTTTGACTCACTGTGGTGATACTATTCGAAATTTTGGGATGTTTTAATTTAAAAAAAGTGAAAAAAGGCATTTTTGTTTTTCTAATGATAGGTAAATAGTTGCTGGTTTGATTTGTTGGGTTAGGTCTTCTGGTTACGTAATTGTAAGATTGATATACCGAGTACTATGTGTAGATGAAAGGGATATGCTAACGCCTATTTTGTTGTTGCTTGTTAAACCATCCTTTTTGTGTATTATTTAAAGAATATTTAGGTTTATTTTATTTTATCTTATTTTAAACACTTCCCATCTCCTCCACTTGAAAATCGGATAATATTTGATCCAAACAAAATACTTTTGGACTACTGAGTTTTTTTGTTTTTCATGGCAAATCTTATAATGTGTGGTGGTTTATTATTGAAAGTTGAAACATTATAATTCCTTGGAGATAATATAAATATATCGAGTTTAAAATGGTGTTTAGTTTTTATATTAACAAATATGGTGTTTTTTTAGCAAGCTTAACAAAATTTTTTAATGTTTTTTTTAGATATTTAATATTCCAAATGCTTCGATTTTTGGCGGTCCTGTCAATATGGTCCGTGAATTTTGAACTGTCTTTTTTTTGAAGGTCTTGTATAACAAACTAGTTTAACACCCCGTGTATAAACACGGGAGATGATTATGATTAAAATTAAATTTAAATGGTTGTGTATAGTAAAACAATTATAAAATTCAAATTCAATTATAAAGATGTTATACAAAAAAATTGATAATGGTGTTATGTATGAAAACCTATTTTTAAATATATTTACCTATTTTTTATGAGATTTTATATCCTAAGTATGCTTTACAATTATTAAATATTTAAATTATTTTTACAAATATAGAAGTGTTTGGTCCTTTTGAATTTAACCCAACAGTGACTTTGGTTATTCCATAGTCAAAATAAGCTTAGATAACTAGCGTAATTTTTTGAAAAGATGATAACATTATAACACTATTCTTTTAATATATATTAATTAAAGATAATTTTGACAAAGATAATTATATCGGTGTTATAGTTACTACTAACCAAATAAAAATTATTTAATAATCTAATAAAGTAACTATATTTATTTATAGGTGATAACAGTAAAAGCTTAGAATGATTTTGGAGGATAAATGTTTCATTAACAATTATCAAATGTACGTACACGTTAATAGATTATATCAACTATTTAATTGAAGTTATGAATATATTAGTAAATATTTCATGTACATTTATATTAGTAATTATTAGTTTGACTAAAGATAAGTATAATCCACATATGTATTTTTAAATTACCATAAAAATTAAATTAGTAGGATAAGATTTAAAATACTTTGACTCCAAAAAAAGTCAAAATTGATTTTTTGTTTTGAAAAAAATAAATGGTTAAGATTAAATCTTTTGTTAAATAAAGGGTTAGGATTGTCTAATAATTTTTTTCTAATTAGTCTTTTATATATATTGGAAGATAAGAATTTAGGCCCTAAAGTATACACTTTGCTATGAGAATTTTTATATTATTTTACTTTGTATTCTTATTCATCCTTCTAATTATAAGATAAGTATAAATATCAACATCAAAGAATGAGATGGGAAAAAATCAACATATTACACATGTCAATTTGTAACTATGGATACTTACATAAGTACTTCATAACACATATTCCCTCCCATGTTGTATTCCTGTACCATATCTAATCCACTTCATAACATTTCCCTAGCTAAATACACATCATTATTCCTAACTCTATCTATTTGAGGTATTTGCTAACAATATCTCTTTTGAACTCTTGTATAATTGTAGCCAGGTGTTCCCTTTAGCATTTATTAGTACTATATATTCATGTCAACTAAGCTCACTCAACCCAGTCTATATATTTGCACATGACAATATCCTTTACATGTCTTATCATACATATAATAGATTGATATTGCCTTTTGCATATAAATATGGCATGTGATTATATAAAATAATGTTTTTGCATGTAAATATTACATACAATCATACCATCTACTTTTCATCATAACAAATTACCATTCTTTTAATAGTGAAAATACCTACCTATTTGTAAACACACAGTTTCATAAAATATATAACTGTAAGTTCAACTCACATAATAACATATCATTTTTTTCTGCAAATTCTGCATGTTCATAATCAATTTTAATCACATGTTATTCCATCATGATCTCTTTATAAGTCTAAATGTGTTACACATGTAAACATATCAGATAATGAATGTCTTGTATACACATGTTCATTCTTCTTATTGATATTCTGTCGAGGAATGCCGAATGCATACATACTTGTGCCATAATGTATTCGGCAATTGACACAAAACATCTACTAATTCATTCTATGAAGCTTATATAAAATGCTTATCCCAAGATTTTCAACATATAATGTTGATATTTTTTAAATATTTTATTTCTACTAATCATACAAAACATTTTTCTGACATAGTGAAGGATATTGGAGGAGAGAGGCCGAGAGGGGGTGGTGGACATTCGAAATCATCGTGTGCTGATTTTTTCCCTCTCTTTGTTTGTCTATTAAAAGTTTATCGGTGCATTGTGGAGTATGTATGTGAGTCATATAAATGGGTGTGGTAAAAACACCCTAAGCTTATAGACACGAAGAATTAATCTATAAGCTTTGCTAAAATCAGAATATATTAACTTAAAGAGACTACCCACATTAGAGAAATGAGATCCAAGTGGGTTGAATATTTATTGGATCTTTTTCAACCATCATTAATGATAGAGTTGGCCTCTCGCCCTTTTTAAACTTGCAACAACTCCTTACTAATCTCAAACATAACTTAGAGGTGACATGACGTATGACCTCCTACGATGTTTCTTCACCTTCGCTTTCGGTTCCATCTTGCAAATCACTTGAAGGATTTTGTTTCACAACCCTCTGCTGTATTTGAAATCGTCCAAGGATGCACCTATTATCATAAACGAGGATATATTTTCTTCAAGACACTATTTTAGGTTAATATGGAGCAAAATCCTTTCTTTAAGCTGGTCTAATTAGACAAGGAGTCTGTTCGGATACGGGTTTATGGGGATTATAGGAGTTTGAGATTCTAGTTTTCATAATCTCTATCCCTCTACCCTCGTTCGGGTGTTCAAATCTTGAGAGGATTGTTAAAAACATAAGCCCCTAAAGATAAAAGTTTTTTCAAGTAACTTATGGTTTGGACTTAAGATTATTAATTAATCAGCCCCATCCTCAGTCCCAGCTCCAGCCCAAGTCTCAAATTCAGACTCTGCTAGTTTCGTCAAACACACCAGAATGTACTTCGCCTCTAAATTCTAATTATGTTATGTCTTTTGTACTATATTTTCAGATAATAATTTCGATATAAGATCTTGTTGTTTGATGCTCCTCCTCGGAGCTACATAATTTCCTCCATATAATTAAATTTTACCTTAGAAAAAGATTCAAATAAATTAATAAATTATAGGTAAGGTAATGAGTCAGAAAATAAGTTAATTAAAAAAAAGTTGAAAGTATAAATACAAAATCTTCAAGTCTTAAATGAATATAATATATACATAATTTAATAATCCGCAATATAAGGTAGCACGAAACTATCATTTCTTCTGGTTCCTTCTTTTCGTGTTTTCTTCTCTGCTCTCGATCTCGAGATCTCATCCTTTTCGCTCCGATCGAAGATGGAGTGGAGCTTCAACACATTCATCTTCATCTCAGTCGTCTTCTTCTTCTTCTTCATCTCAACTTCGGAATCATTCTATCTCCCCGGTGTCGCTCCTCGCGATTTTCAAAGGGTACGTAATCTCAAATCCCTTGCTCTTCATTGGATCTAAATATCTAATCACTGCATGTTCTTCAGATTCAATCTGGTTTACTCACTAAGATCGATATATGTTTATGGTATATACCTTCTAAATATCGGATCTACGTTTCTGGTTTCACTTCACGGTTGTTGCAACTATATAGCTTCTGATCCATGTGAATTATGTTTGGATCTAGGGTTTTGGGTTTTGTGTTAAATTCGAATTTCAGTTGGCTTGTCTGTGCTTTTGTTACTAGTTAGCTTTTCTGGATTTATTGTATGATATACGCTAATCCTTTCTCTCCCGGAAAAAAAATCTAGTTTAAAGACAATTTTTTGGAAAATGTTGCATATAATTGAGTCCTCCTATAAGTTAAAAGGTAACGTTTGATTTTTCAGATAGGCTGTGTACTCGTTGATGTAGTGAGTCTAATTTCATTTGATGTAGCTGAACCATCTTTGGTGTTGGTTGAATTTAATTCTTGCAATGGTTTAAGAGACCTTTGTTCTTTTTGCACTAGGCAGTCTGATAGTCTGTTTTAATGGCCGTGTATGTAGTGGAAACATCTTGATTTTCTCAGTGTAAAAATGAGCCAATGAGGTATGCTGGGATGAACTTGCTAAATACAGCAGCCATGCCCTTTGGGTGTATGCATTTGTGGTTAGTGATGAGTAAGTAATGTAAATAACAAATCCATTATTCTGTAAGGCTACGTAAGTGTTGTAGAGACAGGATCAAGTTACTGTTGAGGGCTGGTTTAGTTGGCACTTATGACTTTTGTTGACTGGATAGTTTTCATATCTAATCAGAAATGGGCATTGGTTGGACTTGTGAAAACTTTGGAAGATACTGTGATAAATACTTAAATAGCAAGTTATCCTGATTATGTAGCATTTGCTGTTTTTCTTAGGAGCGACTAAAATCTTATTTGCTCTTTTTCTAGAATGCTCTTAACTTAGGTATTGCTTTATTTGCCGAATCTGAATGCCTGATTGCCTGTTATATTATGATCTCACATGGGAACCTTCAAGAGCTTAAATTTAGGCCCTTGACTTGTCTTCTTTTGTTATCTTATAAACTTGGGAACACAAAGCTCACGGAATTTAAGATTCACGTTTGTAGGGTTGTAATACAATTTGAGAAGCCTAGGTGCTTTGTCTTTATAATCTCATATTTTATTTTATTTCTAGCTCTTTTCTTAAGCTCATTATTGTAATTTGACAAGATTTATGTCTGATTTGACCTTTCTATCAGGGAGATCCTCTTCAAGTCAAAGTCAACAAACTATCGTCTACTAAGACACAACTTCCTTATGACTATTATTACTTGAATTATTGTAAGCCCAAGCACATTCAGAACAGTGCTGAAAACTTGGGGGAGGTGCTGCGAGGCGATCGCATAGAGAATTCAGTCTACTCTGTTAGTATTACAAGATTTCCTACATTACTATACAATGTATTCTTAATAAGGATTTTGGTTGTTAAGTTGAGCTGGGGTCTGGGGGAATTGCTATACAACTTGTTTTTGTATAATCTTAGCCTCTGATTTTAATTTCAGTTTAATATGAGAGAGGAGCTCCCATGTAAGGTTGGTTGTAGAGTAAAGCTTGATGCTCAATCTGCAAAGAACTTCAAGGAAAAAATTGATGATGAGTACCGTGTTAACATGTATGCATCATTTTTTTCTCTAAATACTTTCATTTCTTTATGGCACATATTCAAATTCATTGTTTTGCGGTTCTGAACATGTTCATAGCAAAATGTATGTATAATTTTTTTCTCTAAATCCTTTCATTTATTTATGGCGTATTCAAATTTATTAATTTGCGGTTTTTAACATGTTCATAGTGAAATGTATACACCGTAGGTAAAATTCTTTTGAATCTTTCATATTCAATGCAGGATTTTGGATAACCTCCCAGTTGCTGTTCTTAGACAAAGACGGGATGGAAGTCAGTCGACCACTTACGAACATGGTTTTCGTGTAGGGTTCAAAGGAAACTATGCAGGGGTGAGTTTTTTAGCAAAATTTTCACTCAATCGTTTCTTTTAAATGATAGTTTCCAGGAATATATCATTCATTTACTTGTGTAGAGCAAAGAGGAAAAGTATTTCATCAACAATCATCTGAGCTTTAGAGTCATGTATCACAAGGACATTGAGACTGATTTTGCTAGAATTGTTGGATTTGAAGTTACTCCAAACAGGTACTTGAAGTTAAATCATTGTTATTACAGCATTTTAAATAACAGTTTGCATTATGATTAATGTGATATACTTTTGCCACAAATTCTATAATTAGTATCAATCACGAGTACAAAGAGTGGGATGACAAGAACCCTCAATTGACGACATGCAATCAGAATACGAAAAATATAATCCAAGGAAGCACAGTACCACAGGAAGTTGACACAGACAAGGAGGTGGTATTTACCTATGATGTTACTTTCAAGGTATGATTTAATATCATTTTACAATGCATTAGGCTTCTACTATGCATTAGGCTATACATTTTCCCCTGGATTCTTACATCTTATTTTCACAAATAATTTTGTAGGAGAGTGATATCAAATGGGCGTCACGTTGGGATACCTATCTGCTTATGAACGATGACCAGATCCACTGGTTTTCAATCATAAACTCTCTAATGATTGTCCTCTTTCTTTCGGGTATGGTTGCAATGATCATGATGAGAACTTTATACAGAGACATTGCAAACTATAACCAACTAGACACGCAAGATGAAGCTCAAGAAGAAACTGGATGGAAACTCCTTCATGGAGACGTTTTCCGGGCCCCCACAAAGTCTGGGCTTCTTTCTGTTTATGTTGGAACTGGTGTTCAAATCTTAGGAATGACATTAGTAACCATGATATTCGCGTTACTAGGTTTCTTGTCACCCTCCAATCGTGGTGGCCTTATGACAGCTATGGTCCTTTTATGGGTATTCATGGGTTTATTCGCCGGGTATTCCTCTGCTAGGTTATACAAAATGTTTAAAGGCACAGAATGGAAGAAAAACACGCTTAAAACCGCTTTCATGTTCCCGGGTATCTTATTCTCAATTTTCTTCATTCTAAATGCAATAATTTGGGGGGAGAAATCTTCTGGAGCAGTACCTTTTGGAACCATGTTTGCTCTCGTTTGCTTGTGGTTTGGGATATCAGTACCATTGGTGTTTGTTGGAAGTTACTTAGGCTTCAAGAAACCCGTAGTCGAAGACCCCGTAAAAACAAACAAAATCCCAAGACAAGTCCCGGAGCAAGCCTGGTACATGAAACCCGTGTTTTCAATCCTAATAGGCGGGATTTTACCTTTTGGGGCGGTTTTCATTGAATTATTCTTCATTCTGACCTCCATTTGGCTGAACCAGTTCTACTACATATTTGGGTTCTTGTTCATTGTGTTTGTGATTCTAGTCATCACATGTGCAGAAATCACGGTGGTGCTGTGTTACTTCCAGTTGTGCAGTGAAGACTACCATTGGTGGTGGCGGGCCTACCTAACCGCGGGCTCATCTGCTCTATACCTTTTCCTGTACTCAATCTTTTACTTCTTCACAAAGCTGGAAATCACGAAACTCGTATCAGGGATTTTGTACTTTGGGTACATGTCAATCGCTTCATACTCTTTCTTTGTGTTAACGGGCACAATTGGGTTTTACGCATGTTTATGGTTTGTAAGAAAGATATACTCATCTGTGAAGATAGACTAATTGATGATGATGATGTAAAGATATGAAGAGAGAATATGAGTAAGAAGAGAATGGCAAGGAATGGATACAAATGAAGCAGTGGGTTGCACAAGAGTTGTGTAATCCATTTTTTCTTAAATTTTTCTTTTTTCTTTTACTTAGATGGATCACCTTCACATGCCCTTAGTAGTAAAAGGAGATTGTCTGATCTGCTAGATTCTAGTTTTAGGGCTTTGGCTTGTATGTTGCCTGTTTTGTCCTCTCCTTTTTCTTTTACCAAATAATTATTATTAGGTTTCCTTTTTGTTTACAAACAACAGTTTTATATATTATATATGAACATCACTTGTTATGGATGGGCCTTACTCTTCGGAGAGAGATTTAGTACTAGTTATTACGCAGGTTTCATTCTCTGTATCTGGGGGAGAATGTGCAATTGTGGATTGCGTTGAGGTCACTCACCTAAATATTAACTCTATTACACCGAGAAAAACGCACACTTATATCCTTTTTTTTGTTAAATCAAATTGTTTTTAATGAAAAAAGATTATTTTTGTTTTTTCAAAAACTTTAAAGGAATCACTTCTGGCGTATACTTGTGGTTTATTCAATACAATTTAATATTCGTTGTTTTAACGAAAGAGTAAAGGTGGCTTCCAAATTTATTAATTATCCCGATCTTAAAAAGTTGAGGTTGTGTTTAATAAAGTCTATATAAAAAAATAGTTTTGAAATTTTAATATTCAATCATAACTGATTCAGTATACAAATGAATTTATATTTATATAATTATTTTATATCTTAAATTTCATAAAACGATATTTGTCCTGCTTAACCAATATAAAATAATCAAAACTAATATACATACCTCGAATCTACCAGGAGGAGGTTATATTGGCGAAGATAAAACCTTTGGAAACAAATAAATTATACAATAAGGTCATAAATATAATATCCAATTTCCTTTCTCTTATTCAAATGTAAAATCATCAATATATCACTTTTCCTGTATTTTCTCTCTCTCCAAACCCAACTAATCTAATCTTTCTCCTACTTTTTTATTTTAAATTTATTTTACTTCACCTTTAACTATTAACTAAGATAAAATATCTATAAATTGTATAAAATAGAAATATAACAAAATAAAAATAAAATTTCATAACATTCATAAGCATTATTATTAGAAAATAAAAAATTATAAAACTTTAAATCGGAAATAACAAATAATTAAAACATCGAGTGGGCTAGACGTCCTTGTTGACGGGAAGTTGGATACGTGAAATATGTTCGACCATATTCGATTGAAGATTATTATGCGTCTCTCGATTTTTGACTTCTCGGCATTTGCCACACATGTTTCTTCACTTATTGGTGTTTCGATATCCGACAATAGTTTTCATCGAAACTAAAAGCTACATAGTCTTTGCCTTCGAGTATCATATTGTGTAATATGATACAAGCGTACATGATGTCTCTCAGTCCTGTTGGATGCCATTCACGTGCCAAATTATGAAGTATGTGCTAACGTTGTTTGAGCACGCCAAAAACCCGTTCAGCATCTTTTCATGCCGATTTTTGCACGAACTTGAATTTTTTTCGTTTATTATCTTGTGCGCATGTAAGTGATTTTTCGAAAGTAGCACATTCTGGATATATCTCATCCGCTAGATAATATCCGTGCTTGTAGGAGACTTCGTTCACCTCAAATGAACACTCGGGTGCTTTTCCTTCATAGTCATCGTTGAAGATGGGTGAGTGATGAGAACATTGATGTCGTTATTGGAACCCATAACACCGAAATATGGGTGCTAGATCCATAGATCATGTGAGGCCACAACCGCTAGCATTATTGTCGGGTGTTCATGATCACCTCTCATGAACTGACCACGTCATGCAACTGGACCATTTGCCTACGTCCAATGAGTACAGTCTACCCTGCCGAGCATGCCCAAAAAGTCATGTTTTTCTTCATGTGTGGTGTATAACTGCTGAATATCAACATAAGTAGTTTACGTAAATCTTGCCTACCTAAAGGTCAATAATACTTTTGCAAAATTTGTATAGATAATCTCGTGACATTTAATCTTCCATCCTCAAGTAATCATCAAGCGAGTCGAAGACTACTTCGTACGACAATTGCCGAACAAAGCGACCCACTTTTATTCAAAATATGCGTACTCTGATTCTAAGTGATTAATTGTTCGTTCGAATAGTTGTCTTCTTATCCGAAACCGCCACCTAAACATCTCCGTCAGATAAACAAGGTTACGAGTCATTTATAGGCCGCTCGTTTGTAGCTACTGACCTCTTTCTATGTTTCCTCTGCTGACTTTTGCTGACAATTCCACGGTGCGACCAAAATTGCGTTTACCACTTTTCGAACCAACCGTATAAAAATTTCTTGTTCCTGTTGGACGAGCTCTTCGGTTGATACGGGATGACGATGCGAGTTGCAGCGCCATGTTGTGTAAAACTTAAATATTTTTTTGTAATAGAAACGAAGAAGAAAGATAATAGAGAAATATATGATTTGAGATGTAAAAGATAAAATGTGAAGTATATTTATGGGGAGAAGAAAAAAAAAATATTTTATTTTAAACGTTATGCAAGGGTAGCAAAGGAAAAAAGAAAAAGGGAATCCGGGTTAAGGAAGCCGATGGCGAACCCGATAGCCAGCCTGTAGGGGTGTTTCTCAGCTACCCGAGGAACTCGAACGCCAAGCTGAAGGCGTCGGGCCACCGATACAAGTGGTCTAAGTACGTCCCGTATGATTGGGCTCAGAGTAAAACTCTTATGAACTCAAGCTGGGCTTGTTTTTTATGCTTAGCTCAAACGAGGCCAGATCAAGTCTAAGCTTCAACGGAAAAATTCCGAGAAGCAAATGGCATGTTGTTATTGTCTTTTAAAGTAATGTAATTGGCATCATAGCAGCTCATTGTACTCATGATTCTAGTTCTAACCATATGTTCTTGCTAGAGTAAACAAAAATCTATTCAGTTGGCGTCATTTAAGCCTCCTCGTATAATCTACAGGATAACCCGAATAAGCAACAACAATCCTGCTCAAGTGCATGATTGGGCTTCACGAGTCTATTTGCAAAAAAAACAAAGCCTTCAACCCGAGCCTGATCTGGGTTTCACCTTCTTTTGCCTGCACATGAAATTAGAGTTTTTAGCAGAAGATGTCGAGAAACAGAATTGGAGTTTCTGAGATGGAAAACTAACCAGAAAGAATCTTTTTTCTCTTGAGCTAATAGCTCCTCAAAAGAAATATCAGATATATCAGAATCAGTATCATCTGTTGGTTCAACAGATTTCGCCTTTGACTCCATTAAAGCACCGATTTCAAGCATCTACATGCGAGTCAAAGTCAGATATGTGTGTGTATGAAGAGAGAGAGAGAGAGAGATGAGTAACAACCGAACTTGAATTTAGCTAGCCATAATTGATTAACAACTAACATTTTATGAGGTAGTTGGTGTTTCTTTTGTACACTTATAAATAAAGCTACATTAATTGTACATTTTTTGAACTACGTATACTTTAGGAGGGTAAAATCGGCATTTAACTATTTAAAAATGCATTAATTGCACATTCACAGAACTATGACTTTGTCTGGTGGACAATTATTTTGGAATCAAGGGAGTAAAATTTTGTGTTTCAAGTTTGTTTCAGAGAGGATTGGAAGGAACAGGGAAGCTCTAACTTTCCTCCGCCCAGAAGTGGGATGATCTGAAAAGGAAGGAAAAATCTTATTGGTTCTTATGAAATTACAAACCCTTTATTTTAACCAACTCCACAGCAGTCTAGTGGTTGGTTTCCAGATTCTCATTAAAGGTCATGGGTTCAAACCTCACTAGGGGTGTCTTTGGGTTGGATACGGTTAGTATCGGAAACGGCCACGGGAATACCGGTTAGGACGCGTACATCTGAGCCAAAGACTCGACTCCCCTCGAGTAATCTTCACAGGGATCCCTCTCCATTTACCCAATTTTATAAATATGAAGGGCATACTTGTAAGTTGTAATTGTAAAACCTACAATTTTCGTCTTTGTCTCCGGTTCTCTCCAACTACAATAAATATTTTCCTTCTCTCTCTCTCTCTCTCTCTCTATTTCTTCCCAATTCAGAAGCACAGAAAAAAATTGAAGTCCTTTCTTTCACCTTTACTCTTCCTTTTCTTTTCCCTCAAAACCCGGAAACAAACCTTTAAGTTCTCTCTAAGAATCATCCCCCTCATTGCACATAAAAAAGACCAAGTTTTCTACAGATTACCTTCTTGTAAGCTGGTGAGAGCTTAAGTTGTTGCTGAAGCCAGTTATATACAAATGCATCCTCTTCAAGCCTCTTTTGTTCCAACTCTAGCTTGCATATCTACACTAACACAAACAAAATTCACTCAATTTAAAACCAAAATATCATAAAAAAATTTCATCACCAACCTTTTGACGCAATCGGTCGAATGAAGATCTGTCCGCCTTAAATAGTAGAGCTTTTGTAATGGTAAACTTCCGATGGATCACCTCAGACCTACAGATAACAAAAAGTTTAGCATAAAACTACAACTTCAAATTACTTTGAGAACAATAAGTGATTTCAAGATAAAGATATTTTTGAAGATATTTGTCCTAAACACTAGTGATTTGCAAGACGTATTTCATCTAATTACATACTTGTGCTTTAGCTCGTCTCTTGCTTCAATCAAGCAGTTCACAAATTGCCCAACCTGCATGCACGATTCAAATATGTAACATTAGATGTCCAAGTAATTGGAGAACAGCAAACAGGTCAACAAAGCAATGCAACCATTGTTTTGTGCATAGGACATAAATTACCATCAAGATGATAACTTTGAGACAAAAATTTGATTCTTGGATAATAATTTTACATATTCAATGCGATATGCTGGGAAAAATAGTAATGATAATAGATCATTTACATTAAGAGACAAAAGTTCATGCGAGAACCGTTGTTAGCGCGAGAACCGCGAGAACCAATCTAAGCCGTCCAATTCCCCCTCCTTCAATGTCATTGCCCACCCATGAATTCCTCACATGCACCCTGCCACACCCTATCCCTCCACGCTCTCCATCCATGATACTTCCCATATCCAAGGAACGGCTGAGATTGGTTCTCGCGGTTCTCGCACTAACAACGGTTCTCGCATGAACCCTCCCCTACATTAAGATACTAGCCAAGTTGTATAAATACAGCACTTTGTTTTAGTAACCCAATCTTGACTATTAGAGAGCATCTCAAAAGAATCATGTTGCCCCCAAAACATAATCTTAAACACTCATCTCCTCCAGACCAAAAGAAATAAGCTTTTGACTCGAATTCATAAAACCAAAGAGATGTTTAATAGTGTTCCAAGACAGGAACAACTCCAATAATGTTGGATACTTGTCTACATAGTATGCAAATTGCACTCGTTAACCCCTTATGGATCATAATCATTAAAAGATCAAGATTGTTATAGATTAAGTCATTTTACTTCTATCATAATAGTAAGATTTCATATTGAACTTCTCCAGAACTGAACAGTTTGACCCTAAATCAGAATCATAATCAATTCTTGTAAAACAATCAAAAACTGACATAAGCATTTCTCGCCATAAGAAATTGTAGCAGCCTAAAATGTTCATCAATGGTCAAGATTCTTCATCTTGTAACCCCTAATCATCCAAGGCAGTAAAAAGCTACACTATGTTGGAAGATTGCTTATTTAAACTGCTTATCAATGTTTATCTGCTCCTTTGAGGGTGAAATAAACAATTTAAAAACTGCTTATTCTAATTGCTTATCTTATTCCGATTAATTACCTCTTAAATCCTTAAACAAGTAGAATTGCCAAAAATTAGAAACAACTGCTTATCTGGTTATTATTAAGCCTAGTTACAATGATGCAAATCCTAACTCTATCTCCAGCATTGAATTTTATCATAGCTTTTCAAGAAGCTTAAGGATTTTAGGAGTTGCTTTGCTTATTTAAACTGCTTATCTCATTCTGATTACTTTGCCTCTCCAATCCTGAAACAAGCAGAACTGATAAACGCTTCCTATCGGATTATTATCGAGTTTCACTATGGCGGAAGCAAATCTAAACACTGTCTCCTACATTGCGTTTAATTAAGCACGATCATTTGAATGAGCCCCACCCCAGACAAAAATAATATCAAATCAAAGAAGAAACATATACCTGAAGGAGAGTCAATCCATTGGACTCATGAGACTTAACAAGCTGATCATATTGTTGTTTAATCTTCCTCTGCGTCGAGCTAGAAGATGATGTAAAAGGATATAAGCACACCAAATCTTGTTTCTCTTTCCCAATTCCCTCGATCAATTCCTCTTTTAATGTTTCCGTTTTCAAAGAATCACCGCCGTCGGATCGTTTTTTCTTCCCTCTTTTCTTCCTCTTCTTCCCACACTCCAAGTCGCCGGCCGCCGTGGCCTCACTCTTCTCCGCCGTCTGATTATATAGAGCCGGCAAGATCTCGAGGAGCAATGAATTACTAGGGTCGGAATCGTTGGATTTTAGGTTTTGTATGCTGGTAGTGTTATCATTAGTAGTGATAGTACGGGCAATGTCGGTGATAAGCGTGGGTGGATGGTGGTGGCAGGGCGACCGCCGTCGTCTAGTGTAGAGAGAAATAAACAGGAGTAAGAAAGCGACGAGGGAAATCAGGAGTAACGGAAACGCAAGGCGAAGGATATCCATATCCATTGGTGGATTTAGATTTAGGAAGTTAATCGTTGCCGGTAATCGTCATTATGCAGAGGAAATGGTGGTGGAAACTGAAGTTATGGAAATCAAAGTATGAAGAGGATGGAATGGAATTGGATGTTTGAATTCACTTTTGCCAACTGAAAGCCTTCTTTTCCAAACTTTAGTTTCAAGCTTCGTATAGTGCTGCTGCTGCTGCTGCTGCTTGTGTAAGTAATTATCTTTTTTTCATGGAGGAAACAGCCCCACCCTTTTCTTTTTACTTCTTTTTCTTTTTTTAAATAAAGTTTTTGCTTTTGCTATATTAATAAAGTTATCCACCTTCACGTTTTAAATTTGTTTTATGTCAACATTTATTCAATCAGTTATCTAATTGTTTCGTAAAATAGATAATATTATTAATTGTTTCATAATATTATTAATTTTGTTATTCATTTATTTTAATCTAACAACAAGATTGATATTTGCGATACTTATAATAAGAATTGTTCTCAAATAAACATTCTCGTATATTATATATAAAAAAAGGTTCATTTAAGGACCATTTCTTATTGCAGATGATCTAGATATTTAATACTCCAAGTGCTTTTTTTAATACTTAGCTTCGATTCTACCTTGCAAAATCCTTGCTGCTAACAATATGCCTTTTATACTAGTTTGAGAAACACAATTACAAAAAAGCTGATAGCTTTTACACTTGATTTAGAAAAATTGAAAGAGAAAAGTAGATCAAGATCGAGTCTGACTCGTTATAAATCTCAAACATGCTTCTTTAATATTACATTCGAACACAAGCCCTTTTCGGGAAAGATCCGTGTAACAATAGTTTCTCTGTTGTATATACACCAATCTTCAACATCTAATGCTTTTGGACCAAAATGGTGTGTTGCATATCTGTACAACTTCACCTTTCGCAAAAGCATATGTCATGCTCATCTTCAAAACAAGCTATTCTGTTTTACATTATAACATGTAAATATTTAATTAGACCCTAAACAAGAATCAGACAAGCTTCAGATCAGAGAAAACTAGACTGGCCTCAAGTTTTTCCCAAGCTGTCAATTCATCAGCTGCATATAACCTCCACTGACACTTTCTTCATTACACCCGGGCACGGATCACCTCCAAATATATCAGGATTTACTGGTACTACACACGATGCTTGACCGATGCAAATCTGCAAAATATATATATGTCAAACCCCTGAAAATTTATTGACTTTTTTTTTTCTCAAAAAAGTTGAAGAAATTTGCGGGAAAATTATGTCAAAGTGTTTATGATCAACAAACTCGCAAAATTATAAACCTTCATCTGGAGATTTGAAAATTTATAGATCTTGAAGGCTTGGAAATATTATAGATGTTGATAAAGAAATTTGCTGGACCATGATGCCAAACCTCTAGATCTTGATCACAAAACTTACAAATTATATATCTTAATCAAGAAATTGCAAAGTTCTAGATGTAAATCAAGACATTCACAAAATTATTATAGATCTTAATAAAGAAATGATCAAAATTGTAGTTCTTGATTAAAAAATCTGCACCACCATGATGCCAAAACTATAGCTCTTGATTAAGAAATTTGCTGAAGCATGATGCCAAAACTATAGATCTTGATCAAGAAACTAGCAAATTATAGATCTTAATCAAGAAATTTGCAAAATTTATAGATCTTCATTGAGATATTTGCTGGATCATGCTGGCAAAGCTATTGAATTTGATCAAGGATTTTCCAAACTCATTGAATTTCATATAAAAAAAAGATAATTCTGCAAATAATGTCAAGATTAACACACAATACCTTGTTAAAGACATCGTACGAGTTATGCGCATGGCAGCTGCCTTCACGAAAACTGCCACAACCGCCTTCAGGGGTACCAAAGCTAGCAAATTTAACAGCAGAAATCTTCTGATTTGGACTGCATGAAAGGTGGGCTTTCGGCCTCAACGGTTTGTTAGCTTTACCAGAAGCTTGCATCTGGTAAATCCTCAGTGATGGCTGCCACTCATAGATATCAGCACACACACTATACATTTCACGCTTCACTAATGATATCCCATATGGAATTCCACCTAATTCTTCAAAAACAACCAACAGATTTCCTCTTGGATTTAACCATGATCGAGGTACATGATACCTAAAACAAAAGTGGATAATAAAAGATCAATAACTTTGAGGGTGTTCTATCTAATAGGATGTAATTTGGAAAAAGTTTGCACCATCTTTGAGAAGCTTCACCACATTTGCTTAAGCATTTTTTCTCATTGTAATAACCGGTGTAATTGCAAGTGGTACAAGGACCCCCTGTGGCTTTGTATGCTGGCCAAAAACGCCCAATGCTTTGCCCATTTACCCATACTTGACCTTTGCCCATGCTGTTCATGTCTAGTGCCAAAGGTTCATCCCCTGTTGGAGCATCAAAAGTTGCCTGAAAAAGATGGAAAAACAAAACATTAGTTTATCTTTGGCAAGTATAAGTTGGTGTTTGGATATGTTTTGAAAGCTGGCATACGATAATCGATTATCAATTGTAAAAAAAGGGGTGGCAGAAGATAGTGTTAGTGGTTGATATTATGATCATAAATCATTTACCTTATACCATGTTAGTGGTTGTTTCTGAGCCACAAAAGAACCTTGAACCCATTCAACAGATGAACTACCACTAAGTGAGTGAAGACTTAGCATTTCGCCTTTAAGCCCCACCTGGTTATTAACCATTCAGAAATCAAGAATCAAAATTAATTGTGACGGATTACATAAAACTTGAAATAAGATATACTAAACATCCAGAATATTAGACCTTATAAGACCATTTTTGCCACGACAAGTCCCTCCTCCCTTCATTAAGACCAGAAAGCGTAACTGGACCAAGAACACCGGCATTCCATGTCTCAAAATGTGGACCAATGTTCTGGCAGATGAACGAAAATTAAGACAAGTTACAACACACTTATAATCAAAATCAGATAATTAGCAGTAATAGAACATAAACAAAATGGGTTGCAGAGGATAATGTTCAAATCTGCTTCTAGTGTTTTAAGTTGTGATAACAATACAATCGCGTTCCCTACTTCCCTATGGTTTGGAAAATTACAATTGAATAAGGATTGACATGTAAAAGTTATCTCTAAATAATCATATTATCAGGATTCAGTTTTGTTGCAGCTACTCCTAAACTGAGCATCCAAAACTGACAGATAGTCAGAGTAAGTTTCGATATCAACAGACACTAGAAACTGATTATCTGCGATTTGAAAACTCAATAATCAGATGATCAATTTTAAACACCATGTCAAACAACCCTCTTAGTCTCATGGTCACACGTTTTGGTGGAGAGGGAGAGATCATACTGGAAGACCAACAGCAATGCTTAGCAGTGAAATCTTGTTAAGCCCAGCTCTTAGATTGACAACATTGTTGAAAGTCAGTCTAGGGTTGTCCAGGCTTCCATACACAGTTCCTGTTGAAAACAAATAAAGTAAGATTTCTTACAACAACATCATATAACTAACTCTGCATCTTTCCCGATCAAGAAAGGCAAATTGCATGATACTTTTAGTCAATTTTCTGTTTATAAGAAATGTTTATACCGGTACACTGGTTCTAGTTCGATTATAAACTTGTAACATACACCCTTAGACGTTTGATTTTAAAAGTAGGTTCCCTAAAACAGAAATCTTTGAGCACAGTTTGTAAGATGGTGTTTAGCACCTGATAGTTGACTGTTGACAAAAACATGCAAAGCATGACCGGCAGATAAGACAGTAAGTGTTGGCTGTTCCCCCCTTATCAAGAACCCTTCATTGGAGTCGATCTTAACACTGATCACAAAAGAAAGAACAAATCCAGCAGTTAACAGCCTGTAAATTTTATAATTTTTTTCAAACTTTCCTTGAAGAATTAAATGTTATATACATACAAAGATCATGGTGCACTTACTCAGTCATGTACCACAAATAATCAGAAGCATCTCTAGTCACGTTTAACTGCTCCAATAATCCAGTTGTTCCAAATGTATTGTCATCATAATATTCTGTTTCATCATTGTATGATTGCCACCCAAATGTTGTGGGTTCCCGAGTCATTCTCATCAGCGTGGTTTGTGCGCCTACCTGTTAATCATGTGTTAGTGGATGATGTGATTTACATATTAGGTAGGTGTGCTTGGATGTACATTTTAAAAGTTATTATAAATCTGCTTCTTTCGGACTTATAAAGGTGTAACAATCAGATAATCATTTGATTGAGTGTTTGGGAAAGTCGGATCATTTAGGGAATTAATAGATAAAGTGACCAGAATGGACATCCTTATATATTTCTTACGGTATACAAAATAAATTAACAATTACTCCAACTAAAAAGAATTTTTTAATAAAGTATTTGTTATCATATTTATCCATACACAAACACAACACTCTAATGCATTTGGTTCAATCTTCATCTAATAAATTTAAGAATTTTTAAGTTACTATTTTACCCCTCCTTTCAAACTAAAATGGAACCCACTAACTAAATGGAGTCAATTAGATGCTCATATAGCACCTAATAACTACACATTCCATAATTAAAAAAAACTTTAAACAAATCAAGTCGATGAATATTAAGATTCCAATATAAGATATTAAATACGAATTAAGTTTTTATCAAAGCAACATTTTAAAATTTTATATATCCAATAATATAATAAATATTTCTATTAAAAACAACATTTTAGTTTAAGTATATATTTGTATATATCTTTATTTAGTATATGTATGTATATATATATATATATATATATATATATATATATATATATATATATATATATATATATATATATATATATATATATATATATATATATATATGTACACACACACATACACAAACACACGCAGCCCATCGCACATAGACACGCACGCATACACACACACACACACACAGAGACACAAAGACACACAGACATGACCTAATATATCTTATATAATTAGATATGCAGCAACAGGTAACTGACTAAAAACTAATTACATGACACCTACATAATCGGATAATCATGATTACTAATAAAATTTTCTCACCCTTGCGGTATTATAAACAGTGTTCTTGCAATCAGGTAGAATGCTAATGGACCAAGGAGGCAGATTGTAATGCTGATTCTCAAAATTTACTTTTGCAAAAGCCGATTTGTCATCATTTGCAAGAAAAGCAGCACAACCTCCAGTTTTGTTCTTGTAAATGTATGCCTGTGTCAAAACAGTAACCATAAGAGGTGGGTCCCACTTAGAATCAGGAAAAAGATCGATATATATATCAATGTGAAAAAAAAGAAACCTTTTGATAGTTTCCAAGTGAGATAACAGAAGGGTCCCCTTTTACTAAAACAGGTTCACATAGTTTAATTGCTCTGTGCAGATCTTTCAAGTGTCCCCATTTAGCTTCCCTCTTCAGTCCTGCACATTAAATATAATTTTGCATCAATTAATATATCCATTTTGTAAAATTAAGAATATTAGTTTAAAAGGAAACAGATTGAACGGGTCAATTGTGTATTTTCAGTGCTAAAATCAAGAAAGCTAGTGTAAACGGGTCAATTGTAAATTCTCAGCGCTTAAAAGCTCCTAAATCATTTTACTAAGGAAAGATTAATGATGAGATGATTTGATTTTTATAGATTTAACAGACTAAATGTTCACATAAATACTTTAAAACCATCCCAATTCATACAAACAGCCCACTTTAGATTAAAATCAAGATTTGCAAAGCTTGGAATGTACCAAATTCATCTAAAGGGGCATCATAGTCATAGCTTGTGGCGATAAACGGACCACCTGCAGTTCTACCAAAATTTGTCCCCCCATGATACTGCAGAAATACGAGTAAAAGGACAACATGTTAGTTGATAAAATCAAGGGAGGTCAATTTAGGACATCCAATAAAACACTTGAGCTACCATATAGTAATTGACGAATGATCCGCCAGTTTGAATAAACTTAGCAACAGAATACGCCAAGTCTTCAGCTGGTCTATACGGAACGGCTCCTCCAAACTCAGTAAACCTACATTAAAACATGAATTTAATTAAATAATAAAATAGATAGAGAAAATTCATATATTTTAGTGGATACTGTTTAAACAAAATTGATATTACCATCCTGTCCATGCTTCGGTCCACATTTTTGGTTTGAAGTATCTATTGGGAGTGAAGTAATCACAGTAAAAACCATTGCAAGTGTTGATCTGTGAATGCCAAGGTAAGATTTACTTTCTTGTAAATATAAATCTCAAAAGGTTTGGTGAATATTATATTAGGGACAATGCAAAAGGTGGCCATGTGCATTGGATAAAGAATCCAATGATCACATTAGGATAATAAAGAATGAAAAGAGTCAATAATAATTGAAGAAAATGACAAAAGGAACATGAAGGAATAGAATGCACTTACAGTGGGATCAGGGGCATCATCTTGCTTGCACATGACCCATGGGACTCCGGTGCCTAGACCCACAGCCATCTTAGCCGCCCATTTAGAATAGGCTCGAGCCGGTTCTCCAAGTTCATACTCCATTGGTCCGTATTCATTCTCTATCTGTCACAATCAAGGTTGGTTATGCTAGTTGGCATAGAGGTGGCAGTCTCAACCTATTCACCTAAAATGCATCATTGGCACCTATTTTATTATTAGAATTAGCTACAAAAGAAAATGGGTGAAACTGGTTGAAACCAAAGTGTATTCAAAACGTATTCAGCTGCACAAATGTCTCATTTAAGACGATTCTATTTTGATAATGAAGTTTTTGGAAAAGACAGAAAGTATTAACGATTCATGGTTGACCCATTATGTGAGTTACCAAACTCATGCATTTTGCTATTTCTATACTCTAGTTAATGCTATAAAAGCAAAGAAGTGATTTTAAGTTCTTGACTACCTGAGATAGTATGATTGGACCACCCTGATTCTCATACAAACCTTCTGATTTCATCAAACTCACTATCAGCCTGGTGAACTTTTCCATGGCAGCCTACAATAAACACATAAATTTATCCAAACTAAAAAAATACAAAAAATAGTAAAAGAAAGGGAAATAGATTATATTGAAGACCGAGAATAAGACCTTAAAAGGAGCATTATCTGTTCTAAAACTAATTCCCGGCACGTATTTCAACCAAACTGGAAATCCCCTGTAAATGCAATGCAAAAGGAGGTGAATTTAGAACTTTTAGAGCTTATTTAGAAAGGATTTATAAAGTTCTTGAAATGATACCCAAAGTTCCATTCAGCACAAGCATAGGGGCCAATTCTGAGATGAACATAGAGTCCAGCTTGCTTAATTAGCTTAATGAACTTAACCAGATCGTATCTGTCTTCAAAATAATACTGAAAAAAAAATGCAAGTTAAAATAAAAATAATTATAAAAAACAAAATAAAGAACACGCGGTAAAAACATATACTTACTTTACCAGGTTCTGGTTCATGCCCATTCCAGAAAACATAAGTCTGAATCACGTCCAAACCTCCTTCTTTAGCCTTCTGAATGAGATCTGGCCACATCTAAATCACCAAAATACTCAAACTTTTTTCAGACAGAAGAAATCTTAAAACCCCATTAACGTTTATTGATGAAAGATTAAGAAAAATAATAAAGAACCAAGAAATTCTAAAAGAAAAGAACCCATGAAGTGCATTGCTGAGTTGTACCTCAGGAGTGCTTCGTGGGTAATGAATGGATCCAGAAATAAGAATCCTTCTTTCGCCATTAATGGAGATTGCCCTATGATCATAAGAAACAGAGGCCGTACAGAAGCAAACCCTTGAGCTCAAAAACAACATAAACAGTAAATAAAACTCCAGCATTTTCTTGAAACAATGCTCCATTAAAGGCTCTTCAATTCCACACAGAGTAAACTGTATTTCCCCCCTTGTTTAGTAATATTCTTTCCCCTTATCAGCAATTTCCCTCCACTTTATTATATTCTCTTTCCTTCTTTTTTTTTATTTTTTAATTTAGTTAGGAATAAAGAAAGATACCAAGAAACACACACCCACACACACACTTGACACTCCAGCTGTGTTCTATTAACGGGTTTTATGGATTATTTCTTATAGAGAAATTGTTGCTTTATTTATGTTCTTTTTTCTTCACTGGATGACAGTAAAGGGGGCAGAGTGTGAAGATTTTGCGAGAAAAAATGAGTGCTTTGAGGGTACTTTTAAGCATCATGGACTTCTTTGTATAAAAGTGAGCAGGGTAAAAAAAGGTTAAAAACAAGAATTTTTTGCACAAGTCATGTGTAAACATTTGTCGTTTTGTGCATTGATATTTTTCCTACATGTCGACGGAATTGATTATGTATAAGAAGTTATGTAATTTCTTATTAAAATGTGGTTCTTTATATTTTGAGTTTGATTTTATCAAAATCTATTAAATTTGTTAGTTTTTTATTGTTGTGTATCTAATTTTAAAAGTTTTTACTGATGCATATTATATAAACTTTTAAAGCTTAATACACATAATAGCAAAATATATAAATTTAAATAAATTTTGAAGAAGATTAGCCTTGTTTTTTTCCTGTTGAAAACTTATTCATAGAAAACAAACGATTGTGTTGTTGTATCCTTGTTTATTTATTTCTCTTATTTATATCTATATTATATTATAAATTATTTATATATTTTATTTAAACTTTTAAGTTTTAAGTATTTTAAAAATTACTAAATTACATCTCGTATAAAGTAGATGGAAAATAGTTTATTACTGTTGATAGAGTTAAAAAGATCAACTCAATACTTCATTATTTTAGTAACTAAACCTTTAATATTTAAAAAAATCAACTCAATACAAATTAACTTAATTATTAAAGAAATAATAATTTCATAACCAAACCTTTTACTTTTTTATATTCTATTAAATAATAAATATTTTAACTTAATTATTAAAAAATATGTATAAGTATAACTCATAAACTTGAATAAACTTTATTTTTCTTAATATCTCAATTTTAAATAGTTTCAAATTTTGAATTTACACCATGTATTTTCATACCATTTAGCTTATATTATAAGTAGGGACCTTTTTTTATTATTTTATTTTCAAAATTTATTATACAGATTAATAAAAGAGTTTATGGAATACTAGAAAAATAAAGAAAATAGAAAAAGTAAAGAAAATACACATGTTACAAAAAGAAATTATCCGATGTCACCTTATTACGTGAATACCATAACCCTATGCCTTGAAAAAAAACATATTATTGAGTAGAATTTATTTGTTACCGCTACATTATGCGAGTAACATGCTAGTATTTTTTTACGCATTTAACCACTTCTAGTCTAAATTTCTTGTACTTTTGCTTCCTCCTTTATTAAATTGACAATCTATTCACTAAATTCCTAAAAATAGTTTATTATTGTTCTTAATGAATATCTTCAACATGTTTTTATCTTCATGTAAACCCCATTACCGCAAACCACCCTACGACTAGCAAAAACACAAATCTAACCACCATGAACCTCATATTATGTTCATCTTTGTTCACACACAGATTTTAAATGCCAACAAGAATACACATACAGAGACAGTTCAAGAGAGATATGAACCCCACAAACAAAAACATGCTCGCCTACAAACACACACATACAGAGAGAGCGCAAGAGAGATATGAACCCTAATACATGCATTTGAACACACACACACACACACATGTGTATGCACCAACAAACAGAAAACGAACATATACATAGAGAATTGCAAATCAACACACCCACGCTCTTGCACATGCAATTACTTGCGCATATTTGGAAAAAACGTCGATGATGAAGACGACCAAGATGAGGAGAGTAATGGGTGGGCGAGGCAGTGATGGCGGCGGATGTCGATGGGGCAATGCATGGAGCACATATAGGGCGGTGATTGCACTGATTCAAGAGAGAGATAGAGATGGAGAGAGTAGCCTTTGTAAAAAGTGAGATGCTACTTTTATTAAGTTTGTATAGAAAGTGCAAGATGTAACAAGCTACATCGACCTTATTAAAAACATGTCATCTAAGACAATATTTACCAATGACATGTTAAATCAGTTACCAATACCAATTTTTTTTTGCAAATTGAAATTTATTATCTTTTATTGACCTAAAAATTTAGACATTACACAAGTTTCCAAATTTATGTCATATTTTTCGACAATTTGCACTAACTATTTTACAATTTATCTTTTTTTTAATAGATTTGTCCTTTTACTAGCTCTAAATACCAATTACCCAAACATATGCTCTTAGCAAGGGGTTCCCACTTCAACTAGTTTTTGACGAACACATCATATATTGCATTCCACAATAATTAGTTTACTAGTGTAATAACATAGTAGAATTTGAGCTTCTTGTTGTTTCGCTATTAAAGTTTTAAAGCTAGTGGAGTTTGTTAATCGGTTTTGTTTTGTTCATTGTTCTATTGGCTGTTGTTTTGTTGGTGTATTAATTTATTTTTCACATCTAGCTTGTAGTTGAAGTTTCTTGTTGCAATTCTCTTAAGTTTTTTTTTATGTTTTTTTTTTTTTGAATTTTAGCCTCTAGAAAATTTAACATCTATTAAACAAAATACTTATTTATGAAAGTTAAAAAAATACACTGGCTTTACGGATGCAATCGTCAACCAGCCCAACTAACTAACCTCATGCATATTCTTCTTAAAATAAAAAATTAAGTAATAAGTATGATTTTACTTAATTTAATATGTTACTAATTCGATTGAACTCACTCGGCCTATATATGACATGTGATTTAAGAATTAAGAAGGTCAAAAGGTCCTGTACGTTGTCAGGGATTTGATCCTTGGATCCAATCTTAACCTATTTTTCTATTTCATGAATCTTCCTTACCACCTAGTCAGAAACTATAGTTGCTAATTAATTTTGACTTCAAACCAAAACTATAGTTGACTTTGACTCTTGGTAGAGATAAATTAATTACACAGTTCCTACAAATCACCACCATAAAGTGATGAACTCATAATAACATGCACCACATGACACCCCATGTGGCTGACTAGTACCTACAAGACTTATAAACTGTTGTTTAAGTTACCAGCATTATAAATATTGATTCCTTCATGACATAAAAAAAATATTCTTTTGGCTATTTCTTACTCAATCATGCATCACTCTATACATGAATACATGATATGTTGTCTTTCAAGTTTGTATATATCTTATCATTCTTCTATGCCATTTCAACTTATATAACATGACTTTAGCCTTTATTTCAAATAAATAAATAAATAAGCAATACAAAATTCGACACTTTTGTTTAGTTGTCATTCTTCTTCTGTATCGTTAATATATTCAACTTTGCATCAGTGTAATGTTATCAGTTTTTGACATAGTTAGGAAAGCCATCTTATATAATAGAAAATGTTGATGTAGCAATTAACCAAATACATATGCGCATTTGTCTCTCTTTTGCGAGTTTGTGAATAACTTGAAAGATAACGAGTTTACATTGGCCCGCTTACATGTTGTGCCGGGAGGAGAGCAAATGTATGCGTTAGCTTTTTATGTGAATTTGTCCTTTTAAAGAGAGTAATAATAACCAAAAGCGATTACAACATCATTTATGGTCTAGTTATTTAAATATATCACCAATTTATCTTATAACTCATACATTTTATCATTTTTAAGTAACAAAAATACATAAAATTACATCAAACTAAAAGTTTACATACACACAATAGAAACTTATAAAATTCGATTTTCACAATAGCAAAACTTAAGAAACATACTACTAAAAACAAAAACAAACAAATACTACCAATAACAAAAACAAACAAAAACAAACAAAAACAAACAAATACTACTAAACACAATACAGAAAATGAGAGAGAGAGAGAGCTAGGAAGAGCCAAGGATGCTGGAGCGGATCTTGAAACAACGAAGACAAACATCAGGCATGCAAGATTTAATCACAAGGATGGAGCTAATTCAAACAACAAGTCGATTTTCTTTTATAATTTCCCTGAAGACACTATGTCTCTCAAACTGTGGGAGCTCTTCAAGCATTATGGAAAAGTGCTAGACATTCATGTACCCATGAGGAGATTAAGGTCGGGTTCAAGATTTGGGTTTGTAAAATTTGCTGACAATGAAGACATTGACCAATTATTAAGAAGAATGAAAGGAATATGGATTGGCACCTTCAAAGTGAGATGCTTTAAAGCAAAAGATAAAAGGGCTAGTAATGCATCCAGAATGGAGTATGTGCAATCAACCATAAATGAGAGGAATGTAACAAATGGAAGATCGGACGGCAGATCGTTTGCTGAGGTAGTAAAAGGGGCAAAACACATTAATGACAATGGTGGGGCTGCAAAAAACACATTTAATACTACATGGGGTCATATAAAGGATCTAGTAAAGGAAGATGAAATAAATGAAATTCTTGGAAGAAGCATAGTGGCTACAGTCAAGTGTTCAGATATGCTAGAAGATCTAACAAATATTCTTAAAGTAATCTGCCCAAATATTGAAGGTTGGAAGTACACTGGGGGGAAACAGATACTGATAATCTGCAACACAAAGGAAACTGCCAAAAATTTGTTGAACAACAAGCAAGGGGAGCTTTGGAAGTGTTGTGTAAAGATAGAAGAATGGTCTTCTGATTTCTCAAATGGAACGCACAGGCTAGCTTGGATAAAGGTGTATGGAATTCCTCTCGATCTATGGACAGAAGAAAACTTCAAAAGAATCGGAGCTAGGTGGGGAGAACCAATCGTGGTAGAAAATGGTTCGTGGAACGGTTCCTCGTCATTAGTTTGTGGGAAGATTCTGATAAACACCTCTTACGAGTTTCCACTGATGGATAAATATGTTATAAAGTGCCATGGGTATTCAAGAGAAATTGTTCTTAGGGAGGATGGGTGGGTGGATTCCATTGACGAGGATGAAGATATCTCGGAGGAGGAAAGTTCAGAAGCTGCGTATGAAGGTTTTGTTTCTGATGAAGAAGATGGGGAAAAAGATTCGACAGACCAGATGAACGCTTCCGGCAAGAAAGATACGAAAAGAGCTTCGCCGGAAAAATTTGAAGCGGAAGACAGGAGATCGGAAAACGTGTCAGGTCAATTTAATGCGTCTGCTGCAAAGAGGTACGGGAGAAGGATCCATACAGAGAAATTCAACACTTCAGAGATCGCAAAATCCCCATTGGGAAGAGAGAAAGATGGTAATCTGTCAAGGGAGGTCAACGATACACGTTCACAGACTTTATTTCAAAATAATTGGGTTAGTGAAATAAATGAATTAACACAAGTGGAGCCCACGCAGACACCTAAGAGCCCAACTGTTAATTATGCAAAAATGGGCCCAAAGCCTTATCTAGGTGGGGGTTGTGTAATTTCTCCAGATCAGAGTCCAAAGAAAAAAACAGGCCCATCTGATTTAGACCAGCCCCATTTTCTTTTTAGCCAAAACACAACAACCAGCGATAACATCAGAGCGGAGGATCTGTCAACGGATGAAGGAACCTTAGTGTCTCTAGTACCAGATTCAATACCCACGGTCAGAAAATTAAACCTGCAGAAAGGGAAGAAGTGTAACACGGCGACAAATTTGTCATCCAGATCAAAGAAGAATTGGGCAGGTGCAGGAAAATTGAGCCTACACGTGATGAAAAAAATGGCTAGGGCAAAAGGCAAAAACAACAACACGTCAAGAAGCAAAGGGGGTAGGTCGTCAGATTCTTCTCTGGGAGGAAGAACAATTTCAAATTCAACCGATTCTATCAGAGAATTAGGGGAGAGGGTAGGATTTTTTGAAGTTTCGAAGGAGGCAGGCAGCATATAATCTGAAGATCAATCATGGACGGTATTCTTGTGGTGAATGAAGCTTTGAAGGAGCTAAAGAAAAAAAATCAGAGAGGTTTGGTCTTAAAACTAGATTTTGAAAAAGCGTACGATACGATAAGTTGGGATTTTCTCTTCGAAACTATGAGAACCATGGGTTTTGGAGAAAGATGGATAAGCTGGATTGATACATGTTTGAAATCTTCAACAATATCTGTTTTGATAAATGGATCGCCATCTTCTGAGTTTAATCCTCAGAAGGGGGTAAGACAAGGAGACCCATTAGCCCCATACTTATTTTTATTAGTAGCGGAAGCTCTTAATGTAATGTTGAAGGAGGCGCAAGAAAATCAGATTTTCCAAGGAATTCAAGTCGGGAAAGAAAAAATTACGTTAACACACCTGCAATACGCAGACGATACAATCATTTTTGGGGTTTGGGATAGAAAGAATTTCAAAGCAATCTCTGCACTGTTAAAGTGGTGGGAAAAAGCATCAGGCCTAAAAGTAAATTGGAAGAAAAGTGCTTTGATGGGTTCCGGAATTCCAGTGTCTGATCAAGTAAATATGGCGAAATTGGTGGGGTGTAAATTAGAGTCTGATATTTTCTATTATCTAGGGGTACCGGTAAATGTATCGATGAAAAGAAAACATCACTGGGAGAGAGTGATAAACAGATTCGAAGCTGTGTTTCAAGGGTGGAAGAAGAAGGCTCTATCGATAGGTGGTAGATGGACTTTAATCAAATCGGTTTTATCTTGCTTGCCTGTGTATTATCTGTCTCTGTTTCGAGCTCCATCCGGTATCCTTTCTCGCTTAGAAAAATTTAGAAAACAGTTTTTTTGGGGTGGGGGGGTGGGGTTGTCCAAAAAGTTAGCATGGGTTAAGTGGGATCTTATTGTCCAAAAAAGGGATGTTGGTGGGTTGGGTCTTGGGTGTTTAAACATTTTTAATATTAGTCTTCTTCTTAAATGGTGGTGGAGATTTCGTGTAGAAAAGGGGTCATTATGGGGTTCTATAATAAGGAGTATCTATGGGGGTGAGGGGGGTTTGGATTCATCATCTTTAAAATACAATGGAGGGTTATGGGAAGGTATTATAAAATTGAGAAGATCATTAGAAAGTAATGGCATTCATTTGGGTATGTTACAAAAAGTAATAGTGGGTAATGGGAATTCAATTAGATTTTGGAAAGACATATGGTTAGACAATTCACCATTGTATGAGGTTTTCCCAAGATTATTTAGCAGGTTGGAAGATAAAGAGGCTCGTATCAGCGATCTGGGTTGTTGGCAAGACGGTCAGTGGCGGTGGAAGCTCTTGGAAGAATCAAATCTGAGAGGAAGAGTCTTGGCTGAATTCGTGACTCTCAAACAAAGAATACAAAGCGTCAAGTTGCAGCAGGATGTAGAAGACAAGTGGCATTGGTTGGGGAACACTTCAGGAGCTTTTTCAGTGAAGGAAACAAGGGATTTCTTGGAGGGAAAAATGCTGATACAGTCGCCAAGAAGACCAAAAACAGTGTGGCTGAAATTAGCACCAAAAAAAATTTCAATCTTTGCGTGGAGAGTTAATTTGCGTAGAATTCCAGTCCTTTCGAAGTTGGCAGACAAAGGAGTGGATGTCCCTTCTATTCTTTGTCCAAGATGTTTAGAAGCAATAGAGACGGTGAATCATGCAATCTTTAAATGTCGGAAATTAAAGCACATCTGGACTTACATATGCAGGTGGTGGGGAGTCCCATTCACGGAAGAAGTTTCGTTCGCGCAGTTAGAGATCGTAGCAAAATCAAAGTTATCGGCAGTAGCATTCATGCTTTGGGAGGTCATTATAAGAATTACAGGATATTGTATATGGAAGAATAGAAACAACTTAGTATTCAATGGATCAAATAGAGTCAGTGAGGTCATATATGAAATACAAAGATTGGGATTCCAATGGATCAAGGCAAAAATGAAGAACGATTCAAGATTATCGTGGGATGTTTGAATGGTTTTGCCGTCGGTCATTAATCTGCGGATTTAGGAGAGACTCCGGTCAATTGAGCCTGTGTTATTATTATAAATGTAATCTAAAAGTTAGCATTTAGGATAGTAACAGGCTTGGAACTGAAATGCATGCCCATGTTTTGAAAATATTTGGGTTTGCAGGCTCACTGCTTGTGAGGAGTGTAAAGGTGCTGTTTGTACTGTACAAATTTTGATTATGAATACATGTTGCTTTTCAAAAAAAACATGTTAATAAAAAAAAGTTAACTTATCAATATTATATATTAGTTAATAGGTTTATTTTATCAAAATATATCAAATTTGTCACATTTTGTTATTATATGTAACAAAATATTAAAGTTTTATATTAAGTGCAACAAACTTTCAACTTTTTCTATTAATATTTATTTTTGTAACATAAAAAAATGTATAACATACAATATAAAGAAATGATTTTCTACTACCTCCCAATCATATAACGAGGGAGAAATGATGACCCATGATTCTTATTTTTATACACGATTTATTAACCTTAAATTATTGGTGTAATCAAGTCTTCGTTTCAGGCACCAGAACAACATCGTGGTACACAGTCAACTGAGGGGAACTTGTACAACCACCACCGGCTCCACTCCGTCACCGCCTCGTCGATGGCTACTCAGGCTACTACTCCATCACCATCATCACCGCCATCGCCGGCACCCAAGGAGACGTTCGGACGCCGTTACAAATTCATCTGGCCTCTTCTCCTCGCTGTCAATTTCTCCATTGGAGGTAAATACTTTAACACATATAGAGATTGATTGCTCGTTCAATTATATTACTTTTAACTGCTCCCGTGCTCAGTTGATCTCTCTTTAAACAACAGTAAACAGACTAAGGTTTCAATTCGTCGATGCTAAAACTGATTGTTGCGTCTGTTTTGAACTTATGGTTACATAGTCGATCCATCAGTACCTTTTTACATGCTTAATTTTGACTAGTTCGGAAGCATTTAGGTTTAGGATTGCTTGTTTTGAATTTCTGGTTACATAGTCGATCCACCAGTACCTTTTTACATGCTTAATTTTGACTAGTTCGGAAGCATTTAGGTTTAGGATTGCTTGTTTTGAATTTCTGGTTACATAGTCGATTTACCAGTACCTTTTTACATGCTTAATTTTGACTAGTTCGGAAGCATTTAGGTTTAGGATTGCTTCTTATACTGCTGATTCCTTTATGAAGTAATCTGTTTGAACCAAGCAACTTCAAATTGTTATTCGATTGAAATTAATCAGATACAGCAATCACAAACCCTTTTTAATAAAATATCTGAATTTTTATTTCGATCAGAAATTGTATTTGTTATTCCTTTCTAATTAGGATTCAAAATAAAATCAGGTTCTCTAAGGGTTTATCTTGTGTGCTACAACTTACAATAGAGAACCAAAAAAGAAAAAAAAAAGGTACAATGGAGGAATAAGCAATCGTGTGGTAGATTTGTAGAATTTAAGGATCTAGTTCTGAGGTTATTTGTATCATTAGTTTTCTTTTTCTTCATCTAATTATCCTTCCATAGAGTACAAATATAAAGTTTAGGCTGTTAAAACTTTATAGCTTTAGTTCATATTGCTTCATGGTTATAACTTACAACTTCGTTTTCTGGCCTAATGTACTTGAAGCTACAGTATCCCCAACTTCTTTTGGTGTTTAGGCAACAAAGTCTTTTGTCACACCCCAAAATCCCAAGATGTAACACAAAAGTACACCTTGGGGCACCTTTGTTTAATTTCTATACATGCATAAAAACATTTTTTGCAATTATATAAATAGTTCATGCCATCGCTCTCTTAACCATGTACATATACCATCATAATAAGGTACACATGAGTCATGACATCAATAATATTGCATGAATTAAAGCTCGAAATAAACATATTACCTCCTGTAGACATGCATCCCATTTCATAATTCACACGAGAATCACCTCCTGTCCATGGCTCACGTTCTTTCAAATCAATTCTCCTATAATTTAAATAATATTCACCTGGCAAACATTGTCACATAAAATCTAAAAGTATCGTATTGAATGGTCGCAGAAACATATACCAGTTCAGTTTCTTTCTTTGTTTTTATTTGGCCCAGATTACTATTTAATTAAGCAAAACCAATAGTCCTTATACAACTTCATCTTCTTCATATTGTTACTGTAACCTGCCACCGCTGATAAACATTCAAAACTGAAAATTTTGTTTTAAAGTTTCTGGGTAAACTTTAAGCTCGCCCTTGCAACCATCTTCATCATATGACCCATTTATGGTTCACCATACCATCAGACTCTACATAACCAAATTGGTAACCATAGATATGTTAACATCACTCGTGACTCGGCCAAGCGACTACTAGATAACATTTGGTTCTAATAACATCATAAAATATGAGTTTATACAAGGATAGTCATCTTAGACGAGAACTGTAACTCAACTGTAAGCTTCACGAATTTGTTTCGCCAGCACTGCTGCCACCTCCCTACTCTCTCTGTCTCTCCACTCTTGATATAGGTTTCTGTTTGTGTGTTTGAGAATGAACCTATGCAGAGCAGGTGGCACCTATCAATAAATCGTTGGAGAGTATATCGCGGAGGATATTACCGGTCTTTCATAGTCGTGGGTCACCACCTCCCGGTCTTCAATTTAATCGTCTTTTCTACATTTACAATACAGCCCTCCCACTTCTACCTTTTGTTCTATGCAACCATTTAGCTACCACTGTAATTAATTTTTTAATACCCAAAACATAAACTACATGCTTTATTTATATTAATAAACAAGAAGTAAATTGGATCTCACATCTTTCTCGACTGCCTGTTCAAGAGAATGATTAAAAAACAGGCTAATTAGGAGAAATGATTAGAGAAACAACTAGTGCAGTTGTTTGCTTGCTTGGTTTGATTAAACTCGAAAACAAGTTGATGACAAGTTAGTTAACTTTCACTATATGATTTTACTTCCTCATTTCAATGGTAATACTAATAGTTGATTAGGCCTTAATGCCTTATTACGCTGAATGTGTCTCCTTAAGATTGAATAGACATGCAAACAGCCAAACGTGATGCCTAAGCCCTAGGGGTCAACAGACGACATTTTCATATATTTAAGAGCATATTAACTGAACCGATGTTTATAGACTGACATAGTTTCGTAGTTCAGGTCCTTCAGGAGCCCCTTGCTATGGGTTGATTTATGTTGTGAGCTGATAGGTGGACAACAAAACTTTTCTGACCAAAATGTGGAACTCATTAAAAATTATAAAAGAAAAAAAAATCACCAGATTTCTTTTCTATGGGTTAGGAAGGAAAAGGTAAACTTCTCATGTGGCATCAAAAAAAGAAAAGGAGCATCTCTTTAAAAAAACAAGCAGTTTCGAATAAGCAACTTCAAATTACTTATTCGGAACAAGTTATTTCACTTGCAAATAATTAGATATACAGCTTGTCAGTGTGTATAAGCAATCACAGACACTTAGTTGTCTCAATGCAATATTGATGAGCAATCTCGACCCCTAAACACCCCCTCTTTTTGCAAATATTATTTGCTTATAACAACAGTTTGTTCGTCGTGTTTTTATAGCTTACCTTTACACGAGAACAAATAAGGAGGAGAACACTAAAGGAGAGACGCCTACAACCACAGTCACGTCTACTCCTACATCCACTACAATCTCAACTACTTCAGTGAGCCATACATCAACATCGCCTCCTGTTATCGTAGAGCCAGTGAAACCAATCCCCATGGATGAGCAGCGAGAGCTCTTCAAGTGGATATTAGAGGAGACACGAAAAGTGAAAACAAAAGACCCTCAAGAGAAAAAGCGACTTGATGAAGAAAAAACGTTGCTCAAACAGTTTATACGAGCAAAGTCCATCCCATCTTTGTAATGGGTCATGGATGAAGTCTTTTCGTTGTATGTATACACATCAGAATTGTACATTTGGTGTATCTCGATCGTTATTGGATATGGAGTGTCTGCTTTATGTTGTTTACCATGTAAATTGATGATTTTTTTCATGCTTATAAGTTACTGCAATAGTTGGCTGTGCAATTGCACTGTAGCATGTAGATGGTTGGGATTGCCTGTTTAAAAGTGTTTATTTGCTTATTATTATTTTTAAATAAACAAGTTAAGTTGCTTGTTTAACTTATTTCACTAAGAAACATTCAAATAACTAATTTTGGTAAGTGAGCCCAATGACCCTCATAACAGCTACTCCATGTATTGAAATATAAGAAGTTTGGATTAGCTTATTTTCCGACTTATAAGTTTGTTAGAATTAAAAATAAGTTCATATGCAAACCATCTTGTCTTATAAATTTAGCACTATTGAACATTAATGAACCTTAACTTATGGGCATGTCAGTTTTAGTAAACTTATAAGCCAAATTAAAATAATATTAACCTAAACACCCCTTTAACGAACCAATAAGCAGTTCCAACAAACACACCTTACTGAAGGGGCAGAATTGAAATGAGTTCTATCTAAAGAATCATGAATTCAGTGTTCCACCGGAAATGGTCAACGTAAGATTGTGTTTCATGGCTATTTACAAATTGCAATTATTATTGATATTGGGAATAAATAAGAATGAAGGTGTGATTTACACGTACCAAAACAACAAACAGTCTCTCAGATAAAATTAAAACTAAAACATGATATAAACATATTAAAACATAAGAATACACAAGACCAGCAGAAAAACGAGGCACCTTTGACGACCTAACAAGATAAAGGTAAAAAACGCCTTTGGTGCATTGACGATGAGATTGCCGTCAGTCATCTACTCCTGTGTTGAAGATAAAACTTGGGAAGGCGGTCGTGACATCCCTAACAAATGCATTAATATATTAAGACAAATAATGCGACACAAACCTTCAGACTTCTAACTTGCCATATAATTAAACAGAAGCCTCTAACAGATAATGGGATACGAAGAAGTTTAAAGATGGCAAATTGGACAAAATCAGTATTATGAACCCAAGATGATGATCATCAGGTTATACTTCATATGTTGGAAGACTTAAAAGCAGTGAAGGACATGGGACCAAAGGTGGCCAATAGAACAATTTTTTTTACGGAACCAATAGCACCCAACACTACATCAAGATTTAAAAAGAACACATTATGTGGCAGACCCAAGACCATAGTGACCAGTAGCACAAACATTCTTACACTACATGGGCCGGGTTGACCGGTAGCACAGGCTACCCAGACCTTTATACAGGTGGAATTGGGTTGACCAGTAGCACTGACTGAAAGCAACATTATTACCTAAGAGATGGAAGGGTCATGTTCTTCAAGAGTTGGGGTCGTTGAATAACAAAGTCCCGCCACTCTTCTTTATTGATTCTCCCGTCCATGTCAGCATCCGCATCTGCAAATGTCTGAAGGCACAAGAACACACGCAAATATGAAGGCCTGCTTAATCTAATAAGAAGAAGAATGACTAATAAACTTAAGAAGTTTTACATTATCGATAATCTCTTCAAGAATGTCTTCAGAAAGATGCATCCCGGTTTCCTTTAAAGTTGCAACAATCATTTCTCTAACCTGATAAAACATTAGCTGTTAACAAATACAGGAAGATTTTCCAAAATGGAAGAGATCAGTCACTTACTTCTTCCCGTTCTATGAACCCAGTTCGTCTCAAATCATATAATCTAAATGCAACTGCATAGTGGAAAAACATGAAAAAAGTAGTGTTATGAGGACAGCTGAGAGAATGATCCACCTGGAATTAGGTTCTCAAAACTTACAATCAGCTTTTTGTTCCGTTGGGGCACGTGGATGGAAGATGCTCAATACATGGACAAACTCCTCAAATTCGATAACGCCATTTTGCTTCTCATCAAACAGATCAAAAACCTAGATACGAATGAAGGATACAAGCATCATATAAATTATCATCAGTGAGTCCAAATATGAAGTAAGATATATATTCTTCAAGCACGCCGTTACCTGAAACCTATTATTGTCTATCTTTGGTGTAATCATCAACCAAACTGATCATAACAATGGCAACACAATAACATAATGTACTATAATGATGGCAACACAAAAGTAAAACGTGCAGCAAAAAGAATAAAGAACACAAATGATTTTATGTATTTTACATGGTTAAGCTGATCAGTTTATTCGAATGCATCCTGTTCAAGAAAATATGGACTGTAAGTAAGTATTACCCTGTTCAAGAAAAGATTATCTCCACCTGCTGAATTGAGCAAAGCCAGTTGGAGCTCCTCCTTCATTGAGAAAACAAGGAAAAGATGAATGCAATAATCATATATTCTTTGGTGTACCATGCAACAGGGCCTTGGAAGTTAGCAACAATACCAGTTCAAAAGAACAGAATAATTCATATTTTGTTCAAGTGTAATTCTTTGGTCAACCTTTCTTCATATAATTCCTAGATTCTCAGTTCTCAGATAAATGCTAAAATAATCACACTTTAATGAAGAGTAAACCTAAAACTATAATTTCATGTTGCTTTTTGTGGACTCAGTTGCACCAGCAATTTGAATCACTTCAATGTATTACCCTTTTGTCTCAACTTTGGTTTTAGGTTTAATCAGACCCTAAAATGAAGATTTTAAAGTAACTGGAGGGGAAAATATTAGCATACCTTGTGTATGAGTCCATCATCTATAATCGAACTGCTTAACTTATTGAACAATTCGCGCAACGCTTCAACTTCATTAACTGAAACTGAAACAATTCCTTGTATTAGGATATATAAAAACATATCACCAAAATTCAGAACCTAAAAGAGGTGTGTTTGGGATTGGTTATTTATAACTTTTTAAGGTGCTTATCTGCTTATTCAAATCAGTTTCAGATTGCCTAATTTCTTCAAACAATACTATAAGCAGATAAACTATTCAAAACTCAATCCTCACTCTTTAAGGGAGGGTGTTTGGATTAGACAGTATATGGCTTCTTAATAAGTAGAAACAACTTAATTAGCTCAAAATAAGCTATATATTTAGCAAGAGACTGTTTGGATACTTTAATCACACCTTATTATATTCAAATTGCAATAAAGAATAAACGGAAATCGCGAATTACGGAACCAAACACACCCCAGATATAATTAGGACCTAAATAAAATAAACGGACATGGCGAATTACGAGCGAGGCGTGTGACGTCATCATAAGTGTGGATAGGTTTCACCGGATGGCTACCGTGAGCACTAAAACACGACGATAAGCTGTAGATCAGAACCTCAACTATAACTGCAAGCGGTATAAACGCCGCACATAGCTTTTCCCCCACCGTCAGCGAGCTCGATCTCTATTTCTCCTAATCCAGATTCACATTTTCAGTCTCGTACATACAGATACCATAATCTTATAATCATAATACTTATTAGGTCGAAATTAAGAGGAAGAAAAATACCGAGGTTGAGGAGCTCGCCGCCGCTCCCATGTTCGCCGGAGAGATTTCAAGCTTCTTTCTATAATTTATTACGTAGTAACAATAGATTTGTATGAATGTGAAATTCAAACCAATAATTTCTATCTCACGATTGTATATACAAGTACGAATTTCAAGACGCAAGATAATATATAGAACTGAATGTCCTCTGCAAGCTGAATTACGAAATCAATCCGCAAGCAAAAGCAAAGCTTGTGCTTGTTGGATTGATACTTGGATCTGGATTCTGGAATTTGGATCACGTTTGGGTTCGATCTGGATCGACCATTTACCATAATCTACACGTGGGTAATACTAGTCAAAGTCAGCTACTCACCCTCGAAAATTAAGAATTTATAAAAAGTCACGTTTTAAAACTAAATAGAAATGTACGCAACTTTTTCATTGTATATAATCAATTTTAAAATATTAAAATAAATATAATTAACGTTTATAATCTTTTTATTGTATGCAAATAACTTTTTTACGTGTCTGTTTTTTAGTTACCATTGTATACAATGAATTTTGTCATAACATTCATGGTATACAACAAGTTGCATACAATCTGAGGATTATAAAAGTTGGTTGTATATATTGGTAACTAAGATTAAGTTCATTGTATTTTAATACAATTTGCCTAATTCTATATCATCATGCTTTGTATTTCTATCTTCTCCGTACTTTCTAAAATCAAGACGAGTTAAAAAAAAATTATATACCTAGTACTATTCTTTTCATTCATTACAAGATGACATGTAAATTTCACTCGTTATTTTTCCCCACCTTATATTTTGATTGTGACACTTGTGTTGATTTTTTAAATAGGTAAATAATGATGAGAAAATAATAGGAGGATATATCACTATTTATGTCAAAATAAAAAGAAGATATAAAAAAAATTAGTGAATTATACACATATGATCTGATAAATAAAAAGATAAATTATAAGAATTAAACTGGAGAAAATATATCTTTCCTTGCATAAATTAAGCTGCAATAGTACTTTTTCCTTTTAAAATTAAGATTTCATTGATCATCCTTTAAAATTTTACATGATTTTTTCCTTTAATGAACCGCTAATCAACTCTTCTAATGTACAAAAAGTACAAGGTACATGTGTCTTGTTCAAATATTGATGTATTTCATTGAATACTAGTGTACTCTAACCCCTTCACATAATCACATGTTGTTTGCACATTTTTAACTGCCGTCACCATCAATGTAGTTTCATCATCTGAATTCCTTTAACTATTGTCATAAGAATCTAGTCACTAATTTTATTTCATCATCTAAGTCGTATCTACATGACAAATAAGGTTTGTTATGATGACGATAGAGTGCGGGTAGTGTTCCTCTACTACAACCCGGAGGATTCACGACTCTGCTATTTGCCCCTCTACGCCCTCCAATCCCACAGTAAAGTAGTGGTTTTTTTAACTATATGAAAATATTGATGTATAATAATAAAAGATTATATAGAAAAGTTGATTCACCTTCACATTCATTCTTTACTCCAAAAATAGTTATATGAATAATTGATATTATTTTAATTGTTTTTTCAATTCGATTAGGTTTTGTAAATCATTAGTCTTGTTTGAATAAATAAGGGTGTTTCATACCAGGCGAATGCGTTATTTTTTGTTTTCGTTTTTTTTAGATTCATTTTATTTTTTGAGGCTTGATGATGCATGTTTTGTTCATATCCTTTTAATATGCTTTAGATTTTGGTTTGAAGGGCAAGTTTGGGTTAGTTCCAATTCTATAAGTTTGTGTGTTCGTTTTTAACTCACACTAAGACTAAGAAGGTTTGTTTGATTTTATTTTTTATTTTTTATTTTTTCTTGCTTTCTTACAACTCATGGCTTTGCTTTATTTGTATATGTGATGGCAACCAAGGATCAAGATAATCTTACAACTCAAAGATTGTGTATAATAGGTTGTTTATTTAAAATTTGGGTTTTCTAATAATATGGAAAACGATCATGATGAATAATTAACAAAAAATTCAATAACACTCATAGATTACAATCCTTAGATCTTTAGAAAATTTCTTGTGAAATAACTTTTTACTTTTAATTAGATACATGCCATCACAAAAAAACTTCTCACATGGAAATAATATTGAAATAGTTTACTCGGTCCTTCTATGTGTGGTTGGTAATTGACGGAACAAAATTGTTTATGGGATTCAAGAGTTGATTCAAGTAACCTGATTAAGAGATGTTTATTCAAGCATCCAGATATTGTCTTTCTTAAGATGTTAAACAAATGTTCAAAACAAATTTCCAACTGGTTTTGTTGGATTTCCTCCCCCAAAAACTATATTCCTTAAAGGTGAGTTGTTGGTGTACTTTGAGTACAAGTATTTTCTCCATTTGTTTAATGTGAAAATGTAGTTCAACTCAAATTTTATATTTATGTCTGATAGCTTAGGTTTTCATGAAGTTTATCTTCATATTTCGTTTTAATGTTGATTTTTGATACACTTGAAAGGATAAAAATACCATTTTCTAATTTATTTATGTTTTTATTTTAAGTGTTATTCACTTTAGAATATTAATTTTTATTTAAAGATTTGTTAATTATAATAAAAAAATATAAAAAAATTCTAATTATTATTTGCGTACTTAAAAGATAATTAAACCACCACCGCCATAAACTTTCACCTATCACCACCTAATACAATCAACCCCGACCACCATCCACCACAGAAATCACCACCTACCAACATCAGAAAACACTAACCACTAGATGGAAGCCACCAATCGGCCGCTATCTACCATCTCCAAAAAGTTAAAACTCCACCAATAATCAAATGCATACCCACGTGTCACCAAGACATCGAAACCCTAAATAGAACCACCAACCACCACCTCACCAACATATACACATGACCTACACACATCCTGTTCCGTACGCAGAACAATCCCTAGATTTGTAATACTCGCCCTTGAGGTTTAGTTGAGCCCTAACAAGATCCTAGATCTACATGCGGCGACAATTGAACCCTTAAAGGTTGTAATTGATGGTGGCCTGAGCGTAGTAGGGGGTCAGAAATCGATAGGGGGAGTGGAGGATAGGTCATGGAGAGAAGGAGGGGGGAGAAAAGGTATTTAGTTATAAAGATTGGAGAGAGATAGAGGTTTTTTTAGTATTTACATATAATATAGTAGAGTTTTAAATATATATTAAAATAATTTAAATTCAAATAAGAATAAATGAAAGGGCTAATGATATTTTTGTACTATCAAGTGCATGAGGGACCAATATTTACGAAATGTTTACAATAAGATTAGCGATGTAATATTTAAAGTTCACGCGCATTGGTAGGAGATTAGGTAAACCGCGAGTGGTTTACTCTTCTTTTAATAATATTTCTCTTTTTCTCTTTTAAGTTTTACCTTGTCACAAGCTTATTTTCCATGAGCATGTTTTTCGGTTCATTTTTATAAGAGGATACGGTATATATTTTTAGTAACATCTGCCTCATGTATTTTTATGCTTACTAATATTTTAAAATAAATAAATGACAAAAAAAAATCTTTGAGATTATACCCTTGATTAAATAGATATATCCATTATCCAGATTCCAGGGACTGTTTTTGAGCATTTCTATAAAAATACCTATCAGCTGTCGCTATAGTTACCCAGTATACACGACGGACTAGAACCCCCTAATTTCCACCGGGGCCCTTTCTCCGTATCGCCGGCGACGATGACGACGTACGGCACGATTCCGACGTCATCAACCGGAGGTACGAACGTCGAATACATCTCCCGGGCAAAACACCGCATAAAATCCGAACTGGGTACACGACGGCCGTGGAAACAGATGTTCAATCTCGGCTCCTTCGACTTACCTCACGGCCTCTTCGATGCGTTTTCACGAATCAGAACCAACTCCGGCTACTTCCGTATGAACTACGCTATACTTATGCTGTCGATTCTGTTTCTTAGTCTATTATGGCATCCGATCTCGTTGATTGTATTCGTGGTGATGATGGCCGCCTGGTTGTTCCTTTACTTCCTCCGTGACGAGCCTCTGGTGGTTTTTAACCGCACGATCACCGATCGTACGGTCCTGATCGTTTTGTCAGTCACTACTATTTTTTTGCTGTTGTTGACCGGCGCTACATGGAACATAGTGTCGTCGATACTGATCGGACTGACGGTTGTGGTGGTTCATGCTGCTTTGAGGAACACCGTTGACTTGTCTTTAGACGAAGATCGATTCGAGGCAGGTGGATAAGGTATATTGGAATTCATCTATGGATGCAAGTTTTTTTCTTTGTTAATCTTTGGGTTTCGTAATCAATTGTTATTTGTTAGTGATTCATGTTACATATGAGATTGAATTTGATTGCAAACTTCATTTCTTTCCACTGAAATACAGTTGTTCTTTGTTTTTTGTTTCTGTACAAATATTCATGTTTTGTGCCTAAAAAGAATACTTGTGAGCAATTTGTTCTATTTCATTCCATTGGTAATCAAAAGTGCTTGTTGGTTGGATATAAGTGATTTGAGTTTGCATTGCACATTTTGTTATCTAATACTAACTCTGAGTTGAAATGGAGATGAAAGATTGGAAGGAATGGGAATGAAAGTCCTTTTTATCTATTATATGATAATATCCTTTCTATTTTATCCTGATTGTTAATAGCTTGACCCTTATTCCTAAGGGGGTAGTTTGGATGAAATGATGAATATTTAAAAAGGTTTTCAACCAGCTCCCACTTTATAACTTCTTGCTTAAATCATCATGTAAAGTGTAAACAGTGCCAATGAGGAAATGAAAAGTGATAGCTACTTGATTTGAAGATCCAAGTCTAGGAAAAACACAGTTTTGATCTTTTTTTTTGTATGAACTATAAAGACTTGTTTTCTTTGGGTAACAAGGGAAACCCCACCCGGGTCACATCCTTGACCAGATAAGGTAAAAACTCGGAGTCACAAACCTCCCAGAAGACCCATGAATCAGGTAAAGTACAACCCTCTACGATTGTGGATTTGCACTTGAATGGATGTCCCTAATGAAAGGTGCGGCTGTGCAAGATTCAAATCTGGGACCTCATTTGGAGAGTCCAAAGATCCCAACCATCTTGCCAAACACATGAATCTGATATGTGACACAGCTCTCTTTAAACCACATAGGTAGCTGAAGCAAATATTTTACTGTCGATTGAATCAAAGCATTTATCTGTAATCGTTTTGCACGAATGGTATTGTTTACTCAACTAGTATATGACATTCATTTAACGTGTTATTTTTATATACACCATACAACTTTAGAGGTCTTCTTATACGCAAATATAACTGTCCCTAAGACGTGGACAGCATATGTTGGTTTCGAACTTTCCGGGTAACCCATCCCCTATGTAAGAGACATAAATCATAGATACTGGACATGCCACCGTCACGTGGTTGACAAAAGATCATTGTATGTCAATTTATAGTGTCATTTTATGTTGCTTTTGTTGTTGTTATTGTTATCGTGATTGCAAACTACTGTCGTTCGAGTGACAAAATGTACAATATACCTTTCTAACATACACTATAAAATGAAATTTTTGGCATCCACCCATGGTACGAAAAGTAAAGGAATACCTTCAAAGGTGATTCCATCATCTCTTTTTAGGAAACTATATTCTACACATATCTATCCTACTCCAATAATCATACGTTAACTGTCAAAACATCACTTCAATGCTTAACTATTACTCCTATACAATTAGAAATCAACATAAAGATGTAGTCAAAAATACTACGCACCTAGTACCGATATAGCTCTTTACCTGTGATCTTCACATGAAATCCTTCTTCGTGGCAATCCATAGTCGAGTTAAGTAAAAGCTTTTCACTAGATCCTTTCAGTGTTTCATTCATCAGACCACCAATGCGTCTTTGTTGATCCATTAGAAGAAGTCTACCACTTCGATTGCCAACTTCATGTCTAGGTGTAGACACATGATTGGCTCCCTTCATCATGTCGCCCTCAAGCATGCGTAACACCTTTACGTATGATATTTAATGACCAACCAAATTAATACTTGTTTTTGCAAGAAAATCTTGCTAATAATAGATGGAGGAGGTTGTGGATAGAAGACTCTTATTTTTGACATTTGACATGTTTTATAGGTCTAAATTGCTATAAAAGACGCAAGAGACATACTTATCATATACAACAGTTTTACTGCTTTAGAACATGGGACCATGGGTGGCATCTGCTTGTATTATTTCTTAATAATATAATCTTGGTTATTATATTTGACACATCGTTATTTAATAAAAGTTGTAAATTTTTGGACAAATGTTTTGGGTCAAACAAATTACCTGTGAAATGCGAGGTCGTAAATGAGGATCCCTTTTAATGCATAGAGAAGCAGCTTGCATCATGCAATAAATCTCATGAGCTGAATAACAGTTTCCTAGCCGAGGATCAATTAACTCATTAATGCTACCTTCTTCCAACAACGGGCGTGCCTACAAAATTTTGGAAGTGATACCAAATTAATTGCAAACAGGTTGGTTAGATGTGACAACTTTGATTAATTTACTTATTACCGAGTTGATTTAGGTTATGTTATATCTCTAGGTGATCAAATGGTCCAATTAAATAAATTATTTGAAAAAGGATATGCATCAAATTGGTTAAAAATCTTCCAAAGGGCCAAAATTGTTTTGTAGGAACAATTAAATGAATCATACACCAAGTACTCACCCATTCTGCAAGGCACTGCTGGCCCTTTGGACGCTTAAGATCCACTGCTTTTCGTCCTGTAATAAGTTCCACTAATACGACTCCAAATGAATATACATCGGCTTTTTCAGTGATCTGCCCACTCTGTGCATACTCTGGAGCTAGATATCTAGATAATTAAAAAGAAGGAAAAAATTAAAAGAAGCTCTAACCCATAATAATACAATATTATATGAATGGTGCAAAGCAAGCAAGATCCGGCTCTTCAAAGACTTACCCAAATGTTCCGATTACTTTTGTTTCCTCTTCTGTATCTCCATCAGGCTGCCACCTTGCTAGGCCAAAGTCTCCAACCTTGTGAGCAAAAAAGTTGAGCCTTTTAAAGTCCATTATAAATTAGCGAGTGTAAAGACAACATATCAGATCAGGTGCATTTAAAAGAACCATCATGTTTGAAATCAAATTTAACTCTAAAAAGGCTCTCTTAAACTCAAACAAAGATGGAAGAATCGTAACTCCTAAATAAAGTGTTCTGCTTGTTGCAGAACTGTTAAAACTGAACAGAAATATAGAATCATGTTTTTGGGAGGTAGATACCAGAGGTTCAAAATCATGAGTGATCAAGATGTTGTTAGGCCGCATGTCACGATGCACAATGCAACCTACTCTGCATTCTTCATGAAGATATCTCAATCCTCGAGCGGCTCCCAGAGCAATTTTTTGGCGTGCTGACCATCTTAATGGATCTTGATCATGTCCTGCATACGCTACAAGTCCATATGAAGAGGGTGTATAGATGCTCACACTACAGAAGTATGATTTGTTAGGGGTTGTTTGAGTTAGCTAAATTGAAAGCTTATTAGCTTATTGCATTTTAATAAAGTTAAATATCATGTTTTGAGTGTTTTGATGGGGCTAATATGATGACTTGAGGTTGAAAAGCTAATGATATGGAGCTAAGTTGTCTTTCTGGGCCTTCTGGAAGAAGCTTAAGTTGTTTCAAATAAGTTTTACCCAAACACCCTCTTGGTCAAATTGTTGAATCCAGTAGTAAAGTTCATAGCAAAGGCCCCAGCTCCCAAAAGCAAAGGAAAAAAACAAAGTTGGTGGGTTAGGTAGCAGGGTCAAACGTATAGTTTTTTGGTGCATGTTGAAATGAGTTGAGCCGGATCGATAAACAACACTTTTTGTTATAGAATTTGATTTTACTCGTTTGTCCCCTTTAACATAAAATTTAAAAAACAATTGACGGATTCATACATATATAGATCGATATCCTCACCACCGGGGAAATAAAGGTGAAGTTTAACAATGCAGTTCAAAGTTCAAACTAAGAAAAAAGGAAAATGTAACAGAATATGTATTTATTGCTTCCTGGGCATTGTATGAAGAGCATTATTATTTAAGAAAGGTAGGTTAAGAATTACCATAAAGATGAGAATCCAACGACCCATTGCAAACATATTCATAGACTAGCAGCCTCCTTCGATCCTCCATACAGAATCCAATCAACATAACAACGTTTCGATGCTGAGCACAGCTCAGTACTTCAACTTCTGAGCAGAATTCTTGATCCCCTTGAGAACTTGCCAGTTTGTGTTGCTTAACGGCAACCGCCTGTCCATCTGGAAGTAACCCTTTGTGTACAGACCCAAATCCTCCTTCAGCCAAGAAATTATCTTGAGAAAATCCTCTAGTAGCAATCTCTAGTTCTGCATATGTGAACCATCTTGGTGGCTTTCCAAATACAGGTGCCTTGTGTTGACATATTGAACACAATGGAGGTGGGCCTGAAGGCGTGTTTCGTGACAACGATATTGCATCTCTAACATTACCTCTAAATTCATCGCTTTTGGAAGTTTGAACTAGTGATCCATATCCTTGAAAATCATCCTCCCAATGTCTAGATGATTGAAAGGTGTCAACCATCCATGATTGATATCTTAAGCTTGAGAAAGATGAGGAAAGATGCTCACTCTCTGAGTCGGAACTCGACTCAGTGATATCCCAATTCTGCTTTCGGGCTAAAGCTTCCGGCTTTAAGGAAACTCTTGTTACTGGAATGAGAAATGGGGAAGTTCCTTGATCAGAACTTGAAATTGATGAAGTCCCAGCTTCAGTTGCAGTTAATGCCTCAGGACTACTAATTGGACTCAGGGCTCTTTGAGCCGAAGAAATAGATGAATAATTGTCTTTCTGTAGATTTCCAGATGAGTGATTTGGTGCAGGTTCCTTCTTTGGTGATCCAACTAAATTTAGGCGAATAATTTTTGGGCGTGACTTCTTTATTGTCACAATGTTGCATTGCAACTCGTCCATACAACATTTTTGTTCATGTTTTAGCTTTCTACAAGGAAAGGAGAGACTCGAGAGTCAAAATTGTATATTAAAATTATGGTTAGCATAATATATCGCTTGCAGTTAACGTATTACTTGTCCAATACAACCCAAGTAGCTTGGATTTGCTTGGCCTCTGCAGCTACTACCCCGTATGGTGATCCAGAAACCGTTTTTATCTTCACATTTATCTAATATGAAATCAGGGCAAATTACTTGTGATAATCATGAATGATGAAACAAGAAATAATTGGAAATCTCCACGATTGTACGGAGTATGGACAGACCTTATTTGGATCATACATGTTATGTAGCTGAAGGATCATCTGGGAGAAAGAATCTGCTATATCACTTTTCCCTAAATATGACCTCCAATGGCGACTAGCACAATCTCCAGTAAATCTTGGAAGGCCCCATAATTTCCTACCTAATTGGAGAAAACAAGCAATAGTTATTAACTTCGTAGAAGATAGATTTAGCACTCCAAGAGCCAGTTGTAGTACAATATGCTTGATAAAGAACTAAAATGCTGTTAAAACTTGATCAAGGGGCTCAGGACAAAATATCAAAAATCTTGTTGGATGACTAATTTTTAGAAAATAACAATCAAGACATTATGCAGACTTTCAGTAAACAAAAAAGAAAATGCCAATGATAATCAAGAAAGCATGTAAGCTTCACGAAAATAAGCTAGCATATAAACCACAAAGAAATATTAATTACCTGAAATTTGTGAAGGGATAACAACAATCAATGTAATGCAGTGCCCTGGTTGAGCAACATGGGTCAAAGCCCAAACCAAAGCAGTCTTTGAAATATCCCTAGATGCTTTAACAGCAACAATAAGCGTCTCAACAACATCTGAGCCCTTCTCTTGTTTCCTGATGCTCATTTCTTTACTCATTAAGCCCACAAATACAATGTAATTGTTTTCTGAAGTACCTTTTGCTATAGATCACACCCACCAAACACATTAACTCTAACTGAATTAGATGTCTTCAATGGACAACTGCGTAAAAAAAAACCTGCAATGTACGTGTTGCACAAAACATTAAGAAGACAGAAAATTTGATCCATCTTACTGTTAATGATACTTTGCCCCAACCATAAAGTTTTGATTCCTCGATAATGTAAAAGCAGAATAATGCTCAGCTGCTACTGTTATAGTAATGGGAATAACTTCAGGTTTCATAGCTTTTGCTTCAATGGAGAAATAACAATCACCAGCAAATCATGTAATATTTGCCGTACATCAAATTCATACCGCATGATACATAATACTTTATAAATCAGAAAATCAGACAAATGTCCAAATTCAATTCGATTTTCTCTATGCATTTCCACAACAAAATTCTGGTTTAATCTGCCATGATTAGACACATACAAAAAAATAAAGACATATGCAGATCAGATTTCTACTCACACACCTGACATAATTCGAAATTTACAATGCAACTTCTAATCAAAATCAAATTTCTGAAATGAATGAATTAAACAATGGAGATCTTGAATTCGAACGCAATTTGTAACGAATATTGAGCGCGAAGAAATTAACAAATCTGAAGAAACACTGGCGAAAACTTACTGCGTGTGTATGATTTGCAGAGGTTAGTTTTGAGTGTAATGGAGTAACTAGCTATGGAAGAATTTAGGTATACAAGAATGCCCCTTGCTTTGTGCAAATCCTCAAGACTGACATCTTCGTTTTCGGTAAAAGCTTGTGTCTCGATAATGGCGGAATTCGATAATTAAATGCTCCTCTCATTTACCATTGTCAGAAAGCGACAACTTATAGGGATTTTAAGTGATTTATAGTTTCAATTAGCTCCCTCAACATTCAACATTATACCAGGAAGGTCCCCCCTTTTTTTATTTATTAAAACTTATATGATGGTAAAATTACTAGCCTTTTTATGCATATCTTTACCTTATTTACCCTATGGATAGTACTGCTAAATTAAAACCTTCAATGTAAAATAAAAAATTAAAAATCCATAAGCATTGACGAAACTATAATGGGAAATTACGTAGTTTACTATGTTAACATCTTCCTAAAAAACAGCAAACAGTGGGATGGATCATTAAAACAAATAGTAAACATATATTATATATAGTAATTATATAAGAGAATCTGGTATGGTAGAAGTAAAGGTGTGATGTCATTGAGATGGCGTATGGTACCACTGGTGAACACCACCTCGAGGGATGTACGTTCCAATGGACCGGTTTAATATGATCCATTGATCCAATTAAGTGATTCTGATTGGATTTTTGTTTCAAACATATGAATCTGGTCCGTTCAAACAATTTCAAAATTCAAACAAAACTATCTAAATTACAATTTGGTTGGATCAATTATACCGTTTGGTTTTTCGTTCTAACCTAGATATATGCTCAAGAGTCAAGGTATTTTAAGAAAAATATTTGATATATAATACTAAGATTACGTTAGAGTTGTGCAACTTATTAATAAATCTAGAAAAATCCATGCATGCTTTATACAAACTAGAATAAATGCTTGTTTATAGTTTTATACCTATCTAGTTTCTTATTAAAATAAAGTTGTTAAAGTTAATATTTATAAAGAATTCACAAAATCGTTGCTTATAAAAATGATGCTTTTGTATAGGGCTATGTATTTCTTTTAATTATATTACTAATTTATCACTACTCACAAATTATTGAATCATCTTTTCGGATTGGTTTTGGATACTATAGTATAAATTAAATAATCCAAAAATCTTATAGATCTTAAGTATGTGTACATGGTATTAATTTGGCATGAGGTATTTGAAACATAGGGGTAGATACACTACATGCTCGAGTAGTTTTTATATATGTACATAGCGATGTTTTATAGATATAAAAATTACTCGAGCATAACTAAGACGGTTATGTCTTAAATACAGAAAACAAAATTAGTTGTCGACATTCAAAATATGTAACAAGTCCTTGGACAACGACATTTTGTGTGAAACTAATTAAAACAGTCAAAGTTAAAAAATAATAATAAAGAAATTAATAATGTTACAGCGCATAAACTAGTTATCATATACATTACTAGCTATAACCAAAACAACATTTATAACTTGACACACTTATATACACGTGCAAAGCGACATATACTTTTTCTATTCTTATTTTGATTGCTTTGGAATTGTTTTGAAAAAAAAAATCAAACCAAAATTAAGCTGTGTATATCTTGATATCCTTTAAAATTGAAACCTTAAAAATATCAATGTACCATAGATTGTAAAGTCTTTCAATAAATTATAAATTACGCATTGTAAGGATCTAAGTTACACTTAGAGAGTGTGAGAAAAAATAATTATTGTAATTATCAGGTTTTACTAATTTTTATTATAAGATAACATAATCAATCATATTCTACTTAATTAGACTTTAGAGTTGATTTTGATCTATAAAATATATATCTAAAGAAACGAGTAAACTGAAGAAACTTGCTCCCGTTGTGAACCCAAACTCAAAAGTAAAGGTCATGTGTAACTTTACATGTATATATTCCAAATTCAAATAACTTAATTTTGAATTTTGTAGTAGGGGGGCTTTATATAACAAAAAGTAAAAGTAAAAGGAATATTGCTCAAAATTTGAAATCATAAACAGACAGTGTGCAACGTGTACAGTGTTGAGATATAATAAAAGCTCAGGTAGCTGGAAATGGAATCTGCGGCGATTCGAACAAACAAATATAAACTTATATATTTCATATTATGTTAAAATTAATACTCATTTTTTTGTAACGCCAAATACTTGTACAGAAGAGCCCCATGGGGCAGTTGTCACGTGACATTTTATATTACTATAAAATATGTTTAATTAAGGATACTTTGACATTTTATCTTTATAATCTAGATTTAAATGTTCAAGAAATATTATAAAACGTGTAATTATCTTTACGTTAATTTTATTTTATGCAATATTTTTATTATTTTTCAAATCAAATAACTATATTACATATTTTTTCAATTAATATAAAAGGGTTAAACAAATAGAAGAAAAGGTATTAGAATAATCACTCAAATTATGTGACAACTTACAATAGTATATTATTAAAATAATTATAGAACGGTTGCACTAATTATAACTTTTTTAAAGTAAAAAATGTTTGCCTTACTACTTGGATACTTACAACTAAAAAATATAAGAGGTCCAATGCTAGAAGATAATTTTTTTACAAAAGTCAAGCCCCCAAAAAAAGGGTATAGTAGCTGCAAGTTACCTCATCAAGACCCCAAAGAAGGGTATGCTTGGACTAATTCAATGTACTTTTGAGAGTTGGAGTCATTCGCCGCCTATGAGTTCTTGCAACTAGTAATTCATTGAATGTTATACAGATTGTTATTTTAATGTAATGTAAGTATTTTTGTTAAACTGTTGAAATTGTTAGGAGTGTATGTTTGTTTCAAGTCTTAACAGTTCTAGAGACAAAAATAATATGGCCAATCGGGTTGCACCCCCTCACGAGGTCCTAGGGACGACATCCCTAATGGAGATCTCGCCACGGTATGTATAGGAATTTATTATATTTGATACTTATGAGGCTGATTAGCTTGTTCAACTAAGCGATGAACAGATCAGCTAAGTGTTGAGTTGATCAGCATATAAGCTAAGCGTTCAGCTATCATCATTAGCACAACATTTGTTTGACTGATTGGTGCTTAGCGGAGCATGTGCTTGGCTGTGTGATTGCTCACCTAAGCATTGCATTCTAACCCGTCCATAACGGTAAACTAACAATTAATCGATTATCGATGTATAACTAGTTTTGACTGTTATTGAGGCTAAAATAATTGCTTTCCATGGTGTCTCTATATAGGATAACAAACACGAAAAATCACATACAAAATTGTTCAGGAAAAGAATCTTTCGGTTGTCATTGAGTTAATTTTCGAAACCTAATATAAGATAGAAATATAACTTAAAGATAACGATCAGTTGATTGCCTAGACCATTTTATTCTCTGTATATACTCTACAAATAGCAAATCCCTAACAGAGACATTAGTTAAACTTGACAACTTTATTCAACTTTTAATTTCTTTCTTCATAGAGTCCATCTTGTAACATCATTGATTTTCTTAGTATGAATATTTCGGAAGAAAAGTACCAACCACAATCTCGCATTGCTTAAAAAATACACAAGTTTTCAGACAAACTGATATCGTAATAAAAATCCAAGCAACTTATTGGATTAGTCAAATATATGGTGTCAAAATTATCAAATCATTCAATCAACCTGCATAAGGAAAACAAAGACCCATAAATTAAAATTTGATAAAAATATAATTACACTTTACGTTATCTAAAAAACCTCCATATTTTCTAGAATTCAGCCTGTTTATAAATTGTTGAATATTACAGCAACATACACGGAATTAGGATCATAATATGATACAAGAGCAAACCAATCAACGAAATCTTGATTATGATCACTGAATTACAAGCTTTAGGCGAAAATGCAAAAACAGATACGAAAATGCAAAATCCTCTCAGAACTCTCATTTACAAATGAAATGAACGAATGTGAATGATACGTATTACATCAGATGCTACATGTATTTATACACCTTACAACTAAGTAAGAATACACCTTCAAGTCTCCACATGTTTGCATTTTACCCCCTTATACTTTCATGACTTATTCAATACCCATATATAACAATCTCCACCTTATTGATTTAGTCATGAACAAGAACCAACATTCAGTAAATGCAAACATTTTCTGAACTTTGTTCCATTAACTGTTTTAGTTAAAACATCAGCTGCATTTTCATCAGTATGTACCTTCTCCACTTCAACCTCCTTTGATTCAATGATCTCCCGGATGAAATGATATCTCACATTTATATGTTTTGTTCGATCATGGTACACATGATTCTTTGACAACTGAATTGCACCTTGATTATCACACTTAACAACTGTGTGAGCATCCTTTACCCCTAACTCAGTTAGTAAACCTTTCAGCCATATGCCTTCTTTAACTGCTTCAGTAAGAGCCACATATTCAGCCTCTTTAGATGATAACGCAACAATATGCTACAGAGATGCTTTCCAACTTACGACACATCCAAACACTTGAAAAACATAACCAGTTATGGACCTCCCTTTGTCTAAGTCCTTTGCATAATCTGCATCTACATATCCAACCAGCTATCCATCATCAACACCTTTACCAAAGATTAAACCAACTTCAGCACTTCCTTTTAGATACCTCAAAATCCATTTCACACCTTCCCAATGTGCACGACCCGAATTAGCAAGATATCGGCTAACAACACTAACAGCGTATGATATATCAGGTCTCGTACAAACCATCAAATACATCAAACTCTCAACTGCATTTCCGTAAGGAACATTAGCCATCTTCTCCTTTAATTCATCACAACCCGGAGAATCTTTTGCTGAAAGTTTGAATTGTTGACCGAAAGGAGTTTGTACCGCCTTCCCATTTGACATTCGATACCGTTGCAACACCTTATTGAGATACCCATGTTGAGACAACTTCAAAACCTTATCAACCCGGTTTCTACAAATCTCCATACCCAAAATTTTCTTTGCAACACCCAACTCTTTCATGTCAAACTCAGCCTTCAACATCTCTTTGGTCAAGTCAATCTCATGTTTATCTTTGCAAGCAATCAACATATCATCCACGTATAACAAAAGATATATGAATTCACCAGCCTTGTATTGCTTATAGTAAACACAACTATCATAGCAACTCCTGTTGAACCCAATCTTTAACATATGTTGATCAAACTTTTTATACCATTGACGTGTTGATTGCTTCAGCCCATAAAGTGATTTCTTCAACAAACACACTTTATCTCCATCAACCTCAAACCCTTGTGGCTGTTTTATGTCAATTTTCTCATCCAAATCGCCATGTAAAAACGTTGTTTTCACGTCCAATTGTTCCAGCTCAAAATCATAATGTGCAGTCAAAGCTAAAATCACTCTGATCGAGCTATGCCTCACTACAGGTGAAAATACCTCATTGTAGTCAACTCCAGGCCTTTGAGTAAATCCCCTCGCTACAAGCCTTGCTTTATATCTTGGCTCTTGCACACCTGCAACACCCTCCTTGATTTTGAACAACCATTTGCAACCAACTAGCTTTTGTCCATGAGGTTTATCCACCAGAACCCACGTATCATTCTTATGTAACGAGCCTATTTCCTCCTCCATAGCATGTATCCACTTCAGCCTATCATTTGAATTTACAGCCTTATCAAATGATAATGGATCAGACACATTTTCTTCTTCAGCAACCGAAAATGCAAATGCCATGTAATCACCTTGTCGAAACCTGATAAGAGCAACAACTTGCCTTCTTTCCCTATCTCGAGCTAACTGATAATCACTACTAACAGTAGTATCAGTTACCGGTTGATCTTGTACCTCAGATGAACCACAACCACCTGCATTCGTAGAATTTGCATTTTCGTTATTTGCATTTCCATTCAGCTCCACCTCAAACTGAACATACTGATCCTGAACATGCAAATCCTGAACATGCAGATCTTTCCCCTTTTCATCATCTCGAGTAACACCAAGATCTTTGTAAAATACCTCTTCATTAAACACTACATCCCTGCTTATAATCACCTTTGGACGAACATTTTCACATCTCCAAAGCCTATAACCCTTAACACCTTCCGGGTACCCAAGAAATATGCATTTCTACGCTCTTGGTTCCAACTTCCCCTGATTAACATGAGAGTAAGCAACACAACCGAACACTCTCAACTGACTATAATCAGTTTCATGTCCAGACCACAAATCCATTGGTGTTTTAAGACCAATTGCTGAAGAAGGTGATCTGTTTATCAAATAAGCAGCCGTTGATGTAGCTTCTGCCCAAAATTGCTTTGGTAATCCTGATTGATTCAACATGCATTTCACCTTGTTTAACAGAGTCCTATTCATCCTCTCTGCTAACCCATTTTGCTGAGGTGTTCCTGCAACCGTATAATGCCTTGCAATATGAACCTTGCAAAAAACTTTGAATTGTTGTTCACAAAATTCTAACCCATTATCCGTTCTCAACTTCTTTATTCTTCTTTCAGTCTGATTCTCCACAAGAACTTTCCATTCTTTAAACTTACCCAATGCCTCATTCTTGTGCCTTATCATATACACCCAGACCCTTCTCGAATAATCATCAATAATGGATAGAAAATACCTTGCACCCCCCAACGATTCAACCCTTGCAGGACCCCATAAATCTGCATGTATGTAATCAATCAACCCAACTGTTTTGTGTGTTCCCTTACTGAACTTAACTCTATGTGCCTTGCCCAAAATGCAAATTTCGCAGAAGTCAAGTTTACCCAGTTCTTTTGATCCAAAACAGTCCCTTTTATTCAATTCCATCAACCCTCTTTCACTGATGTGTCCAAGTCTACTATGCCAAAGACTTGCCATCTTGTTCTTGTCATGTTCACAAACCGCAGCCATCCTTCCATGAACACCACCATCAAGAACATAGACACAATTTCTCCGAGTTCCATGAAGTACCACCAAAGAACCTCTGATCACATATGCCTTGCCATTCTGCAATTTACATTTACATCCATCTTTTTCAAGTTTACCAAGGGAAATCAAATTTCTCCTCAACTCCGGTATGTATCTTACATCATTCAACACAAATTCAGAACCATCATTCAACACAAGTCTGACATTACTCAAACCTTGTACTCTACATGCTCTATCATCATCAAGCAACACCGATCCTCCACCCCATTCTTGATAGTCTTCCAAGATTGCCTTGTTTGGTGTCATATGATAGGATCCTCCCGAGTCCATTATCCACTCATCAGTTGATTGCATATCCGTGACCACGAGTACTTCGGCACTATCATAACCTTCAGAAAACCCATCTGAATTCCCAGACTCTTTCACTTTACTTGAGAATTCCCTTTTCTTCTTGCTTCTTTGAGGACAATCCTTTTTCAAGTGATCTTCCGAGTGACAGATATAGCATTTTCGTCTATATCTTGATTTCGATCTTGATAAACCCCTGTGACTTCTGTCCCTACTTTCTTGTCTACCTCTGGCCATCAAACCTTCTCCAAACTCTTCCTTCTGATCACTCCTACGTTTCAACTCTCTCGAGTTCAGGGCTGCCATGACTTCTTCCATGGTTAAACTATCCCTTCCATACATCAGAGTGTCTACAAAGTGTTCATAAGATTATGGCAAAGAGGATAAGAAAATAATTGCCTGATCTTCTTCATCAATTTCAACTTTAATGTTTTCCAGATCAAGAACCAACTTATTGAATTCATCAACATGATCTTCCAATTTCTTGCCATTAGACATTTGAAACGTATACAATCTTTTCTTGAAATACAATCTGTTAGCCAAAGATCGTGTCATATATAAGTTCTTTAATTTTGACCATACACCGGCAGCAGAGGTTTCTTTCGTCACTTCACGTAATACTCGATCACCAAAACACAAGATGATTGCACTGTGAGCCTTCTCCAACATTTCTGTTTTCTCCTTCTCAGATAAGTCATCTGGAAGATGTTCTTCACCTTCGAGAGCAGCAACCAATCCATGTTGTATCAAAATTGCTCTCATCTTGACACGCCATAATCTGAAAATCATTTCTCCCATCAAATTTCTCCATATCAAACTTGGTAGTTCCCATCTTCATTTGACGTTTATTGGTGCCCTTATCTTGATCTTGACTTGAATGCGAGCCCTAACGAGGCTCTGATACCACTTGTTGAATATTACAACAACATACACGGAATTAGGATCATAATATGATACAAGAACAAACCAATCAACGAAATCTTGATTATGATCACTGAATTACAAGCTTCAGGCGAAAATGCAAAAACATATACGAAAATGCAAAATCCTATCAGAACTCTCATTTACAAATGAAATGAACGAATGTGAATGATACGTATTACATCAGATGCTACATGTATTTATACACCTTACAACTAAGTAAGAATACACCTTCAAGTCTCCACATGTTTGCATTTTACCCCCTTATACTTTCATGACTTATTCAATACCCATATATAACATAAATTTAAACAATGTTCGTTGTCATTTTTCGTAGCTAACCCTTTAACAGCTTTGATCCGGCTTTTGGCTGATGAGAATACAAACTCTATGTTACTGTATTTCTTATTCATACACTTGATCAAATAAACTTCCTTTAATTAACATTAACAATATATAATAATGAGTGTTAGTTGAGTATACTTTCTCCTCTTTTACATGTATATATCATATTGATAGTGTCAATCCTATACATATACATTATAGTGTTTGGGTGCAATAATCCATCCATACCTATAATAATAGGGTGTTACTATTTGATCCCCTTATTTCACTATAATATATGTTAAATCACTTCATTACATTTTTACGTACATACCATACATTCACGTACATCACATCAAATGTGTTAAATTAAACTATCAAATATTCAAATGTGTCCAATTGAATCGAAAAAACTAGAACTTGGTCCATTGCCGCTTTAAACTCATCTTATGAGGATTATAATATTGTTCTCCTCCCTTGTTTCAAAGCATTATTATGATACTTCAAACATAGATGTATCTTGGAGGTAGGCTCTTGATAGTTCGGGTTAGTTTTCAGTTTCTCTCTTAGGAAAGCCCTTGATAATATGGTGATTTATAAGATTGATGGTCATAAAACCATTTGGCTCAATTCACTACCCATCAAAGTCAATATTTTCATCTCAAAGTTGCATCTTGAGAGGTTGCCTACCTTAGTTAACCAGCTAAAAGAGACGTGCAACTCCCCTCGTTTACTCTGTCAACTTTGTAGGACATTTTCAGTTCTTGTATTATCATTAGAGCAAGTTTGAATGAATTTAGAAATTGGTGGTGCATGGACCAGCCTATTCTCTACTCTATAAAGGATTGTTGTAACTTCCCAATATTTGAAAGTTTCTTTATTAAATGTTAAGTATTATGTGTTAAGTTGTCTTTTTGTGTTTTATGTGATTTTAAAACTAGAAGGGCAAAATCTGTCATTTTTTGAAAGGGATGTAGTCCAGGGGCAGTTTGGTTATTATGCTAAAGTTATATATATATATATATATATATATATATATATATATATATATATATATATATATATATATATATATATATATATATATATATTGATGTTTTGACTTTGGTTTTACAGTAGGGAAGCGAGACATCCTGAGAAGAGTTTACTCCTACTTAATGTTTATTTCTGTTCGGTTAGTATGCTCACTAAGTGAAAGCTTATGTTTTAGTTTTGTTGGGCATACAGGTGATTAAGGTTCAAGCAATGGTAAGGCTCCAGCGTAGTGATCAGTTGGATAACTCCTGACTTATAAGACTATCTTTGACACTACTTTTGTAAGAGTTAGCATGCATGTACAAAGAAAGTTGTAATTTGTTAAACTTTGATATCTTTTGATGCTAACTAATAGTAAGAATGTTTTAAAAGTTAAACCTGGTAAAGTGGTGTTACAACTGTTTAACTGGTGATCTTCTTTGGGTCTAAACGGGTTTCAGATGGAAGTTGTCTCAATGGCTTTATGCATACACTTGGTGCTAGGCTGCTTGGAAATTATTGAACGAAATAGCTCTCCTCAAACTTTAAGGATGTTGTGTTGATTGGATTGGGTCAAAATTATTTATTTCTTTGGCTAAACTCAAGACGTACTAGCTCTAGAAAGCTTAATTGATTTAATTAGTGTATTTTCCTATGGTCGAGTCTGTTTTGTAATTTATAGACTGTTGGCTTTGCTATATTTTGTTTTTTTTCTTTGATTTATTAGTTTAACATCTTGTTATTTTTTTTTTATCGCTGTTGTTTAAAAAAATCAAATAGGTTCAAAATTTTCACCCGAATCGTGACAAAATTATCTGATGCTATTCATTCGAAAAATGAAACAATGAAGACAAAATGAAAACAAAATAATTGCATCGTGATGGTTGACCGGCTAGATATAGGTCAATTTTGTCTACGCAAAATAAGGTTCTTGTTTGGGTCCCATATGTTTCGTCTTTTTCACTTGTGGTGCTTAGCTTTTACTTTATCTGAAATTGATGTCCCAATGATGCAATCCCATTCCGACCACACAACTCCAAATTTCTCCCAAACCTATATTTAGCGATTCCATGCTTTTTCTATGTGAATAAATTTGTAGTTTCACAAATTTATTTATAGAGCAAGTTTTGGTTAATGTCCACTAATTCACTTAAGGTCTAATGTGAATTGAGCTATGACATATTTTTATAATATTTTTTATTTATCTATTGTGTTACTTACAAGATTAACACAAGTGTTAAAATTAATAAGGAAGGTAATAAAAGAAATACTAGATTACGTACATCAACTTGTTATAAATAGGATGATGAAATATAAATAAAATAGTTGAAAGATATATCTTTTTTCTATTAAATATTACGATTTTATATAAAAAAAAGTGTATGTTTTCAAGGACTGCAACAGTTCTTCAAGGCGGTCAACTCCAAGTATGATTCAACCTTTCACATACTTTTGGATCAAACATTGAAAGAAAAAAGGTGTTTCATTTGAGGGGCTGTAATCCTCTCAATATTTGTTCTTAATATGTAACGGTATATATATATATATATATATATATATATAGGGGATGGTTCATTCGAGAACCGTTGTTAGTGCGAGAACCGCGAGAACCAATCTTAGCCGTTCCTTGGATATGGGAAGTATCATGGATGGAGAGCGTGGAGGGATAGAGTGTGGCAGGGTGCATGTGAGGAATTCATGGGTGGGCAATGACATTGAAGGAGGGGGAATTGGACGACTTAGATTGGTTCTCGCGGTTCTCGCACTAACAACGGTTCTCGCATGAACTTTTACCTATATATATATAGAGGAGGGTTCAAACGAGAACTGTTTTTCATACGAGAACTGCGAGAACCAATCTCGGCCGTTCCTTGGATATGGGAAGTATATGGATGGAGAGTGTGGATGGGATCAAGTGTGGCAGGGTGCATGTGAGGAATTCATGGGTGAGCAATGACATTAAAAAATGGGGAATTGGACGGCTCAGATTGGTTCTCGCAGTTCTCGTACGAAAAACAGTTCTCGTTTGAACTTTTGCCTATATATATATATATATATATATATATATATATATATATAGGGGAGGGTTCAAACGAGAACTGTTTTTCGTACGAGAACTGCGAGAACCAATCTCAATCGTTCCTTGGATATGGGAAATTCATGGATGGAGAGCGTGGAGGGGATCAAGTGTGGCAGGGTGCATGTGAGGAATTCATGGGTGGGCAATGACATTAAAGGAGGGTGAATTGGACGGCTCAGATTGGTTCTCGCAGTTCTCGTACGAAAAACAGTTCTCGTTTGAACTTTTACATATATATATATATATATATATATATATATATATATATATATATAGTGTTAGGATCAAGGGAGAACACTCTTAAATAGAGAACAGAGAGAACACTTTTGAAACTTTGATTTCATTGAGCAGATGGTTCAAAAATTGTCACAATTTATTTAGGCATTTGATTCCATTGATCATCGGATTTAAAATATGTCACGTTTTTTTGATAATATGTTCGAATATAATCCTGATACATCGATGCATACAAAAGTGTTATTTGATGCATCAATGCATCCAAATTTTTAAATTGTTAATAATTATAGAAATAATTTTGATTTTAAGATTTAGGATGTAAAGTTGACTTTTGGGTAGCTACGGGTGAACATGAACGTAAAGAAGAAATAATAGTATGAAAACTATATCGATATAAGATATACAAGTTGTTAAAAATTTAGATATGTGACACAGAACTAGCATAGTATGAAAACTATTTTTTTACATGGTAAGCCGAATTTTATAGAATGAATAAAAAGTAAACATTATTATTATAACATACCTCATAAGTTTAAATATTTTTAATAAGTTAAAATCAAACGATACACTATCAAAATGATTGTGTACTATATATAACTTATTTCCTTGCTACATTAATAACATTCATATTTTTTGTAAAAATTAATTGTTATATGAGTTTGAATTTCAAATTCATAAAGTGACAATCGACTATAAAACAAAAGGTAAAAACAACTTACGTAAAGTTTCCCACTTTCCCTCAAGAATCGAAGTTACATTTTTGTTTTGATTTTTGAATATCTGTTACGTATTGTTTAAGTTCATGAATAATAATATCTTGAACTTCAAATAATCAAATTTATTAGCATATAATATTTTGTCCTAGTACAACTTTTTTTTTGACAATTTTATTTTAACGAGATAGAAGGAACTCGCGCTTTGCGGCGGGATAAAATATAAGGATTTCCACTTAATGATGTATCATCCACATAATCCTCAAGCTAAGTTTTCTATTATTTATCGTAAACTTAACTTATATTTTGTGTAGTAAAATCTACGTCACACAAATAAAGTATGTATAAGATAAAAGTACTTAACTACCTTGTAATTAAATATGTAACGACCGACTTCCGATAAACTTTGTTCTCAAAACTTAACTCTCTCATCTCCTCGTTGTTTATGACGAATTCATCGTTACTTCATCACCGGCTACCATCTATATTAATTTTCTTTATTAATCAATAATTTAAGCTATTTTACATTATTATCATATTACAACAAAATTTACATCGAAATATAGATAAAAATAAGATGATCATAACTATATATTTATATTTACACCGAATATCATCTATTAAAATTATTATAGTAATACAGATAAAAACACAAAATTAATTTTATGAATATAATAATAATAATAATAAAAACTCAAATCAATATATATATATAAGAGGCTTACCAATTTTCCTAAAATAACTAAAATTGAGACTTAATTAACCAATCAAAACCTTCAATTTTAAAATTATTCAATTTCAAAAACAATTTTGGAAAGTTAATCTCGATGGAATTCAATTAATAATCAATTAGGAGGGGGTTATATGAAAATTGTGAGGGGGCTTTATAAAACATGGAATGGGCTTTTTAAGGAAAATGTAAAGGGGCTTTATAAAAATTGTATACTAATGTAATTAATTATAGGTTGTTTATAAATTATGTTTAGTAACTTGTGATATATTTTGTTTCGAGAAAAAATAATTATATATTTACGACCGTCTCATTTTTATCTACGTTTTGGTATAAATTTTATTGTAATATGACACTTTTTTTTAAATTACTATATTCTTAATTTTTTGTTATCCATTAATAGTAGTGAGTATTTGAAAGATTAATGACATCGAATTTCAAATCTATATCAATTGGGAGGAGCCTGAATAAAAATTATGAGGGGGTTTTATAAAACATGTGAGGGGTTTTTAAGAAAATTGAGAAGGTTTTATAAAAATTGTATATTAATATAATTAATTATACGGTGTTTATACATTATGTTTAGTAACGTGTGATATATTTAGTTTAGAGAAAAAAATAATTATATATTTATGATCATCTCATTTTTATCTACGTTTTGGTATAAATTTTATTGTAATATGATACTTTTTAAAAATTAGTATATTCTTAATTTTTTGTTATCCATTAATAGTAGTACTTCAAAAACAATTAGTTATTGTTTTTTGTTAAAATTCTAATATGTAAATGTTTGGTGATATTTTATTATTTTTATCTGAAAATTTTTGAAACACTTTTACACTTATTATACCTTTTATAATTTCATACCATCAAATTTTATATTTTTTTAAACATCCCCGTGTTTTTACACGGGGTAATAAACTAGTTAATATAAAAAATGTCATGCGCGCGTCCCAATTCCCAAACGGTGGAGAAAGTGGATTAAAAAAAAGGGAGAATTTCATATATGTCCTTGCAAACTTCCTTAATTACATATATATCCTTACAAATATTAATATTACATATATATCCTCCTAAACTCTATAAATTCTCAAATATGTCCTTATACCAAATTTAATATTAATTAAATCATTAAAAAACTAATAAACATAATTTCAAACTTAATTTATAACTAAAATCTCCAAAATACCCTTGTTTTTATCTTTGTTGTTTTTCACCTAATATCATACAAGGACCAAACTATTCCAGGTGGAGGAGACGGCATAACAAGACAAAGACTTGAACAGGTCAAGGAGAACACGATTTCAGGGGAGGAGATAAAGATTTCTTCACGATTTCTTATCTGGATCTCAACCTCTCGATCCGTTGCAAGAAGCATATGTACAATTTTCCTCCGGTGACCGGATTTTTCTCACCATAGTCTAACCAGGTGTTCTATTTCGCGTTGATGTGTTTAGAAACCACCACCACCGTTCCCTACCCTGCAATTTCGCACACACACCCACTGCAATCATGCACATACACCGACCACCACTACAGCGGTGAACGTGGTTGTCGCTGGATCTGCAAATGAAGAACAAGATCTGAATCGCAGATCCCGAACAAGATCTGAAATGGTGTATAAATCTGGAAAAAAAAACGCATGAGAAAACCCTAATTTTACGGGAGAAAGAGAGGAAGAAAGAGAGAGAGAGAGAGAGAGAGAGAGAGAGAGAGAGAGAAAGAGAGAGAGATGCAACGGTGGCTTTTCAAAAAAAAAAAAAAAGAGGCAACGGTGGTTGGAGAAATGCGCTGTTCACCGGTGGCGGTGGTTTTTGAAGGAAGATGAAGGTGTGAGTGGCTGCGGCTCTGTTCACCGGCGAAGGGGAAAGAAGAGGGAAAGAAGATGGGGCGGTGGAGACGAAGGAAAGGGAGAGTAATGGTGGTCTGCTGTTAGACGGTGGGTGGCGGAGGCGGCGCTTTTCACCGGCGAAGGGGAGGGCGGGAGGCCATGGATGGCGGTGGAGTAGTAAAAGGAGGGAGAGAGATGTCTAGCGATTGGAATGTGTGGGTAATTATAATTAACATTTAATAAAAGAAAATAGATATATAGTTTATAAAACTTTAAAAATAATAAACAAGGGTATTTTGGAGATTTTAGTTATAAATTAAATTTGAAATTATGTTTATTAGTTTTTTAATGATTTAATTATATTAAATTTGGTATAAGGATATATTTGAGAATTTATAGAGTTTAGGAGGATATATATGTAATATTAATATTTGTAAGGATATATATGTAATTAAGGAAGTTTGCAAGGATATATATGAAATTCTCCCTAAAAAAAATGAAGAAAGCAAAGGGAGTCGAACGTGGAACTGATGATCTAAAAAGTAGCCTTCTTACCACTGAACCAAGAAAGCAAGACACTTAATCTGTTGCTGATAATATATATATATATATATATATTAAAAAAAGAAGGGTTACTGTTCATTTCCACCTGATAAATGTTATATATATAATTACGGCGTTTAATGATCTAAGTGTATAACACTGAATCAACCATCATTCAGCTTTTTATCATATCATCATGATAGTCTTTTATTTCCATTATTCAAGCCATCATTCAATCATCATGTAGTCATTTTCCAGTACTGTTACCGAATGAATCAAATTTTAGGACTCATGAGAATCATCTTTAATATTCAAAGATCAAAGTTATCTTTTTATGTAATATAGGGCCGAGTTTGTGGGCAGCCCATCATATACTCATGAACCGAAATCCTTTTGTGGGCCGAGTTTAGATTTAGTTTTACTTCAAAGAAGAAAGAGAAAAGGCTAAAAGTATAAAAGCATGACCAAGATTTTATATGGCCGGCATCGTTCTCGCGCAATAATGCGATGACAAATAGTTTATGTATTGTAACATGTCGTTTTTAAGAATGTAATAATATGTTATTTAAGCGATTCAATATCACAAAAAAAATTTCAGCAACATATACATTTTCTTTTTCAATTTTCTTATATCTGTATCGATTATTTTATTAATTTTAAAAATAAATTTTAAAAAACATTAAAATAAGAAAAAATATTTATATTTATAAAATCAGGAGTGACAAGTTAATAAGATTTTAAAAATTATATTGATTAGGATGGATAATTGTGTTTGTGTGAGAGAGTGTTAGTTAAAGAATATATTTTTAATAAATAAAAAGTTAAAGTAAATTGAGAGGATGAAATGGTTAAATATTAAGTAGATAAGATTAATTTAGATAAGAAGAAGGATGTGGATGTATCGTTGATTAAATTTTAAGAAGTTTTAGAAGTAATAAAAGAGGAAGTGTTGTATTATTTATATAGTACTATAGATAAGTAACCGGATATTACTTGAGACTTGAGTTAGTGGTTTAGATATGAATAGATTTGTTTTTAGTTAAATTAGCGTTGCTTAAAAGCAATGATTATTATTATTATTTTAAAACTATTATTATATAATATTGATTTAATTTAGAGTGAAATATGGTTTAATAATCAAAGTCTCACTTTATTTTCAGTTTAACCATCAAAGTTTATTTTTGAATGAGTTAACCATCAAAGTTTTATTTGATAATCGTTTTAATCCTTAAGTTTTGTTTGGTTTTCGTTTTAACCCATTTTATCTTATATCCTTATTAAAAGAAAATGATGCTTACATCATCATTCATCTTTCCTAAAAATTCTCCATCAATCACAACCCTTTATTTTAAAAAAAGAAATTAAAAAAATGGATAATATAAGCATTATGACATCACATGGGGTACTTTTGCATAATTACATTAATTGTAAAAGGTAGAATGTAAATTGTAAAGGGGGTTGTATGAAATATGTGAGGGGGTTTAAAGAAAATTGTATATTAATGTAATTAATTATAAGTTGTTTGAAAATTATGTTTAATAACTTTAAATATATTTTGTTTTGAGAAAAAATAATTATATATTTGTAATCGTCTCATTTTTATCTACGTTTTGATATAAATTTTATCGGAATATGGGGTTTTTTAGAAATTAGTATAATTTAATTGTTTTATCAACATCTAAGTAGTTATTGGACATTTTATTCGTCTTTTACAATTATTCCCTCTACATAATGTAGTCAATATAATCACTGATTTCTTGGTATTTCGATAAAATAAATTAAAAGTATACTATAATTAATGGTTAGCGGCATAAAGTTGTTTACAAAACTACCACTACCGTTACAGCTTTTTAAAATTAATTGTTAGTTGTGAGTAAATAACTCTTCAGAAACTAGAACTCTACATAATTACTGGGTAGTGAAACAACTGTCATGATAGTGAGTTTTGTAACTACACATACAACTTGAAATTTTATATAAAAATAGTAATTGTCTAAGTTTTTTTATTTTTTAACTAATACCTTGATACATAAAATAAAAGTTATTATTACATGGATATTTGAATACAGTGAGATCTCGGGTTTTCAATTATATTTAATTGAACAATAAATTACACTTAAGTGATTTACGTATGTATAGACATGATATATTCTATGTTAGAATCTTATTTTTATGCGATCTAATTTGCGTATACTTAAATGAATGTCATCATTATTTAACTTTTAATAAAGTTAGTTCACAATTTCAAATATTCAAATATATAATTGGCTAATAAAAATGTATTTAAAGCACTTGATATTATAACATCGATAATAATATTATAGTTATGTTTTTACAATGTCGGAATAAAGCTCCATCACGAGAAACAAATTAATATTATATTAAAAACTTTTACACGTGTAATGTAACTCTATATTTCCTATAAAGAGTATTTATAAAAAAGTATTAAAAATACACCTCATGGATAGTTATATGTGACGGTTTCTCGAGTGAAGCAAAGGATTGGTTAAAAGTTTTAATTTGCGATGATGAAGGAAACCATACTAATAAAACCATGAATGTTGTTTATAAAGAGGTTTTACAGAAAATTAAATGACAATCTTATGTATAGATATCAAAATTCTGTAATGTTTATTCATTTCTTATTTTCTTACGAGATTTTATTTTTCTATCTATGTTTTGTAATTATTTTTACTATACGTGTTATTACTCTTTAAAACTATATAAATTTTAAATTGACTTATATAATCTCGTGTTAATACACGGGTCGCTTAGCTAGTTACCTTTAAACTGCTAAGTAGGTTAAATATTTATTTTTCTATTTTTTATTTCTTTTCATACTCTTGTTGAATCTTTGAAGATCAAAGAACCCACTTCAAAATCTTGTACACAAAAATCATCTGCACAAATCTTGAAGACATCATATGAATCACACACATGAATCAAGAATACACATCATGAAAACATCATCTGGACAAAACTTGTAGACAAAAGTCAGAAAAAGATGAAGAACATAAGAATATAACATAACAAGATCTGTTCATGATCGATGATGTTCTTCACACAGAAATTGATGATGTTCTTCACACAGAATATAACAATAGATGAGATTGATTTTGGAACAAGAACAAACCCTAAATTCATTGTAGATGCATAAACTAACAAAATCTGTTTATCTTTAACTGAACCAGAAAATGACTATTTCAAGAAACAAAAATCAGATCGTGAATCACGATTTTGAAGAAACATAAATCTAACTGAAACAGAAAATGAGGAATTTCATCAAGATCAAATCATCTGAAAATGAGGATGAAAAGCAACCTGAAAATCTTATTCATTTGGCGTCGGTAGTGGCAGATCTCGTGGTGGTGGTGGCAGATCTCGTGGTGGCGGTGGTGTTTATAGTGGTGGCGAAGGTCATGGTGGTGGCTGCAAACCCTAACGGTGGCGATTCATACGGCGGCTGTGGCGATTCATCGAAGTCATCGATTCGATCGTATTTTAAAAACCCTCACCTCCATCATCGAAGTCATCTTCAGATCATACTCATACGATGGCTGTGGCGGCGATTCAGACTGCGGCGAATCAGACGGCGCCGCTTCAAATGAAGCGACAGTGGCTGTGGCTGTGGTGGTTTATACTTCAGCAGCATGCTATTCGTGAATAGGGTGTTTCGTGGCGATGGTGGTGATTCATACGGCGGCGGCGGCGGCGGCGGTGGGTCTGTGGTGGTAGCAGAGATCGGTAGAGAGAGAGACGGGGAAAGACGGGAGAGGGGTGGTGGTGTGATAAATGGGGGTGTTTGGTGGTGGTTTGGTAAATGGGGTTGTTTGGTGTTGGGTTTGGGAATAAGTTTACTTGGTTTAAAAAATATTAGGGTGTGTTTGGTTAGTTTAACCTGCAATTATAGGTAAATGGGTATAAGTAACAAGTAAATGAAACTTTGATGTTAAAATAATTAAAAAAAACTTTGATGGTTAAACCGAAAAGTAATAGAAACTTTGATGATTAAACCATATTTCACCCTTTAATTTATTCATAAACTCACCGAAAATGTTACAAGAAATTCAAAAAATCGTAGTTGAAAATCAAAAGAAAACTCTACGTTCGGTCGAAATAGACCACGATAGAACCCCATACAGGAAAATGTAGGGAATTAAATTCGACATAGAAATAATTGGTGTCGAAAACATGTTGCTTTTGATTAATGATTTAAAGTACGAATCAAAGTCGTAGGTACTCTAAAACAATGTTTACTTGGATTGTCTCCTTGAATGCTAAAAAGCAAGTTGGAAATAGATTTTCGTGAATCACATCTTTATGCGGCGGTGAATACTTTGCACTCGACAATTGTCTGGTGACAAGAATGTAAGAGTATGGTATTTTCAAAATACGGTGTTAACAAATAGTTTCTTTTCACAACATATCCATTTTTTTCTTCTTTTTCTATCTTCTTTATTTTTTTTTCTTATTAACTCTTTTACTAGCTAAGCGATCCGTGTATCAACACGGAGATGATATAAGTCTATTTTAATTTTATGTAGTTTTAAGGAGTACTAACACGTATAGTAAAAATAGTTACAAAGTGTAGATAGAAATATAAAATCGCATAAGAAATGAATAACTATTACAGAATTTTGAAAATCATACATAAGATTATCATTAGATTTTCTGTAAAACTATTTATAAACAGCATTCATGGTTTTACTCACAATCTAACAATCAATTTTAAAAAGCTCTAAGTGGTAGTGATAGTTTTGTAAACAACTTATGCCACTAACCATTGGTTATATTATATTTTTTATTCTTTTTATTGAAAGACTAAGAAATCAGTGATTATATTGACTATATTATGTAGAAGGAATATATATAAAAGACGAATAAAATATCCAATAATTACCTACACGTTGCTCTTGATGAATAAAACAATTAAAATATACTAATTTTTAAATAAACCTCATATTCCGGTAAAATTTATATCAAAACGTAGAAAAAATGAGATGAGTACAAATATATAATTATTTTTTCTCAAAACAAAATATATTACAAGTTATTAAACATTATTTTCAAACAACTTATAATCAATTACATTAGTATACAATTTTCTTACAACCCTCTCACATATTTCATATTACATCATAACAATTTACATTAAAACCCTTTCAATTGTATTCAAACAACAACCGGGTCGTAATCATCTAATTATTATCGATTTTTTAAAAAGAAAGATTAGGAAATAGAAGGTTGTGATTGGTGGAGAGATGATGATGTCATCATCCTCTTTCTTTTAATAAGTATATAAGAAATAAGATTGGTTTTTAACATGATTTTTGAAAAACAATAAAATAAGAAAAAGATATATAATTATATTTAATGAGTTGTTAAACAATAGTTATTGTAAATTAGTTGAGATAATTAAGGAAATAATTGATTGGATTATTGCTTTGAGCAATTGTATTATTTGTAAATTGACAGAATTCAATTGGTAAATTTTAAAGTACAAAAAAAGAATGTAAATTTTTTGTGATCATTTCTAATAAAGAAATAAATTACATAATTCTTAATGTAAGGTGGTTGACTATAGTACAGTGCGCCACAATAGAACAATGTCTAAACCAACAGTTACAACACCTCACAAATACATTGAAATTTTATCCCCACTCCCATTATGAGATTCACGAAATGACTGTTACGTATAGTGGAAACCCGCCAATGGCGTATTGCATTCATCTATCAGAATATATAATACACGGTATTTACATAAAGGACCCTACAATATACATTAATAACAATAATAAATTATTTATTTAACACACCCCCCGCAGTCGGAGCTGGTGGAGGGCGAATGCTTAGTCTGGATCTGAAATCTAAGAACAGCTGTGTAGGTAGGACTTTAGTAAATATATCTATAAACTGATGAGACGAGGGCACATGTAACACATGCACTTGCCCCAAAGCAACACGTTCTCAAACAAAGTGTAAGTCAATTTTCACATGTTTGGTACGCTGGTGCTGTACAGGGTTATTGGCTAAATACATGGCACTCACATTATCACAAAAAACAACCGTGGCACGGGAAAGAGGGAGACGCAACTCGACTAGAAGATTGCGAAGCCAGACAGACTCGGTAACGACATTAGCAATGCCATGATATTTAGCTTCAGCACTGGAGCGGGAAACAACGTGTTGTCTCTTGGACGACCAAGAAACAAGATTGTCACCTAGAAAATGCAGAACCCAGAGGTGGACCGACGTGTTTCAGGGCAACCGGCCCAATCAACATCAGTGTAGGACACCAAACGATCAACAGATGAGAGACGGAGAAAAAGACCATGAGAAAGAGTACCCTTTAAATAACGCAGAATACGTTTAAGGGCATTCAGATGCGGTTCGCGAGGATCATGCATAAAGAGACAGATTTGCTGAACATCATAAGAGATGTCCGGGCGAGTAAACGTTAGGTACTGCAGAGCACCAGCAAGACTCCGATAAAGAGTCGGATCAGATACTAGTGTTGGATTATGTGCAGAGATAATTAATAGGTACATTGTATCCAATGTTATAAGAGACTAAAGGGGCACACTGCTACACACCCAAATAAGAACAGTTGGAATTTACCATAATTCTGTGTGGAAATAATTAATCAGTTGGATTAATTATTAGAAAGAAAAGTAAATAATTAATCAGTCGAATTAATTATCAGAAAGGAAATAAATAATAAATAGTTATTTATTATTTAAGGAGAAATTAAATATTAAGGTTAATATTTAATGGACCAGTTAATTAATAGTTAATTAATTAACTAGTAAAGTCTAGGGGGTCAAAGTGAGAGGAATGAAAGTTTAATTAAAGACATGAGCTTTAATTAAACGGGCTTGGGTTTTTAATGAGGTTTATAAATAACCTTTCAAGCTTTAAGGATTGATGATCACAAGATAACCCTAGCCTCCACTCTCTCTCCCTCTTGTCGACTCTCTCCCTCTCGTCGACACACACTCTCTCTCTCTCTCGGCTCTCTCCTTTCTCGTCGAACTCAAGAACAACACCCAAGGGTGTTTCGGCTTTTGGAGGTCGACGCACACATACATACATACTCAATATTTCGAGTATTGTTGATCGGGTAAATCCAGGAGCGGTCTAGCAGCCAGTTCATTGGAGGTGCAGTAATGGTGGACTTTCTTTAGCAATCCCAGGATCAAAGCAGGTAAAATTCTAAACCTTTATTGCAGATGATTGAGAAACTAAAATAGATCATTAGTTTAAAGATCCTAACCCTTTTTGGGGTTTAGAGGGTTGTGTTCAATTCAGCTCCGCTTTTAGGATTGAACCAGTAGAATCAAACCCATGACTTGACCAGTTTGTGTCATATAGTGGTTTGGTCAGATCAAAACCCTTCAACTAGCGCACCAGAAGAGGGTAGTTTAGACTTTGTCTCCGCCGGTGTGGAGCAAGGATTACAAGTAACCAAACCTTCTTATCGCTTGTGTGTTGTTGTAGGGGTACCGACTCCAATCGTTGTTTCAAAGTTAATAGTTTTGCTGCAACTCTACCCTGAAGGATGTCTCGATTCCAAGATCCCACGTCCATGACCCGTTCCACGATCCCATTTTCGCAACCTTTTTATCCAATCTCCCCAATTTCTTGAAGAGCCTTGGGAAGTCTTCTGCTAAAGTTGATTCCCAGTTCTAGAGCTCGAACCAAAAGCTAGTATTTTTTCCATCACCGACCTTTATCTTTTGCAAGGAAGTAAGGCTTAATCCAAGATAACCTAGAGACCCCTCGTGTGTATGATCCCTTTCCAAAAACCACCCCTACTTGCTGATAAAATAGAATTCCCACGCCCCGCAGGCCCGTAAATGCTTTTAATTATTTGAACCCATAAAGTATTTTTATCATCATTCCAAAATCGCCACCACCATTTACCGAGTAAACTGAGATTAAAAAAAAGGAGATTTCCCACATCCAACCCCCCCTTTTCCTTTTTAACGATTATATTAGACCATTTAATCCAGTTTATTTTTTTGGTGTTACCCAACCCCCTCCCCAAAAAAACTCTCTTCTAAATCTATCAAGAATTTTAAGGATACTGGTCGGAACACGAAAAATAGACATGAAGTACATCGGTAGGCTTGATAGAACTGAATTAATTAGCGTCAGCCGACCACCACTTGAGAATGAGAAATTAAATGATAATGAATGACTCAATATTAGCCGTTTATTTTGTAAGTGGAATTCATAGATTGAGAGCGTGGGAGAATAAAGTGTGACATGATGCATATGATGAATGCATGTGTAGACAATGACATTAAAGGAGAAGCAATTCGACGGCTAGAATTGAGTCTCACATTCTTATATTATTCACAAATTAAATAAGTATTAATATAAAATTCTACTGAGATCTGCATACTGCAACTGGTAGTTGATATTTTATTTGTTTTAAAATAGCTCAACCACCTTTTAGATAAGACATTAATAAAAGATCACCCACTTGTTTTTGGCAAATAGTTAACTGCTAATTTGGGTTATCCCTTAAGATATTAATGAAGGGAGAATGTTATTTCTTTCTATAAATCATCGTATATACGTTCTTCATCTCCTCGTTAATAATTAAAAGACGACACCTGTAAATTAATAACTTTTTCCTTATCTTTATTTATCTATTTTAAGATCTATCTATATCTAATCGGTAAAATGATATGAATTTTTTTTAAAAATAAAATAAGCTAAGAGTTTTTATCCCTCTATTTATAAAATTAAGACAATCGTCAAGACAAAAGCAAGATAAAAAAAACTAATACATTAATTATACATGTTAAATATTGAGAATATCTTAAAATATGAATATCTAATTGCAATAAATAGATGCAACCTTTATTATGCATCTCATTTATGGGAATTATTAGAATTAGGTATACGACAACTGCATCAATCCTTAGAACCCAAAAAAAGAAAAATAATAGTTATAGCGGATATATTTGCTGGGATAAACATTAACGAAAGGCATTTAATTCTACCGATTACCTCACAAAAATTACACCTTGCTATTTATTCAATTTCCATGTTTCTATCACTCATTTTTAGTTTTATCATAAATGTATAAAATTACATTTACATAGAAATGTATTACTAAATATATTTTCAGACCGACCTAAATACCATAAAAGTCGACAATCTATAAGTGTAAAAGTGTTGAAATGAATGATAGATCGGCATACAAAATTGTGTACAACGCTACAACCGTCTAATGAAGTGAATAATATTTTACTACCTAACCTGTACAAAGAGATTTCCTAAAAGGTGGATGTTTATAAAGATCATCATTCCTTGTTAGATAGTCCCTCATATACTTTACCTAGAGTACACCTTCTCCTCAAAGAACACTGGTTGCCTATCAATTTTAACTGGAGTTAGCATAAGGGACCAAAAGCGAAATAAAATGACAACCACCACTACAAGAAAAATACGTTTTTGCCACGTGAACTTTTTGCGGCGACATATGTCGCCGCTAAAAACCCGCTAAACGACAAAATTTGGGCCCACTACCATCTGTTTTAAAGATGTCGCCGCAAAAAGGTTTTAGCGGCGACACGTAGCGCCGCTAAAAGGCTTTCCCTCTTTTTTTTCCCACCGAAAACCATGGCGGGATTAGTTCCCCCCTAAAATATTCATCGTCGCCGCAAAAAGTGCATCGTCGCCGCAAATACGTCGCCGCAAAAGGATTTTCTTATTTTATTTATTTAATTAAAACGAATTTCGATTTTCTTTA